>OZ026619.1:74682422-74772422 GCA_964020975.1 Hermodice carunculata
GCCTAATTGTACTTAAAATCTCATGAAAAAAGTTTTTAGTTTTTATAACATGTTTTTGACTTAAATGCTAGTGACTCTCTTTTCTGACATGTGTCAGTGCATATTTACTCAATGTAAACAATTACACAAATTTGACACTATTTACTCAAAGTTCACAAACTTGACCCTTTACATTGAAACAATTACTCAGGTCTGCCAGCAAAATAGAGATTTATGGTTTGGAAACTTTCAAAGTAAGGAGTAGGTGTCATCATGGGGTTTGTTTTACATTTCTGCTGCTGGATGTCCATTGATGAAGTACTTGCTAGGATTTTCCTCGGACTGCACAGGTGGTCTAGCTGCAACTGTTTATTTTACAATAACTGGAACTTAATACAATGTCCCAGTTTGTTTATACTTCAGGTATATATTGTCAGGTGGTTTAATTAAGGTAAGCTATCCAGCTAGAAACATGAGAAAGGGTACATACTGGTGCAGGGGTGAGTCAAATTGTTCTTATCTGAACTTGTACTCTCCAAATGTAGTGATTGTGTTTGGTTTGACGGATATTTTTTATTCATACTTAAGATCTGAATTTATAACCAAAGCTTCACTTATTTAGCCAATTCATCATTTGCCTTCTTCATGTTTTCTCATTATAAGGTGGGTTGTCTTTGCTGAATATTTAGCTTAGACAAGGAGCCGCTACTCAGAGATACATGTACGGGTACAGGCTCGGAAACATCTTCTGAGCGGTTACCCTCTGAGGACCATTTAATTTTTGGGGGCTAATACAGCCTATGTCAAAATTCTACAGAAGAACGTGTGCAATATGGACAATAGTACTTCCATATTTATACAGGTCAGACAGTGACAGGTTAGCTTATGGAGAGTAAAGAGATCGGACTGCGGAGTAGGGTAATGACTACCAGGAAGTGGTTCTGGACAAAAAGACACAAATACAAACCTACAAATTGAAGCTTGAAAAACGCCTCTATCTGCCATAGCTTTGAAGTTGTTCAAGATTTAAATTTTGTGAATTCGCCTTATTTGCATAAATTAGAATGCTACAACTTTGGTTCATGTTTCGTTGGATGCGGGTATGTCACAAACCTAAAAACTAGAGTTGGAATGACACCTTTATCTACCTGATTTCCTTAAATCAAAATGCTACAACTTTGGTTCATGATTCATTGGATGAGGTTATGTCATAAACCTAACAATTGAAGTTGGATTGGCACCTCTATTTATAAAAGTTTCGGAGACATTGAACTTTTAAAAAAAATTCAAGTGCTCCTAATTAGCATCATTTCAAATGCTACAGTTTTTGTTCATGGTCCATTAGACTGACAGATGTTCCAAACCTAAATGTACTACTTTGCATTTTTTGTTTATCTACAATAGTTTGGAAGAATTGAATCTTTTAAAAATTTATTTTGCCCTGAATTTGCATAATCTATATCATCATGACTGTTTCAAACAATATACACAACTTCAGTACTACAACTATCACCATGCCAAGTTTGATACTTTACGGAACAATAGTGTCGGTGAGAAACTGACAACAAAATTGACACGGAAATAAATAAGTAAGTAAGTAAGTAAGTAAGTAAGTAAGTAAGTAAGTAAGTAAGTAAGTAAGTAGGTAAGTAAGTAAGTAAGTAAGTAAGTAAGTAAGTAAGTAAGTAAGTAAGTAAGTAAGTAAGTAAATAAATAAATAAATAAATAAATAAATAAATAAATAAAAAAATAAACTAGAAAGTTTTGATTTTCTTGTCAGCAAATCAGCCTGTGTACCTGGAAAACTTTGAAAGATTGCCTATTCAGTATTCATGTAACTCCGGCAAAAATATTTTTCCATGTGGCTGTGTCAAAAACCTTAAAGTTGAAGTTGAAAAGGCACCTCAAACTATTATATGTTTGAAGTCATTAAAGATATAAATTTTGTGCATTTGCCTAATTTGCATAAATCAAACTGCCATGACATTGATTCATGGTTCATTGATGCAACTATCCTACAAATCTGCCAACTGAAATTTGAATGACCACCCAGCTTATGGTAATTTTGAAGTTATTCAATATTTAAATTATGTGTATTTACCTAATTTGCATGTTTCATTGGATGCGGCTATGTCACAAACCTACAAATTCTATTTGGAATGACACCTTTATCTGTTATAGTTTGGAATTCCTTCAAGAATTCAATCTTGTGAAATCATCTAATTTGCATAAATCAAACTTTGGTTCATGATTCACTGATTGCGGCTACGTCACAAACCAATCAATTGAAGTTGAATTGGCACCTTTATTTACAATAGTTTTGGAGATGTTCAACTTTAAATGTTTCAAGTGCTCCTGATAACCATAATTTCAAATGCTACAGTTTTTTAGACTGTCCATTTGATTGAGAGGTTTAAGAAACCTGTATGTACTGCTTTAAATTTTGTCTCTAACTAGAAAAAATGAGCCGAGCTTTTAAAATTTTAATTGCCCCTAATGTTCAAAATTTTAACTTGACATTTAAAAGTGATGTTTAATCCATTTATGCTATGAAGTATAATTACTACACGAACACCAAATTCCAACGCTTCATAAATCTGGGGCATAAAATGACTGCAACAAGTGTATACATTGATGTACATGTATATGTATTTGAGTTTCACTATTTACAGGAACATAAAGACAGTTACGTGACCCTCGCTAATAATGTGAACTGTTAGGCTCACCTAATCTGCTATCATACATAAAATTCAACTTCACATAGCTCTTACAGAAATCCAGCTCTGTGTTTAACTATTGACTGTCACCGGCCTGAATGTATCAGCAAGCTTAGGTTGTAAGTTTGCAATAACAACTTCCAGCTTCACATAGCTCCAATAGAACAAAAGTCTATACCATAGTACATGTACATATTTGACTGTAGAGGTTCAACAACCTAAATGTACTAAGGGTGTGGACAAACTTTAGTTGAAGGTTTGCACACGCTGCACATGGAAAACATAAGACGAACTTTTGTTGTAAGTGGGCAGTGTAACAAAGGTTATGAAACAATGGTACAGATATTCAACTGATGAGCAAATGTCATTTCTGGGTCCCGAAATACAACAGTTATGCCATGAACTCTGACCTCTGCCTGCCTCCCTCAGTCCACACACTGACCCCTGACCAAAATCTTACCTTATTGTAGTTGGTCATTACAGGGAGTTTGGATCTGTGTTTGAGCGATTGGTGGTAGTTGATCTGAATCTCCCTTTATTAAAACATGCTAAACTTTGATCCACATTTCATTGGATGCTGTTATGTCATTAACCTATCAACTGTAGTTAAAATGGTACCTCTCAGCACTAACTTATGGTGATGGAGAGTCACACTAAACTGCGATAAAACCTCTATACAGTGGGCACACTTGGGACCGGAGAAAGGGCCCACTGCAGAGAGGGTTGACCACCGTGGGTAGAGAGATTACCACTTACCAGGGGTATGGATGAGCACACAACACAAAAAGATAAACAAGACATGCACATATACATGTACATGTTCATGCAGGAAAAAAAAATCTGATTTTAGAAATGAATAACGATTACAGCATACATGTACATTTTAACTTTGCAAATATGCATGTGAATTTTTCAGCTAAACTTTTGGCCTTTCCTTTCATGGTTGGTTCAAATACTGGCATGTTTTTATTCTGCATTACACTGAACCACTGAAACGTTGCCTCATTCAGTTGTTCATGGGTGTTGACCTTCACTCTTTTCCTTTAAGGGTTCATGTTTTCCTGAAGAGATGATATGATGTCTGCTTTTATTTTCACAATGTTTCCCACAGCTTCTTTTGATATGCCATATTCTGCCACAATTTGTCTCTGTAATTTACCCTGAAGTTTTTTTAAGTATTTCTGCTTGCTTACTAAGTGCCAGAAATGTTCTGGGTTTTGTTGTGACATGTACACTGGAGACCTTTTCGCTGTTAGCCTGACTGGCAGGAGTACAAACTAAACTGATCTGATGCTGTCCATAGACTAGATATTGAAAACACTTCTCATCGCATAGGTTACAATGATGAACATCAAAGTATTTCACTGTAACATTGAGCAGATCACTCATGTGGCACTCAACCACACACTTATTGTTTCATAAAGGTCAGCTGTTAAGTCTTTGATAACCTAATCCTGGTGTTAGTCTGCAAAAGAATCAATGTTAGACCAGAAAATGTTATGCTTAAAATATACGTACTGGCTAGCCTACACTGCATGTTTGATGTGGCAAGAAAAGTATACTGTGTGGGGTGAAGAACCTGGCTGCAGCAATGAGCACTGGTGCAAAAATGACAGTTTGGGACGAAAACGGTCCAAATACATGTACTGATTACTTTAGAAAACCAAAGTGGCCACAGTAGCAGATTGTGGTACACATTTAAGGTGCCAACTGCCCATTGTAAGGGGGTGCCCACTGCAGAGAGGTGCCCGCTAATGGGGATTCTACTGCATGTAGCTACCAACACAGCCAGTCTCCCTAGGGATTTAAGGGTAAGCCCACAGCATTGGGCCCCACTGCCTCTGTACTAATAGGTATGGACGCCATGCTCTCTCAGTTCAATTACGTCTGGTTGCATTTCAAACTGGCAGTGGAAACAGTGACCAGCTTGGGGGGGGGGGCAATTGGTGTATTCTGTGGAAATTCAGTGAATTTAACATAAATTAAACTTCTCAACTTTGATTGCATGCCATAAGATTTTCCTTTAGAAAACAACCCACTTATTAAGGAAGGCATGGCAACTCCATCTAAAAAAGGTTTGTAGATATGCAAGATTTACAATTTCAACTAACATCCCTGTAATTTGCATAATTTTTAACATCATGACAGTTCCAAAATATAGTTTAGTGCTTTTCGGAACAATAGGGTCTCAGAAAAGCTGACCACAAAATGGGACATCCAAATAAATAAATAAAGAATAAAGTGTTTGAGGAAAAACAAGAAATCAGTCTTCACACAAAGACTTATTAAATCAACAACTAGAGAAAATTGATTTTGATCAGTCTGTGTGCCAAGAAACCTTTTAAAGATTGCCTTTTCAGCATTTATTCAACTCATGCAACAATAACATTTATTGAACTGTTGAAAGAGACACAAAGAATTGAGCTGTGTCACACACCTACAAATTAAAGTTGGAATTGCTCTTCTATCTAAAATAGTTCTGCAGGTTATTCAAGATTCAAATTTTGTGTATTTGTTTTACTTGCATAAATCAGACTGGCACAAGTTTACTTCATTGTTCATTGGAGGCAGCCCTCTCCCAAACCTATCATTTGAAGTTAGAATGGTACCTCTATCTATAACAATTTTGATGTTGAATATTCAAAAATCAAATTTGGGGAATTTGCCTAATTTGTGTACACTTGAATATTACCATTTTGGTCCACATTTCATTGGATTCAGCTGTGTAACCTACATATTGATTGAAGTTGGAATGACACCTCTATCAATATTAGTTGTGAAATATTTGAAGCTTTAATTTTTTTTCTCCAAATTAGTATAACTAAAGTTCTACGACTTTCGGTTGTCATCAATTGGATGTGCCTATTGCAAAAACCAATGAAGATTGTCAAAGTCTGAATGGTACCTCTCCCTTTAATAGTTTTGAAGATGTTCAACATTTAACTCCTCAAGTGCCCCTAATTAGTAAGAATTCTAATTGTACAACTTTAGTTTGTAGCTGGTTGGATGTGTCTATAGTACAAACCTACATATTGAAGTTGGAAATCGCACTTCTACCAATAATAGTCTTGAAGATATTCAACATCTAAACTTTTTAAGTGCCCCTTATCAGCATACATTATAATTCTATGACTTTTATTTGTGGTTCATGGGATATGCCTATAGCAGAAACCTATATATCAGAGTTAGGAAGGCACTTCTACCTGTAATAGTTTTGAAGATATAGAACACTTAAACTTTTCAAGTGAACCTACTTAGCATAAATTATGATTCTACAACTTTTTTTGTGGTTCATTGGATGCGCCTATAGCAGAAACTTACATATCAAAGTTGGAATGGCACTTCTACCTGTAACAGTTTTGAACATATTTTACATTTAAACTTTTCCAGTGCATCTAGTTAGCATAAATCTTAATTATGAAACTTTCGTTCGTGGTCCGTCAGATGCGCCTTCAGTACAAACCTACAAATGAAAGTTAGAATGGTACCTCTATGTTTAATTTGATGACATTCAAAATTTAAAACTTCAAATTTCCATAATTTGCATAATATTCAACATAGTGACTGTTCCAAAGCAGGTGCTTAATTTTCCTACTAGGCCAATCACCATGCCAAGTTTGGTACTTTTTGGAACAATAGTGTCCGAGAAAAACTGAGCAAAAGATGCACACAGAAATTAATAAACTGAAATGTATGCATACTGCTGGGTACAGAAATATACCAGCTATGAGAGCTCTGCCTGCCCCAATGTACCCACTGTCCCTGACCAAAATCCTTCCATATTACAGTTGGCCACTACAGGGAGTTTAGATCTGTGTTTGTGTGATTTCTGGCAGTTGATCTGAATCTCTCCTTACAAAGACATGCTAAACTTTTGTTCATATTTTATTGGATTGCTACTATGGCATTGACCTAATAATTGCAGTTGACATGGCACATCTCACTCAGCACTAGCTTATTTGTGATGGGGAGTCATGCCTTGCAGGCTTAAAACTATATAGTCTCCTTGGTTAAGCACTGCAGACTTAACGTGGTAACACAGCCAGTCTCCCTAGGGATTGAATGGTACGCCCAGGGCATGCAGCCTCTGTACTGATAGGTATGGAGGTCAGGCCTTCCTATATCAATTATGTATGGTTGCATAACATTGTGGCTATGGTATTAAACTGTAACCAGCTAATGTGGGGGGAGGGGGAAAAGTCACGTGTATTGTGAGGAAATTCAGTGAATTTAACATCAATTGAAATACTCAAATTTGTTTGCTTACTATAAGATTTTGCTTTTAATAGCAATAGTCCCGCATATTAAGTTTGGAAAAGGCAACTCTACCTAGAAAAGTTTTGAAGATATGTAACATTTAAAATTTCCACAAATATGCCTCAACTTTGAATAATTTTTAACATCAGGACTGCTCCAAACAAAGATAGGTAGATAGATAGATAGATAGACAGACAGACAGACAGACAGACAGACAGACAGACAGACAGACAGACAGACAGACAGACAGACAGATAGATAGATAGATAGATAGATAGATAGATAGATAGATAGATAGATAGATAGATAGATAGATAGATAGATAGAAAAACAAGAAGTCTGTGTTCACACACAGACTTAAATTACATGGACCGATGTAAGGGTACATTGTCCAAGCCTTGGTCAATCTACCTTTAAGAGATCCGTTTGAATCCTTTTCAGTCCTTGAAGTCTGTTTCCTTAACCAAGCAAATTTGGTCCAGTTCCGTAACACACCTTTCTTTGTTCCAGATTCTATGGCACCTGAAGCTTGGAACATCGGGTAGTCTCAGGCGTTCAAATGGGATAAAATCTCAAGTGCGCATGATGTCGCTGTTCTATAATGTGACTATGTGGCAATAGCAATTGTGGGTAACAAAATATGTGGGATATATATATATATATATATATATATATATATATATATATATATATATATATATATATATATATATATATATATATATATATATATGTATATATATATATATATATATGTGTGTGTCTGTGTCTGTGTCTGTGTCTGTGTCTGTATTGCAAAACAAAAACTAAATCTTTGCGCGATAACTGAAAGTTGAATATATATGCCTACATTCCGAAAAACTGTCATGCTTTGAATTTTCGTTAATGTTAACTTTTTCATGTGCAGTGCATATTTGTCAAACACAACTGTTCGCACAGTGGATAAAATGTTGTGCTCCCTGAATTTAACAATGCACAAACTTTAAACCAGACGATCATAAGACAGGTAGTAAGTCCAGTAAATAATTTCGGGTAGCATCTGTACTTCCTTCCCACTGTGGTATAAACAAATAGACTTTATCAGAGATTAACTCTTAGAGGCAGGTCTGCAGTCATTTCCGATAAAACAGATATTTTGCTAACATGTTATATGACATAACTAGATATATCTCAATACTTCTTGACTTCAAAAGATATAGAGACCGATTACGTATGTATATATTGACTTCCGCCATAGTCTCATGTCATAAGAATACGTGAACAGTTTCACAATTACGCGGTCTCGTTGGCAATGGTAAAAGCCATTGACAGCGCACATGATTATCAGTTTGCAATGTGAATCTACGCGTTTTATAAATGTGTAAAACGAAAGATGATGCATTAAAATGTAATTACCAGTGACTGATGGCACACTTTCAGCGGGCGTTTCAGTCGTACCACCCCAAAATAAGCTCAAACCCAAGTCAAGTTTCATTAATATGTTATATATATATACATATATATATATATATATATATATATATATATATATATATATATATATATATATATATATATATATATATATATATATATATATATGTATATATGCTCAAACCTTTGAACAATAAACGGGACTTCGATCGATTGAAATATAGGCCGGTTATTTGCTGAAATGTGGCTTGGAAGAGAGCAGCAAGGCTGAAGTTGCATTTTAATAAATGTTAAAACATTTAAATATATGCAAATCTATACTTGATCATATTTTGCATCAATAGCATTTGAACACATGTTGAAGTGTATTAAATGCACGATAAAATCGATATCAATAAATCTTCTGGAACTAACAAAAATGAAGGCTTCACGTCCCTGGAAATGTTTGAACAGATGAGCAAAAAACTGACCCTATCTTCAAATCACTTCCCGTACGTTTTGATTATATTAAGATTGAACATCTAATGGAATGTTAAAAAAACTGAATAAAACAATAAATGGCTTTCATATTGAACAATTGATCATATTTCATGTTCGGAACGAGCGGGACTCGAACCTGCAACCTTTGGCACCAGTCGCCTAGCTGAAATGGGAAACGCACATATCCACTCGACCAAATCCCCATCCCTAAAAAGAATGGTTCAATGGAGGTAGTTATGTGCGAGTGCCATATCAACACGGTAATGCAGTATATTTACTGAGTCGGCATTTATTTCCAGAATCGGGGACTTAAATCCACCAGCATTAAGGAAATGCCGAAAATATATATTTCATGTTCGGAACGAGCGGGACTCGAACCTGCAACCTTTGGCACCAGTCGCCTAGCTGAAATGGGAAACGCACATATCCACTCGACCAAATCCCCATCCTATAGCACCTCATTAATCTATTTAAAAAAAGGAATAAATTACATTCACATTGAACTGTTGATCATATTACGCCTTATTACTCTTTTTAAATAAAACAATTAATGGCATTCATATCGAATAACAACTGATCATATTACGCCTTATTACTCTTTTTTGATAAAACAATAAATGGCACTCTTATTGAACAATTTATCATTGTTATTACGCCTTATTACTCTTTTTTTTCTGGGATTCCACTAAATCCTGCTTTCATCAAATCGATTTTAGCACTCCACTAACTCCATCAAACAATATCCTCAAGTATGTATTTATTTTGATATATGATCAGATCGTTTTGACGTTATAACTAAATACATTAAAATATCTGTAAATGTACTGTTTATGCTGACAGTCAATAAATTGATTTAATAATGTAATAACATACATATGAAGAAAGGTTAAAATGTATTTGATCATGATTAAACATATGAAAAGTTCCCCCTTTTTGAAAAATATATTTCATAATATGATAAATCCAATTTGTATCTTTAAATAACTTAATAATTAGTATGAAACTGTAAATATGAAGAAGAACCATAAAATCTTTTTGCCAAAGTATTGTTATGGTAAATAACATGTTCATTTGCATTCTAACAAGGCAGGAGGATGTAGCATTCTTTTACCTTTTCCTCTTCACAAATTCTCAAACTCCAAAATACTAAGTATTCGCAACAACAAAGCTTTCTCACTTAACTTGCACGTCAAAATTTTAAGGTATATGTATGCCCTGTGCACAGATAAGCAAAGTTTGGTCAACTGCTTTCTTTCTTTTTTTAATGATTATACGTGTTTGATTCTGTGTTTTGGGGTCAGCCATCACAAGTTATGCAACTTCCGCCAGTATTTTGTAACATTTACCATATTATGTAATTTCATGCTGTGTGACATCAGGCCTGTTATGGGGACAAGTAATGAAATTTGACTACAATTTTTTTAATGATCTGGGCTTTTGGGCTATCCGATTGTTTGGCCTTAAATTAGACCATACCAATAGCAAGGAAAGGTATGCGGCTTTCTGCAAAGAATCCTACCAGTATTACGATGACTGGCCTTCCCGTCTCCAGCTCTTTCATTGACAAGATGATCCTGCCAGCTGGTTAGGGACTTTGACCTTCCTGCCCGCGATATGTAATCAATATATGTATGCATTTAAATGTGATCTTAGCTCAAGCGGTTGCTTGTTGATCTCTAACAACAATGATTCATGCTAGTCAGTGATGGAGCTAGGAGTGTTTATGTTTCAGCTTATCCCACTTGTATCTCCCCGTGTCACGCCCATACGTATTTAAGTCAAAAACTGAGGTTGTGTGCCATCCGAGCACCATTACATCTGCTGCCTCCTGTGATAGTTTCAGCATATCACTGGTGAGTCACTTATATTTCGGTTTGGGGGTCGAAAAAGTACGTTTTGGGTGCCAATTCACCTCATTTTTATGCCTACAGAACATATTTTTTCGTAAATCACAAAGAAGAGTTAATTATCAATTATTCATTTGAAATATTGCGCTCTTGGTGGATTTCAATATAGAAATGGTGCACACACTCTTGCAAGTGCACATTTTCTATTACCAATGAATCCCAGAGGACTTTTACTTGTACACTTTATATTTGAACATAAGTAATGACAATCCGGAATTATTGTATGATTTGTGGTGAAGTTAGTACTGGTTTTAGATGCTTCTCAAATGCTAACACTTTTGCGCACCCATGGTTTTGAAAAGAAAATGGGTTATATTTACACCTCCATTTGGAGCAACCTGTCTGTAGAGTGATTTGTGTCCATTATGCTAGCAAGCAAAAGTCGCTCCTCATTGTCATTGTAACATATTTGCTCAATGGCGAACACAAATTTTTCTTTGATAGCAACATATGTCTGCAATTTCCTGGACAGAATGAAACTGAATCAAACATCTTTATTCGGCAAAATGCGCTCAACCCCCGAGGAAAAAATGCTATTGTCCTGACGCATGCCAGCCTGATATGGTTCATTTTCAATTCTCATTCAAAGCGTGCAGATGGTGACAAAAAACATTGAAGAAGGCGACATTTTGTATATGGTGGCTTTCGGGAAAGAAAGAAAGAAAGAAAGAAAGAAAGAAAGAAAGAAAGAAAGAAAGAAAGAAAGAAAGAAAGAAAGAAAGAAAGAAAGAAAGAAAGAAAGAAAGAAAGAAAGAAAGAAAGAAAGAAAGAAAGAAAGAAAGAAAGAAAGAAAGAAAGAAAGAAAGAAAGAAAGAAAGAAAGAAAGAAAGAAAGAAAGAAAGAAAGAAAGAAAGAAAGAAAGAAAGAAAGAAAGAAAGAAAGAAAGAAAGAAAGAAACTTCTGCAGCAACTCGTGTGTTCAAACAGTCAGGAAAATATTCTTCCCAGACAACCCACAAATTGTCAAATAGAAATTACGTGTGATAAACTTTGACCATTTTTAAAAGAATTATTGGCACACAAAATATTTTATGCGCTTGTACTGTCATCTTGGTACAGCCGCCATTAGGAATCAGTCAGCCCCTTTGTCTTTTATTTTCTCTTCCTGTTCTGCTACATTTCCTTGTTTTTGTATTTCTTGTACTTTAGCATGAAGTGTGAGTTTATATACGTTTGGCACACTGCTTGTTTTTGTATTTCTTGTACTTTAGCATGAAGTGTGAGTTTATATACGTTTGGCACACTGTCCAACTGTTTATCAATCCTTTTCCTTTTCTTTCTCGGGCCACTTTAACTCCTTTAAACCATTTAGTATTAACACTTAAAATTAGAGATACTTTTGGTCCCAATTACTTTAAACAGAGGTCAACAAATTCTTTTACTGTCACCAGCATTGCCGTCTGATATACTGAAAATCAAAGAAAAACTAGGCAACCTGTACGTCATAGAATTTTGTGTCCGTACGTAAGATGTGTAGTTGTTGTACATTCATGCCCGCAGGATCTAATCCACCCACAACTAACCCGAAATTTTAAACAAATTTTGTTTTTCTTGATAAAATGGAAAAGATGTTGAAAAAAGCATACACCCTATGGATGGATTCTGAAGCCGGCCAAGCCTATATAGTAACCGCTCTCCATGGCACAGGTGTTGGTGTACACTTTCAACCCAATTGTTTGGTGGAGGAAACCGAAGGACTCGCAGAAAACTGCCGCTGCACAGTCAGAGTGGTAGGCACTCTTTTCACTTGCAGCTCCGGCCGTGAATCGAACCCGGGCCGCAAGTGAGAGGCGAGCGATGAAAAGATGCTACCTCTGGAAACTTAAGTCAAAAGCTTCCTTCGACATGCTGTGGTGTAATGCACCCCAGTAATGCCGAGTGATAATGGCGATTAATGCCCAATATTATTCCTTATGAAAAAAGAAGAAGCAGACAATAGTTACAGTACTGATTCATATTTTGTCATGTTCAAAAAGTTGCATATTGATAACCGGCACTATGACACCCGGGGTTAAATGGAGATTAAGGCCTATCTTCCCACCATTGTGTAGACAGGTCATTGGAATTTTAAGCAGATTTCTGTTTATTATCTATGATATCGTCAGGTTGCATCATATAAATTCCAGCTTTATCACGAAACCTTATTAGAGCAATAATGTCTTTATACTTTGGTTTGGCAGTTTCCCCCAACCCAGGTGAAACCTTTCCACTGCGACCTGAAACTCAAAATGCCCTCTGCTCCTTCCGTTTCCTTCAACAGACTCCTTCATCGGAAGTCTTGAACAAAAGTGCAAGTTGACAACTATCGAGTTTATTATGTGTCATCAGCAGTTTCGCCTAATGTGATGGTTACACTCTTTCAGTGCCATATTTTTGGCGAGAAAAACTGTTGACCTGGACTATTATATTCCATGCAACTACAGGCATGGTGGTACTTGAACGAAAATGTTTTTACAAGAAACATTAATCTTGCACCCTTATCATAATAAAGAACAGTTGCTTCTATAAAGTTCGATTTTAGTCACAGTAGGCACTGAAATAGTTGAGAGTTTGCCCACCTCTTTTAACATGACACAGCAAGGATTGAACTGATTGATATGGTATTCCATATGAAGTGAGTTTGGGGTCATTATGGCAAACAAAAGCTGTGCAAACTGAAAAAAAATGGCATGTAGATAATTTTCTTCTGTCGTGTGTGGCAAAAAATGAGAAGCGTTATCTTACAACACATTGCACAAAACCGTTGTGCAGTTAGATTTATATCTGAACGTGCTTGTCATAATCTATGTGAATGCGATTAAACAACCTATGATACATAAGTTTTGACATATGCAATGTTCTGATACTGATGTGTATGTGTGAACTGTACAGTCAACTAGTTTGACTTATTTCACGGTCTGCGAGAACAGCGTAAACGTTCATGCTCCTTTGCATCATTTCTGATAGTTCCTCGAATGATTCATACATCCCCTTACCTCTACCGGTCAGGCCGGCGTGACAGTATCAAAATACACAACCTGGGCATTATCCAAATGGCACATCTGCAATATAAGTGTGTAAATCGGTATCCGCAGCATTGCATTTTGCACATCATGAGGAATTTCATACTAAGACCACTCCATTAAGAGACCACCGTGTCGTTACGAACAACTTTTCATAGTTCCAGGTGTATTTATTGCTTCTAATCGAAAAAAAAGTCTTCTCATACAAAAAACAGGGAACATTCAATTTTCGTTTACAGCCTCTGCCACCAGATGTCACCTATAGGATATTACAGTCATGCATATCGTGGGTTGGTCTCAGCACAATGTTTCTTAAATGAAAATACAAATAAACATTGCATATCGGTATTGTTGTAGCCTGTCAAATCATATCAGAAGTACAGGTTAATAATGTATCATCTTAAATAAACATTTTGGAGTAAAACAGTCATTCATAGGTCGTAAGATTTACAAAAATTATGGCTGTTTGAAGTATTCCATCTACATTTACTTCTTATGGTTGCCAGGTATGCCCATCCTACCATACGTGGTTTGCATGCTCTTGCACCAGGAAAACCTTGAGGTGACCCCTTGTGGTGGAGGCTGTAAACAGCACATTTTAGAGATCTTGGGTATTGAACACGACTGGTTTAGCAAGAGACACAGAATCCAGGACAGCATAATCTGTGGCCCCTAAGGGTGGCCAGGGCGCATACCAGAATCTAAAACTTAGGGGACAAACGCAGGTCTGCATTAAACACAGTCATTTCTGATCTCTGTACTTTTTTTATTCTTGTTTGTATGTTAGGATTGTTGTCACTAAGAAAAATTACTTCAAACCAACTCAAGTAGCCAAACTCTCAAAATTTACGTCACTTAGAAAAATTAATTGCAATGAATACAAATTGGCAAAACAGTAGCAAAAATGGAAATCAAAAAACAAAAAAGAACAGAAAAAAACTACCAGAACTCGAACCCGCAGCAGAGAGAGGGCGGCAAGAATGGACAGCTTTTATTATGAACACCTAGCCATTGCACTTCAGAAAACATTTTTCATATTTTTTGTGACATAGTCATTATACCCGCGAAATAGAAAAGCGCAAATGTTAATCCATTACACAAAAAAGAAAGTAAGCAATTTACAAAAAATTACCGTCCAATATCTCTGCTTAGTTGTGTTAGCAAGATATTTGAAAGGTGTGTTTTCAAGTTTATTTTCAATCACTGTATCGAAAATAATATTCTCACACGGTTTCAGTCTGCTTACCAAAATGGAGATTCTCCTGTTTCACAATTATTAGAGATTTATGATATTGTGCTCGAAGCCATGGATGAAGGGAAAGCCGTCAAATTTGCTTTTTTGGATGTTTCACGGGCTTTTGATCGCGTGTGGCATAAAGGTCTTCTCCACAAGCTTGAATCCATCGGCATCAGACAACTTGCTGACCTGATGCAAAAGCTATTTAGAGCTAAGACGTCAACGTGTTGTAATAAATGGACAGTCCTCATCTTGGCGTATCGTAAGAGCTGGTGTACCTCAAGGGTTAATATGAGGACCTTTGATATTTTTAAATTATATTAATGACATTACAAGCATAGTTGAATCAAACATTCGGCTGTTTGCAGACGACAAGTCACTTTTTGTCATTGCTGACCAAGGTGACGACGATATAGCGAGCCTTACCTTAAACGGAGATCTTTCAGCAATATCCATTTGGGCTGATCAATGGTTTATCAGCCTAAATGAAAGTAAAACATTTTCCATGACCTGCTCAAGGTCTCAAAATTATGAAAATTATCCACTATTTTTGAAAAATTGCCACGTGACGGACACAAAGTCGCATAAGCACCTTGGCGTAATGTTGTCATCTGATTGCACCTGGACAAATCACCTTGACACTGTATATGTAAAAGCTATGAAACGTGTAGACTGCCTTCGTGCCATGAAATACACCTTAAATAGAAAGTCACTGGAAAAAATGTACATGGTGTTTATCAGGCCCCGCCTTGAGTACGGCGACATTCTTTGGGACAATTGTTCCCTTGCATACTCCAATAAGCTTGAACAGGTGCAGTTATCGGCTGCACGTGTCGTGACCGGTGGCACTCAAACCACAAGTAACAGATTACTTTATAACGAAACACAATGGGAACCGTTGAAAGACAGAAGAGAGAAACACAAATTGATACACTTTTACAAGATCGTAAATGGTTTCGCCCCACATTACCTACAGGATAGGATTCCGGAATCTATTGCCACCGGTCACAACACAAGACACAGTAACGAAATACCTCAAATATTTTGTAGATCCGAACAGCGCAACAAATCCTTTTTTCCCGCTACCATACGCAACTGGCGTAATCTGGATCAAGAGATTAAAACTTCTGAAACAATTCAAGCATTCAAAAATAAACTGAATGGTAACATAATACGTGTCCCCCCCCCCGTACTTTTATGGTAAAAATAGATTCGTCCAAGTCCACCATACGAGGATGTGCTTGAACTGCAGCCCTCTTAATGATTTGCTGTTCCAATACGGTAACATCGACACCCAAAGATGTGCTTGTGGAGCCCCAGTGTAAAGCATTTTCCATTTTTTGACAGAATGTTCTCTTTCAATGAACCCCGCACGGAATTACTAGGACCTTTTCAGCCAGAAATTACTGCTAAAAGGGACATTTTGCTGTATGGTGATACAAACAAGTCCATTGATTGGAACACTAAGTTATTTGACAGTGTAGAAAGGTACATTATAAAAACAAAGAGATTTAGTAGAGATTAAGTGATTGTCCTCGCCATTTTTTTTTTCTTTCCTTGTTTTCTACATTTGTACTTCCTGCTTAATTATGTTTCGGTTTCATCAAGTGACGCTGTGTAGTTATGGAGAAGGATTTATAAAAGCTTTACAGCTTGTTTCCTAATCCATGTTTCTTTGAAATAAAATATGTTTAAACCACCCGTAAAATATGCAAACACTGATCCCCTGACATCCTTATGTCACCTTTTCAACTCAGTCAAAGATATTCACAGTATTATATGTTTATAAGCAATTTGTCACAAAGACAGGATGACAAAATTAAGATAGAAACAAGCGTTGAAATGTCCAGATAAGGCAAGATGACACTAACTGGTATACATCAAAATTACGATGTCAAAAGCGTACAGTCCACAGAGTTCATAAGAAGGCGAAGGCCTCAAACGAACCCCCCCCCCCCTACCTTTGGAAGTACTTCTGTGAGTTACGTAATCAATGTATTAGTGACTTACGGAAAGTCGAAGATGATTACAATAATAAACAATGTAATCTTGTAAAGGATGGTCAGTTCAAAAGTAAAAAATGGTGCAATACGGTTAAATACTTTATGTCTGGTAATTCTAATATATCTATTCCTTCTATACTATAATTTGGTCTTGTCTGATAGTAATTCTAAAGCTGGAGCTTTTAATGAATATTTTCTTAGCCAATCTGACGATTCCTCCTCTTTCACTCTACCTAACGAAATTCAAGATTCACTAAATACGCTTGAAACAATTGTTTCAGATGAAGATAGTGTCCAAAATATATCAAAATCTTTAGACACGGATAAAGCATGTGGACCAGACGGAATCAGTCCTTTGTTGTTAAAGGAGACAGCCCCAAGCATGACCCCTTCCCTTACTAAATTATTGAACCTTTCTCTTTTGAACTGTAAGTTTCCAACCGATTGGAAAAAAGCACAGGTAGTACCAATCCACAAAGGTGGTGCATACAACCAGAACAGTGTAATAATTACCGACCAATTTCTCCACACACAGCACATCTTCAACTTCTTACGAGACAACTTTGTATTATCTGAAAACCAATCTGGATTTTTACCCCGAGATGGGACTGTCAACCAGCTTGTATACATGTATCACAAATTTTCAAAAGCGGTTGATCTCCAAAACGACGTAAGAGTAGTTTTTTGTGACATTACCAAAGCTTTTGACAGAGTGGATCATCCAGGGTTGATACACAAATTAAAAAACGCAGGCATCTGTGGGCCCCTTATTTCATGGTTGGAAGATTATCTAAATGCAAAAACAGAAAGGGTAGTTATTCACGGTTAGGCCTCATCTTGGGGGAGAGTCGAAGCGGGAGCCCCACAGGGCTCAGTTTTGGGGCGTCTCCTGTTTCTTGCATACTCAAACGATATTGTAGAGATAGTTAGATCTAAAATTCGCCTCTCTGCTGACGATATGACACGTTTCATCACAGTTGATAATCCAACAGAGGCAGCTGGGGCACTAAAACAGGACCTTGAATCCATATCGCGTTGGTCAGATCAATGGCTCATTTCTTTCAATCCTAATAATACAAAATCCTTGATATTAAGAAAAATGTTCCTGAAGACCATCCCAACTTGACCTTCAATAATAAGACTCTCGAAAATGAAGAAGTGCACGAACATCTTGGGCTTTGATTTTCTGCTAATCATTCATGGTCAGTACACCTCATTCATGTTATTGCAAAATCAAAAAACCCAGTTGGTGTTTTGAAGCGCCTGTAGTATAAGTTAAACAGAAAATCTCTCGATCACTCTATTTTTCATTTGTACTTCCTTGCCTGGAGTACGCCAGTGTGGTCTGGGATGGATGCACGGAACTGGACAAGGACAGACTTGAAACTGTTCAGCTGGAGGCTGCCCGGGTTGTGACAGGGGCACTTGCCCATACGAATCTACAACAAATCTATATAGAGACAGGCTGGGAAAATTAGCCGAGCTTAGGAGGAAACAAAAATTGGTACTTCTATTAAAAATTATAAAAGGATTAGCCCAGTTTATCTCTCTTGACTATTACCAGTAACAGTTTCAGAACGAACCAAACAAATTAGAATTATTGATACCAAGAAAGCCACACCTTACAACTCTTTTTTTCCATCAGCCATTCTTGAGTGGAATTCATTATCCCAAACAGCTAGGACCATTCAGCATTTGGACGAATTTAAAAGGGAACTAAACAGGATTAAACCAAAACGCAACGAATGGCCCTATTTAGGAGTAAGGAAATATGCCATAATTCACTCTGGAATGAGAATGGGCTGCAGTCAGCTGAATAATGATCTGTACAAAATTGGAGTTGTTTAATTTGCATCGTGGTCATGTGGAGCAAGTCGGGAGACTGTTCACCACTTTTTATTTGAATGTAACAAACATGTTTATACACTAAAGCGAACTACAATGTAAATAACCACATTTGGTACTTTTATCCTGAGAACTGTTTCATTTGGAATCGAAGGAAGCGAAATTATAACAAGACAAAACCAAGAGATAATCAAGGCCGTTCACAAGTACATTAGACTTTCTAGACGATTCAAAATATAGCTTGGATTTAAGTCTGCAAATAGTATAAGTACTATTATTTTCACAATGCTCACACTCCATCATCATTCCCTTCCTTCCATTCATATTATTGGTCCCCTATGTCACCTATCCTCGTTCTGATGTTTACAATTTTTGTCTGTTTTATTTTGTCCGGTTGTAAATGTACAGGAGGCCCTAGTTTAGGCTGGTGAGCCTGTCGGCCAATTGTGTTAACAAATAAAATAAGTTTAAAACGAACAAGCGTTTTGTCGTCCGGGTGCGCGCCCTGGCGACCCTTGCGAACCAGAGATCACGCTGTCCTGGATTTTGTTCCCTATGCGAAACCAGGCGTGTACAAGTTTGAAGCAGAAAACTTTAATCCTATTGAAAGTAGCTCATGGCGCATTATTTCCACGAGATTCCTCACACGTTAGCTTGAACAAGGGGTCGTTAAGCAGAGCCAAGTGGAGAAAATGTTTTTTTTCAGGCCAGGAATTAAAATACAAAATACTGTAATTATCATGTGTGTGAATGCCTTTATCATGATATTTTCATTGTGCAAATACACACTCATAGCATGAAACTTTCATTTTGCAAATACACATTTCTAACATGGTATTTTCATTGTGCAAATAAATTTCCAACCAGACAGTGACACTGTTTTATTGCAATTGCCGAACTGCATGAGAATATATTGTTTACGTAAAATAATTATCAAAAATGTATTATTTGAGTATGCTATATTATATTTCTCCATTTCAGGTCAACCATGGCCTTATCAGCCTGGCATCTGGTCCTCCTGTTGGGTGCAACCTTTTCTTACCAAGTTTGTGGACAGTCATGTAAGAGATCACGTTTTATCAACGCATTCACTGGTTGCTGTAATATTGAAGGAAGGAACCTAGTGAAGCTTCTATCACTTCCCCTAAAATAAAAATAAAAAACGCGGTCTCGCCAAATACGGCAGCAGCTTTGGCTTTTAGACATGGTAAACCTTGGCTAACGGCTTAATTCACTGTACAAAGATGACACTGGCGACTCTCGCTACACACCGGCTTGTCAACACCGCCTGACATGATCCATAGCCATGACGCACGTTCACCTTATCAACTCCCTCTGCAGCTCTTTACCAAGTAGACAAAAAACAGCTACATTAAGAGATTTCATTGACAATGGGACCGTTGAGTGCCAATGGCCCTGCAACCTGCATGGCAAGTTTGTGCCGATGTCAGACTTCTAAATTGCCCCAGAAATGCATGCATGGGGTCATCAAATCAGTCATGATTAGCGATACCTCATTAATGGTGAACTGGTGTCTTACTATAAATTAACATAGTAGTATCAATTATTAGTAATTATTATTATTAAGTGATCTCCTGTGTAACATATCGTTATATCTTCAAGCAAATTACGAACAAATCCACATCCGAGTTGGCATGGGGAATATCCATCAGCTGAAACTTTGGACTATTACCAGCGTCGTTCTCGTTTTCCGGAAGAGTATCATTGATCTCAACAAAAAGGCAATCGTCTTCAGTCACAGAGAGGCTGGCATAAAGAAAATAATAGTGCAGTAATGACTGAAATCTGTTGCAGTCTCTTTATCCATGCAAACATGTAATTAGATATATACAAAATCGAAGAAGGACATACCTATCGGCTTTTGCATGTCTCTTCAGGTTGCTCAACCCCTACGCTCTATTTTTCTTTGGTTCTCTCGTACGGTCAAACGAAATATGGGAAGAGACTTGAGAGGATTTAGGGGTGAAATCGCCGCGGTGCTTTCGCTTAAAGAATTGTCAAGATGTTTAAATTTTCTTAAACATGATTTTATATATCTATGGCTTTATTCCCCATATTCTGCATACTTTTCTTTGACCTTGTACGACTGATATTGTCCACTCATTTAACATAGTGACTAATGGTTGAGCAAATGTCGTGACATGGCCCATAAAAAATTCTAAACTAAAGTTTTGGTTTCTTATCAGTCCAAACCACATTTTATGTCACCTTACTTGCATGTATTTCCTTTTGTCGACCTATTTTGGTTTCAAAGTTTCCCAGAATGCACATAACAAGAAAATGGGATAGTGGATTTCAATGCAAATTATGCAGAATTCCAATATTGAATATTCTATATCGCCTATCTCTTTTTTACAAACAAAAAAAAAAAAAGAATTTTTCGGTCTCAAACTAAACATAATATTATTTGCACACCATTTGGCTCCAATTTGCCCATGTTTAACATTTCAAGAAATTCAAAAGGGAAATATATTTTCTTAACAATAAATGACACAGATTTGTCATTCTACATGCATATTATATACAAATCTTAAATGTGAGCAAAAATCAATCACATGACATTGCAAAGCATCCTTCTCTGTAACTGTTTATTGCAACAGTATCTAAGATAGACAAAAGTTCAAAATTGTTCATCATCTGATATCAAAATACCTGTGTCAAGTCTTCAAGGTCCCGTGTGTATCAGCAAGCCGACATGCAAGTCATGAAAGGGATTTGCAGCTTATAGTTACGTGTAGGTCACCACATTGCCCCCACATGCACAACTACATGTAAATTTAGACTGTTGTGTGCATTCGGTCTTATAGTTTCACCCGTAGCTGAGACCAGGGCTATTGAGAGCTTGGAGGCTATACTGCAATGTTTAGATATAACAGGCTACTTCTAATAAGCAAGATGCCGGACGGATACAATTTCGTTTTCTGTCTTGTAAACTTGCATGTACTATCTCTTTAAGTGCCAAATTTTGGACTGAGTCAAAAGCTTTTCTCGGCGCGCATCGGGCGCAATGCGCGCCGAAAAAAGCTGTTCACCAGGGATATTTTTTTCTGGAACTAGAGGCATGCTGGTACTTGAATGAAATGTCTTTTTACGAGGAATACGAATCTGTGATCCTAATTAAACTTCGGACTTGTTGCACGTGAGTAGATCCACTTTAGACGTGATTGGCACTGAAACTTTATCATTGATTACTCATCCTTATGTCATATCTCTTTTACAGTCAACCTTGTATGCACCACGGATCCTGAGTGTTCTGCGGGAGACCCGCTGACTGAGTGTGGAGACAATGGTCGTTGTCGTTGCTTCCTGGGGTACTACCCCAACAGTCAGAGTGCTCCGCCGTTTTTATGCGAAAAAAGTAAGAAAATGGGGAGGTGTTTTGCTTGCTTACTTAGTAGTTGCTTCTTGGAGCCTACTAAATTAGTTTAATATATATATATATATATATATATATATATATATATATATATATATATATATATATATATATATATATATATATATAATGTATATTTATCAAGAAATAACCCATACAAAATTATACAGAATATAAATGAGGGGTAGAAACAATATTCTTTCAATTGACATCCTTGTTCGATCCCAGTTGAACAATCAAACTGATTGTATTTTTCTGTACAATGCATAAACATGCCATAAAATGTAAAAGTATTTGGATTCATGTGTTGTGTGGTCTTCTGTGGTGCTGATCTATGAAAGACTACAGACATTGGACATACATCACATTTGCCGTTCACTTCTTCACATGTGTAAGGTGTAGTTTTTCTCCCCTCACCACCAAGCCACACTCACATTGTAAACATGGATCCCAATTCATTACTATTTAACTCATGCAAATGCAATCCAGTGACCTGTCTCAAACAAGCCAATCAATATATGCGCCACGAATTTCAGTCAAATCTTTCTCGCACAACTATAGAAAATAAATTTCGATGCCTATGAAAAAAAAATGTCCAGTCAAATAGCGAGTCCAAATTAACAACGTACATATCATGTAAGCAAAAAAAAACCTAAAATTTGCACTTTTGAAGGAAGTAGTAAATAATTTCGAAACTAGAAAAAATGAAAGAAACTACGCATCAGTACAGATAATTTCTACACCGCATTGACACTGGGAGACACGAGTGACCGATCAAAGTTTCTGTGAGTCAAAGAATTTGTGATTCCTGTCTAGAACCTGAAGATGTTAACATTATGTGATGTCATGTGGTAAGTTTCAAATTCTAATGGAAAATTTGCGCAAAAACATAAGAGATATCTTTGTTAAGTCCATGTCATACTACCATCAGGAAATGTTTCATTATGACACTGCAATGTACAGAATTAAAACACTTTTTGAACAGTTTGTGAGGAAATCCGTGTCATTAAAAAGTAAATAGATCTATTTAACTCCAGATAAGTCCATACGCTAAAAATGTTCACCCCAAAAATAATATTCACCCCAAAAATGTTTTGTGGGGTATTTCGCTGTGGGCGTTTATGTGTATCATGTGTGTACTCGAAAATCAGTATTGATTTTTTTTTGCGTAGTCAATAAAGATTCATATATATATATATATATATATATATATATATATATATGTACATGATGTCGCTTACATTATTTCCATGGAGTGGTGCTTTGATTGTCTTATTGATCAAAATAGTAACTAACTTTGTCTACTGTCAGTTGTGGGGTCAGCGTGCACGTCCGGCGGTGAGTGCTTCTCTCGTGGGGATCCCGAGACTCGATGCGTTGATAATAACAATGATGGAACTCCCGATACCTGTGAATGTAATATCGCTTACTATCTGGATGGTAGCATAGGACTATGTACTGCAGGTAAGCAAGATCATCAAATCTGAAACTGATAAGCTGTGCTGGCCTATATCATATAGTCTTTGGAGGCACTAACATTACCGCTGAAACATGTTTTTCCTCCACAATTCATAAAAAATTGGAATGTTAACTTCCACCCAACACATACCAACCTTAATGTGTATAAGGTTACTTTACTGTTCTTTATGTACATTCGCTTTTCAGATAAACACTCATCCAACGTTTAATTCGGCAGGGTAAATCTTGCATTTTTTTCTTTCTTTTTCTTTTTCTTTTTTTTTTTATATTCATATATATTTTTTTCATTAAAGCCTATTCCTTAATAATTACTCACACCAATCGTGCTTTCAAAGAAAATTTATTGGCTTCGAATTGTGGCGTGAAGTTTTCTCTCCTTGTACAGTTTACGACCCAACATTTAATCAACGAATGAACGAACAGAATATTTGGAAACCCCTTCTACACATGCGCGAATACTGAGAGTAATGGCTCCCCAGATAGATGCAGATGCATGAATGACAAAAAGGGATTCTAAACCGTCAGGTTTCAATCGTCGGAGTTTTATCAACAAACTTTGGGTGCAATTGAGAAAATAGAAAAGTAACAACGATTACATTTTCCCTCGTGGGGCCTGAAATGATAAGATGGGGTTTTAAACAGTCTCGATAGGCAGAAAACCAGTCGACATACCAAAACAATGTGAAACGCGATAAAAGTTTACTTTTGAATTTGTACCTGATAGTGTTAAGTGGGACTTGTCACTGTTCTGGTGGGGAAGACGTGCATCCCTTTAACAATATGCGTGTCGGTGACTTAAAGTTAATTGAATTGTTGCAGCGAAGGTTCAAAGATATTGACGAAAAGCGCTTTGAAAATCAATAAATGGTTTTACAAAAAGGTTTTTCCTCATTACATAGTGTTTGGGTCGTCATGCAACGTATCATCAGAGTGTCGGTCACGTAGTGGTGGCAACCAGTATTACTCTTGTGTGGACACAGACAACAATGGCTCCCCGGACAGTTGTCGCTGTGGTACCGGTGCCTATTTTGACAACAATTCGATGACCTGTGCAGCGGGTGAGTAGGACGCGGGGGGGGGGGGGGGCGGCTAATTGGAACACTTTTCGATCCTTCGACATTCAACTTTGTTATGAAGTCTCAAAACTACACATGGCATATATACAAACACGTATGTATGTATGTATGTATGTATGTATGTATGTATGTATGTATGTATACATATATATATATATATATATATTAAATGGTGAGGCTGATTTTGGTGAAATAACAGACTTGTATATTTTTTATACATTCATTCAAAATGCGTGAAAATTCGATATTCGTGAAAAAAGACGATATACGTGAAAATAAATTACCGGTATATCAGTGATATACGCCGTCCTTTTGTGTAGTTCCATAGATGGTCGGAAGCGCTCGGCATCTGTGCAGACGATGAGAAGACGGTGGGAGAAGCAGTCGAAGACCAGTTTTGTGACAATTACTTAAAAATTTACCTTGTCAATACAAATTTTATGTGTTTATCAAAAAACAACTAATGTACAAAAGCAAAAAGTTTTGCCTTTATATGCATTTCTCTTGACAATTCTTTGACTCGTTTATGATGAAACTAGAGCAAACATACTGAACCACATTAATTTCATACCATAAAAAAGGTCTAATTATTTGATAAATAAATCATGACATGATTGCACTTGTGAATCCTTTTTATCACTCGTGGTGATCCGAAATCATTCATTCGCTTCGCTACGCTAGTGTATGATCGCGGATCACGACTCGTGATAAAAATGATACGCAAGTACAGCCATATTATAATCTATATACATATGATATTCAATTTGATCAGCTTTTTTATGAATAGCTTCATTGATGTTGAATTGTTTTTGTTTCGGAGTACAAGTTACATTAATACATGTAGTGGGGGCAGCACTGTGTTCTTGGACAAATCAGGAGCCTGGTTGAAAGAATGCTAACTTGAAATAGCGTTGAAATCGCTCCTTTAAGACAATAAAATACTTTGAAGTTCAAGTACAGACGTTTCATCTGGAACACTAACATTATTACGATGGTAAAGTTTTGAACTGCAATTTTGCAACCGTATTCGCACGCAAGGTCTCGTCGAATGGGCCCAGCCACACAGTATGTCAAATGTACGGCCTCTTGGCAATTGAGATGAACTTGAAGAGATTTGCCCCATAGTGGTAAAAATGTGTCAGACGTCAATCCTTCTATAGTCAGAATATCTCGGCCTGGCAAAAAGCTTGTAAAAACCTTTCAAGCGGCAAATCATAAAAGTGACCGTTTTGTCAGTCCTACGTGAAAAGTGACCGTTGTAGAAAATTTTAGAAACCCCCTTCTAAGAGCGTATACTGATGGTGATAGCTCCCCAGATAGATGCCGATGCGTTATCGGCGCTTATTCCGCGATTTCTACAATGTACCGTTTCACTACCTGTCGAGTCTACTTCACGTGTTCGATGTAATTCTTTTGGCCGTGTGGTCAATTATGGTTCTTGGAATCACTTCTAAATTAAAGAAAATAACCCATGGCCAAAACTGACTAAACTGAAATGCCCGAAAAAGGATCAGGTTTAAATGGGCTAAAAGGCTGGAAATTCTACTTTATATGTTAAAAGATGACATGATTATTTAAAATAACGTAATCATAAGCCTACTATGAATAATTTACTATTTATCAGACAAAGTATACTTTTAAAAAAATGAGTTGCATTTCTAAGTTCCTTGGTCTAGCGGTTGGCATTAAGTTATTCAATACTCAGAAACAATGCGATAAGATGTTTCATCAAAACTCACCGCTCAGAGCTTTTATCACTGGCAATAGGATCTTCATGATGAAAGTAAAATGGAAATACTACACTGCTTCATTAAAAAAATATCATAAAATACAACGTTCTTGCTGACAGACTGTATTGCTTCATTGACAAACTAGCATAAAATACAGCATGTTCCTGACAGACCATAGTGTTTCATTGACAAACTACTACAACATATAGTGCACGATTGACATTTTTTCTTTCTAGTATACAATTCAACATGTGCAAATGACACGATGTGTACTTCACGTGGGGACAGCAATCTCGTTTGTTCCTCGGGCAGATGCCTGTGCTCCGCGGCCTTCTATTCTAACCCGATGAATGCGAATAAGTGCGAAGAAGGTAAAAATTGGCACTCTGTCACGCAGATAGTTCTGCAATGGTCAGAGTTTTATCAACAAACTGTGGGTGCAATTAAGAACGTAGAAAAGTAGAAACGCCTACAATCTCTCTTGTGGGACCTGAAATGACACATTGGGGGACCAAACCGTCCCGGTAGGCAGAAAACCAGTCGACATTTCAAAATAATGTAGAAAGCGATAAAACTTGACCTTTGAATTTGAATCTGATCATAAGCTTAAGTGGGACTTGCCACTGTTCTGGTGGGGAAGACGAGTATCCCTTCAACCATAAATGTGTCGGTGACTTAAAGTTAATTAAATTGTAGTAGCGAAGGTTAAAAGGTCTTGACGAAAAGCGCTTCTAAGATCTGTAAGTGGTTTAAAGATAAATGCTTTTCCTCATTACATAGTGTTTGGGTCGCCATGCACAGCGTCATCCCAGTGTCAGTCGCGTGGTGGGAGCAACCAATATTATTCTTGTGTGGACACAGACAATGACGGCTCCCCGGACAGTTGTGGCTGTGGTGCCGGTGCCTATTTTGACAGTAATTCGATGACCTGTGCAGCGGGTGAGTATGCGGCGGGGAGCGGGGAAAATTATATTGATACCCTCGTAAGGGAAATATTTGCGTATAATTTCGGAACAATAAACTGTATACGTTATTAAGTATTTACAACTGAGAAAATGTAGGTGATAGTTTTATATGGGTCGATAATAAAAAGTTAACGCTAAAATGCATTATCAGGACTCTTTTTTTCAATTGTACAGTATCAACACGAGAGGTAACCAGCTTTAAGCATCTCACGTGACCCTATGTATCTGAATGGTGAGACAGAATTCAAAATTAAATGAGACTTACCTGTAAGTTGAAGTTTGATAGGAATTCTGTCGAGCCATGAAGATACATAGGTGTCACGTGCCCACCCGGTGATGCCCTCCCCATAGGCCTACATAGGCCTATGACTACAAGGAATATGCTTACCTCTCGTTCTTTAAAGCATGAATATTAATTGACTACTCAATCTCACGTAACACCTATGTATCTTCATGGCTCGACAAAATTCCTATCAAACTTCAACTTACAGGCAAGTCTCGTTTAATTTTGAATTCCATGGCCTGTACAGCGGGTGAGTAGGCGGCGGCGGGGAGTGGGGTGGGGGTGGGAGGCTATTGGAACATTTTTCCATCATTCTACTTTCAACTGTGATATATATATATATATATATATACAAGAATGTTTAAATATTCACAGACCCCTCTCATGTATGAAATATTTTCGTGGCAGACGTTGCCTATTCCATACCCCTTTCCCATCGTAATTTGATGAACCATCATAATCCCTGAGGTTGTAAAAGTTCCTCGGATGCGACACTGAAGATGACCTTCAATAACGTGTGAAGCGATTTCTTTCGTTAGTTTTGATCGTAGTGTCGGGTGTTTCTGAAACTATGTATTTTCTGTCGTTTGATAGAAAATTGGAGTATTTCTGAAGAACATTAATCTAATAAAGGTATATCACGATGCCTTGCAGTGTATAATTCCATGTGCACTTCGACGTCCCAGTGTTCAGATCGCAGCAACAACACCTTGTATTACTGTGTGGATACCGACAACGATGGCACGCCCGACAGGTGTCGTTGCATTCCACGGGCTTACAGTGACAACGGCGTTTGCATATACTGTGAGTGGCCGGATTTTTAAACTGAAAACCAGAAAAATTTACACACTTAAAAATTTTATCATGAATTTCAAATTACAGGAAACTAACTTTTTGTCGAATCAATCTTAGCCATTTTTCCCACTAAATATAATAATTGCACAAAACTGTCATTCACAGAAATTCTAATCGCGTGGTTTACTACGATTTTTACAGCCAAACTATATATTATTTATATATATATTTATATATATATATATATATATATATATGATGTTTATTTTTTCCGTCATTCTATTTAAATAATATAAGGAATCAATACTACAACACGGCTGGACATAGATTATTGTGAACACTTATCCCCTATAGTATTACGCAAGGTCAGAAAATGGTTCATAAATATGCGTTTCCTCTGTAGATTACGGTTCGCCGTGCACCAATGGTTCCCAGTGTACAAGTAGGGGAGACCCCAATAGCGACTGCAAAGACACCAACAACGACAACACGCCCGACATGTGTCTGTGCAGGGATCATTATTATTTTGAGACGTCTGTGTTCGTCTGTGCCAACGGTAAGCTGGGACAATGAATGAACTTCAACCCGACCTCAACCCCGACCCCGACCCCGACCCCAACTCCAACCCTAACCCCAACACCCACCCCACCACAAAAAAAAAAAAGAAAAAAAAGTCTATAGATCACAAGTACCGGGATGTTAATTTCTTCTGCTTCAACATTTTAATATCGGAGCACTTTAAAATTAAAAAGCTTGTTAATGTCTTCGTTAATTTACCCAGCTCAGGGGATAATATAAATTTTCTGATCCTTTTGTGTTAAATACCTGACCTGTTTTGTATTATGTATTATGATATAGTCGATGGTGTGAAAAGGAGGTACTCGTGACATAACACTTTGTTTGCCTTGATACAACATCTGATTTATCACAGTGACTCTTCTTGTTGTTATATCTGCCCCCATTGAAGTGCAACCCCACATGAGCCTTCGAGTTCTATTTCACCTTGTGTATGGTTGTTTAGTTCATTAGATAAAGTAATAACAGCAAGTGTTCACAAAATATCTTTCATGACAATGCAATGTTTACTTTTAGTTTCGCGTTCGTATGGTTGTTAGCAAGGCTGATAATAGATTGCACGGTAATTCAAGTACATCTGTGCTCACTATCTGCAGTTGCCGGCAATGCGGCGACAACCAAATGTAGCCAAGTTACAAGCCTTATCATGCAGGTCCGTCACCGGAAGAGGAGGAGGGAAGGGGGTCGACTGGGTCGAACCCCCCGCCCGCCCTCCCACACACACACAAAACAAAAACAAAAAACAAGAAAAACAAAAACAAAACAACCTCCCCTTGCCTGCAAAGCGGCCTTGGTCCCCCTCCAATGTAAAATTAAGAAAAACATTAGAGTCTGCCACGCAGGCACCCACCCCCACCTAAAAAAGGAAAATAAGATACACAAAACAAATCCAGCCGCAGTGAGATTTATCTGTCATTTTACTGGACGTCTAAACGAATACCTGTGAATCGCCCGCACTTATAACAGCACTTCCGGCAATAGGCTTTCTACTTGTCCATTAACTGCACTTTTGGTGTGCATTAGCAAACCGATTTTAAAAAATAGCAGTACTGATACAGGGCTGTCCAACTGGAGCATTGTAGCAAAATTTAGGTACAAAGCTCTTCAAAATTGCTACAGATTTTCCCCAAAATAAGTGTTTCGTATGCAAAGAAGTGGCAAAAATGCTACAAGAAAAGAAAATTTTGGTACAGATATTTTCAGCTGGACAGCACTGTAATATTGCTACTCCTAACAGTCTAATCAGCGTTCGTTTACAGCGATCAACATGCCGATAACTGGTTTCTTAAAATGGAGAAGGGTCTAGTCGAAAAGTCAACCCAAACACAGCATTTTATTTCAAATGGTCCGGAGGGTTTACTTGGGCCGGCGAAACAGCATAGTCCCGGTTGTTCAGTGATCGTTATCGTAATATTTCGCTAGTTTCCAGGTGTCCGTCCTTCGAGTTACCAGGGCAAACGGTCCTTAAAGTACTTTTAAAACATGACTTACTATCTTAACTTTAATCTGCCCGCTCGGTTGTGTCTGACGCAGTCATCATCGTTAGTTACAAAACCAAATGTGAGACGATACCCTAGCAATACAAATCATGAACGTTGGTACCACTTGCGGAGTGCACCATTTTGAACGTGGCGCAATGCATTGCGGAACAGTTGCACAAAAATACATTTGATTTGGATATCAAAGTGAATCGCTGCCACAGCATATATCATACCATTGTTGATGCTGAAATATTTGTAAAATATAACTGTTGGTTCCATATATCATAACCGCCACAAGATCGTCCCATTGCTATCCTCATTTGCAAACCATTGCGTGCGGAATCCACAATTTTCAAAACGGCAGCCAAGCCTGTGGATTAGTCCAGATTGGATATTTCGAGGAGGTAGTATCCAAAACATATGTGCTATTAGTGTTAACAGAAGGTTAATTTGTCGAATGAATGTAATGTACAATATATAATGGGACTTTGCCTGTGTGAGCATTACCTAAAAATGTAAATACAACGCCTTGACGTTAGCAGTTGTTGGCGACGGTGGGCCCCAGAATAGGATCTTGTATCAAACACTAAAGTCGCCCTTCGGCTATAAATTAAGTAGCACCACTGGGCACAGCAGTGACGAGCCCGGCAGAGTCAAAAATGGAGCTTAGTAGAGAAGGTTGCCCGGATAGTGGGTACAGGTCGGAAAGTACCGGTGGGTTTGTGTATTTACTTGGTAATAATTTTAGCGTAGGCCTATTTGGAGGGTTGTAACTTAAAGCAGTATAATCTTCACACCTACGCAGCCCCCATCCCCACCCCCACCCCCCAAAATAGGACCCCGCTCATCTCCAAAGCGGTATTTCTTGCAGCAGAGGTTAGTAAGCAAACAAACGGGAACGGTATAAACAAAAGGGATGATAACGGTTGAGAAAAATGCCAATTAAACCCTTTTTTGCGTAAAATTTGGGAAATTTTCAACTTGAAACCATATTATAAAAGGAATTAACTATGGCGTGGTGTTGATTGTTGCCAATATCTCACACAACAGGCAGTGACACTCCGCCAGATCCCTCGCCTATCGGCTCGCGATCTGACTTGACAAGCTTAACACGTTGATTCCCAATCCACATTCAGTGTAAAACTGTGGAGGCATGGATGCCAATAACAATTAAACATAGATACTAAATACACAGAGACTGAAAAAAGATAACATATAGAAATGGATAAAACACATTACAGTAAAATTGTAAAGCGAATTGGCAACATATTAGACTAGTATTACAGGTATGCATCCAGCAGTCACCATGTTACTGCTCCGCCCGGGACACCGAGGAAGAAGAAGGGGTCCTGGTCGGAGAGCTACACCAGGGCGGCAGAGGATATTAAACAGAAACGCCATAGTCGGAATTAAAATTATTCCCATCCATATCATGGAATTGGGTCAAATTGGTGCAATATTTTTTTTTTTAAATGTATTCGGTGCATCCTTTCTTAAAGCTATACAGTGGACTTCGATCTCACTGCCTCCTTCGTGATATATTGGCAAAATTCAATGCCACTCCATACTTCATTTCTTAAATATAGGGACTTCAAGAACAGCTTTTCATTCAAACACCGTAAAAAGTTCCTGATTTTTTTTGTTCTGTCACGCTCCAAAGATTACTTCCTGTGGCACACAAGCAAATTAAACTGATTTCGTCGTCCGAGATCCGCGTTTTTTGCGTATGAATACATAACGCCTGGTTCAACGGACCTTGAGCATCTGATGGGCAAATCACTGTGGTCCACAATAAAATGTATAATGCTGGACTGTCATTTCTATTAACTCCACAGAAAATCACTAAGCACAGACCCCGTGACTACTTTGAATTACCACTTTACTGCACCAAAGGACCACGTATTAATTCTTTGGTGCTATCTTAATGCTCATTTAAAAGAAAACTTTTTAAAAGAATGATTTATTAGACCTATCAGAATGATTTGTTACACGTCATCAGCTTCCTTGGGCTTTGCTGTTACTGTTTCTTTGGATGCCAAACTTTTTTGGACCTGACGTTGCATTTGTAGACATCCAAATACGTTTTATGTATTTTAGTTTCAAGTTTTCGTTTACCATGAAGAACTTCAAGACATGACGAAGGGATTTGCTGAATAAACATAGTATTATTAGGCCGCAAAATTGGCCAAATTTTATTCCTATTATGATATGAACTGGTCTCAGAACACTCACAGCACAATAGGCGCCACGGCCAAAATTAAATCGACTGTCATCTCCAAGCTACTCAGATGTAACTGGAAACTTGTCACTACTTAAAAAAAGTTCCAGGCTTATCCCAATTGATATGCCACGAAAAATTGATTCTTAAATTTGACTTATGACATATATTTGTGTGTACCTGTGTGTGTCATCTGCTTCGTGCCTTTTAAATGGAATTGTTATTAACCAGTCTTACTTAAAATTAATTTGGTTCATTAATCATCTTAACTGAAATAAAGAGATATATCAGGATAATGCGTTAGTCTACAACTGTCATCTGGTGTTGTCTGGGAACGAGATGCCATCGCCAAAGCATTGACTGCCATATAACCACACAAAAGCTACTCTTGTTGCTTCTTCTATTTCAGCTTTTAACTCAAGTTGCCTCAACGACATAACATGTGTATCCAGGGGAGACTGGAACTTATTCTGTGCTGACACAGACGCAAATGGGAGTCCGGATACGTGCAGATGTACCTGGGGCACTTTTCCCGCCGCTTATGCCGACTATTACTGTCTCCAATGTGAGTAACACTGCTTGCCTTACTATCACTTACTATTACTTAAGAAACAGGTATCAAATTGGTTTTGCAGAAGGATCGAGAGCGAGTGACCATATTTTCGTGCTTCGGACCATAATTGATAAATATATTAAAATACTTGGAAAAAATAAATTTTTGTTTGTCTGTTCCATTGACTTTAAAAGGCATTCGATTTGGTATGGCATGCGGGATTACTGTATAAATTGCTGACTTATGATATCGGTGGATACATGTCTAATACTTTGAAAGATATGTATAATGATTCACACGTTCGGGTAAAATTTTCTTCAGGTATATCGAGCAAACATTTACTGAATAATGGGGTAAAAGAAGAGAGTGTTTTAAGTCCCACTCTATTTAACTTGTCTCTGAATGATCTAACTTACCTATTTAATGAAGATTGTAATCCTGTGACGTTGCATAACGAAAAGCTCCATTAGTTATTGTATGCAGATGAATTGATTTTGCTCTCTGAATCTGAAAAAGGTTTACAATGTTGTTTAAACAGGTTGTCAATGTACTGCAAAAACTGGAAATTATCTGTAAATGTAGATAAATAAAAAAAATAATGATTTTTATTAAGACTGATAAATTAGTCTTTCGCACTTTTCAGTTTGGAAACGAAAAATTTGAAGTGGTCAGAAAATGAACATTGGGGAATTGAAATTTCAGCAAATGGAAACTTAACGGGTGCCATAAAATACTTCTGTGACAAAGCATTGAAATCATTTGGAAGACTGAAAAAAACATTGTATATTAATCAAACGGACATTAGATTATATCTGCACCTTTTTTAAAAGACTATTGTACCCATATTTTTATACTGTTGTGAAATTTGGGGAGCGTATAATATCCAACCATCTAAATTGTTATCTCGTGGTGATTTAAGTGGTCACTTTAATAAAACAGAATTTGACAAATTACACTTTAGCTTCCCGAAATATTGCTCAGGTTTAAATAGGAAAACATGCATCATTGGAGTGTTAAGTGAAACCGGTCAGTACCTCTATTTTCTTATCATTTTGAAACGTGTTTCCAAAAACTTGCATCGCACTGTAGATTTAAATCAAGACACACTTTGGTACGACGCTTACCGGTGCAATTGTGAACTAATGGCCACAGGCAGATGTCAATGGCTCTCCAGTGTAAAGTATACCTTAAACATAATTCGGTGCAGTGATATTTGGAACAACTGTGGTACTCATTGTGTTGACTACCCTACAAATATGATCTCGAACTTACTCAAAGAAAAATTTGAGAAATAAAACTACAATTGTTGGCTAATAAGAAGTACAGAACATATGCTAAATTTAAGGAGTCTTTTGAACTTGAGGGATACTTGTTTATTATCAGAGAGGAAAAAGTGCAAGAAACCTTCACCCGATTGAGAATTAGCGCCCACAATCTCCTTATTGAAATTGGCAGATACAAACGACCAGCCAAAGTTCAATTGGATCAACGATTATGTAATATATGCCCAGCCATTGGAAACGAATCTCATTATATTTTAGCCTGTTCAAAATTCAGCGATGCACGCAAAAAAATCATTTGATTCAACAACTGAAAATTTTGCAGATTTTAGTAATTTGGGACGGAAGAAAATTTTCTGTTTTTTATGAAAAGTCAACATATTGAAACAATATACATTACGAGTTCGTTTTTGGCTGCTAATATGAAAATTGATGGACTGCTTTAATATTCATGCACACACACACACACACACACACACACACACACCTTTTTTTTTTTTGTTCTTTTGTTAAAAATAAATTTTCAAAATAGACAATCATTAAATCAGGGATCCGTAATCCTGCTGAATTTAAACATGCTACCTTAAAAAGCCGTTATTTTACCTCTGTAGAAATATTGCAGTAGGTCTCTCTGTCGAGCTGCAATAAGCCTAGCGCACCGGACTGCCAGCTCAGTTGCAGTACACGTTGTGCATTGGCAGCACAATTGCAGTGGCCTTATTGTACTTTCCAGGGAAATAATTCGCTGTGTGCAATAGCAGCATATTCTGGACTTTGGCTGCATCAAATTTTAAATATTTTTTTCACTATAGCTCAACACTATGAAGGTTTAGTTTTGCTGTTCATTTAATATTTCTTATTCTTCAATGTTTGAATCACACCGTTGTTACTATGTGTTTTCAAGTCTGAGTCTCATCCCCATATGAATCTTCATCTGAAACTGCACTTGTTAAACTCGCATTTTGATGGAATACATTCAATAGAAAGCAATGTGTTGACCTGAGCGCTATCTTTTTGCGATACATGTGGAGAAAATCTACAAGAGTGGCGAGATAGCAACCTACCGGTCAATTTTGGTCAACAATTATTGCCATCGCACGTCTGCTTGTTAGATAATAATGCAACGTAAAATGTGCAATACTCAACCAATCATTTCTGCAGTGACAAATATCGTTCATACCATTTTCATATATTATGTATGTCACTAGACCTGAAAATAAAGCTCAGGTGAGGAAATACTATCAGATAAGGCTCGCTGATATGGCAGGCGTCGAGACATAAACCAACAGGAGTCACTTTCATTGGCCATTTTAGTCGGTTTCCAAGCAGTACCTGTTGCTTTTAAACATGCTGATGGTTGAATAAAAATGCTCCCACATTTGCATTGTTGTTTCACGGACAGAGAAAACAGTTCTTTAAGAATAAATTAAAGTCAGCTTTCTTTTCTTATACAGGCATATGCTTCGAAATTAAATAACGCTTTTCTATTCATAGTCCTTGTAAACCGATCTTTTATTCAATTATTAGCAAGCCTACTAGACCAGTGCATTGAATGACGTGTGGTGGCACGGTTGCCTCTGCTCCATGTATGTATGTATGTATGTATGTATGTATGTATGTATGTATGTATGTATATATATATATATATATATTATAGGATGGTTTTTTGTCGATAGAAAAGTACACAATGAAATCAATGTAAACAGCAAAAGTCAAAAATGAAAACTGCATTGAAAAAAAAACGAAACAAGAGTACACGCAGAACATAGATCACAAACAAATACAGAATGTATATATGATATAAAATTCACTGCCGTGTCTTAAACTTGGACTTAAAAGGCCGTGGTTGGCAGTGTTACCAGTGTGTGCTCATTCGACTATGGTTTTTGCGAATCTCCACGTTGCAATCAACACTGCAAAGAATCCAGTAACCCACCAGCATTAGCGTAGTGATGGAGTGGCCAACTCTTCGCAGCAAAGCCTAATCGAGAAACGCCTTGCTGGCCAAGAAAGACTGTAAGGAAAGACACCTCATTATTGAATACTAGATAGTGTTACAATTGTGCCCGTGTTAAGGGCTGTCGCACCACATCCCCAATACCTTGCTGACACGTGAAAAATTGTCTCTAAGGTCAGTTAGCCCGGGTCAGCCTTCTTAGCAGGTACACTGTGCTGTGCCCAATATTGTCCGACGTGAGGATATACCAATGGCAGCAAGTACAGAAGAGGGTGACCTTTCCCTAAGGCCTAGTGTATACCTGTCTTGAAGCCAAAGAAAAGGTAGCCTTTTTCTTTACGTGTTTCAGAAAAGGACGTCCTTAGCAACATTATTGTCAAAAGAAAATAATAAATATCTTCATTCAATGCCTGAAACGAGCAATAAAATCTGCTGATATCACTGCTGTGCCTGGAAGCTTTGTGGCCGACATATTGACGGCCCAGAAAAAGCAGAAGCGATATAGTGACCGCTCATTCTGAAGCTGGGCGCGTGCCTGGACCAGTTGATCTGGGCGAATCTTGCTTGACTTCATCAATAGGTTGTATCCATATTCAAATGCGGTCCTACTCTAAGACCTATTGAGCAAGAGAGGGAGCCACCTGCATCAGGGCAGATCAATGTATTATGCATGGTTAAAAGTATTTTATCAATAAAATAAACAACACGAACCCAGAATAATCTTAGAAAATGTACTAACATATATATGAAACATAAAGGATGCCTAAATTTATTAGGAATTGGTTCTCTTTTGGTTGAAAAGGTGCTATTCATGGATGTTTATGTAGTATATAATATAAATCTGTCATGATCATGGTGGAAGCATCAGCCTGTTGCCCCGGCAACACAGGAAGTGAACAGGATCGCAGTTCAGCCTGAACTTTCAAGAGGCAAAGGCAGTTCTAGTGAGCAAAAGGGCGTCGGACTCTGAACTGGAACGGGAACCCAGGAGTGAGCTCCTGGCGTACTAACAATAGAACTTTGCATCACACTGTATGGTACCTCGATGTAATGACTAATAGGTGGCCTTCCTTTTGAAGTTAAAACATGTGTTAGCTTTACTACAATCTCTAAAGAATAAAATGATACCAAATTTACTGTTGGTCTAAGTTAAAGAAACAGAGAGAGAGAGAGAGAGAGAGAGAGAGAGAGAGAGAGAGAGAGAGAGAGAGAGAGAGAGAGAGAGAGAGAGAGAGAGAGAGAGAGAGAGAGAGAGAGAGAGAATCGAAACACTCGATCTGTCCCGATAAAAATTATGCTCTCGCGGTAACTGCTACAACAGACAGTCTTTGTAACAACACATGTGAAATCTCAGTGAATAAAATTCTGAAGCATATCTATAAGTTTAATATTTATGTGAAGACGACTTGCTGGCAGAGACCCGGGCCCTTTTTATTGCGTGAAAAGAAGTGCGTGTTCCTACTAGTGTTCAGAGATGCCAACAGTTACTGTGCACAGCAGTTGGCACAATCAAGCCAGATAATTAGATAAGTTAGGTAGATTAAGGAGAGCATATTACCACTGGGACCCGCTGGAGTGGGCGAGGGCGTGAACAACTGCCACATGAAAATACAAAACGCAAAGATCCTGACAGATTGTGGCTTGTGTTTGACAAGACCATTCCATACACCGCACATGCGGGCACAACATTCAGTATAGCAGCTTCCTGCTGGTGAGAGGTTGTCACATCACATATTTTGGGGATGCCTGGATGTAGAGCCTTGGTTGTGGCAAATATGGAGGCGCCCAGCAGTTGATATTTTGTCACTGAAAAGTTGCAAAATATTGATACTCGCTCCCAGAATTTTGTCAACAGGAATATTAAAGTAGGGATATGAACAGGTGTATTGGATGCAAAAAGTGCCCTGCCTTTCCTTTGGATTTAACATGTCTAGGCGTGAATCTAGACGCTTATGTTGCATTACCGTGAAGAAATAGTATTTAATCCATAACAGACAGGGGCACACCAATCGATTTTCACAGTTATGTCTTAACACCGGCGCTGAGATCGGGATAAAAATATTTACAGAATCAAGACATCGCCCTCTTTATGCTTTCATTCTATGATAATAATAATAATAATAATAATAATAATAATAATAATAATAATAATAATAATAATAATAATAATAATAATAATAATAATAATAATAATAATAATAATAATAATAATAATAATTTTATTAAACCTTTGCAAGCGGAGAAAATAAGGTACACATAAAACAATACACGGAAATAATACCGACAGCGTAGTAATAGAGACATACAAACGTGGAAAAGAGTCGTAAACTAAAATCAAAATAAAAGCCAGGACAAAGTCTCAGGTACACCTGAAGCAGTGCATCGAAATAAAGTTGACATTAAAATAATAACCATGCAAACATGAAGGAAAATCATACAGTAAAAACATAATGAAAGACATCCAAAGGTAGACGATTCTAAATTAAAGGGTCCGAGTAGGGCGCTTGGTCATGATATATTCGGCCGACCATGGTTTGATGTAATTTTCATGGGTGAGGAGAAAACGCAGAGAATCGACAACCCCATCTGGTGGGTGAGAGGGGTAGCTTGCGTCCTGTTTCTGGAACGCTGCTGCGATAGGTGAGCAACCAGCTGTCACAACTGTTTCAATAATACTACCGGGGATCATATAGTTATATACCAAATATCTAGCTACTAAAGTACAACATAAACATGAAAAAAATCTCAGACTTATACACTTAATTATTCAGGTTGAGAAATTTTTGTATAATATGTACACTAAACTTACAATCCTTAGAATAGTTAACGCTTAAAATATCTATGCATTCCTCACTCATGATAACACATGGCACCCCAATGGAAGAGATGCATCAACAAAAGCATATATGCCGGCCACCATGAACTGAAATATCCCACCACCGGATATTCGAAAAGGAGGAATAGTTACCGTACACAATGTTTAATTTTCTTTTTGATCAGTGATTGGGTCAACTTGTTCAGCTGACAGCGATTGCGTAGGACGTGGAGACCCAGCGAGCAGGTGTAACTCACAGACACAGCAGTGTGAATGTAAACCAGGCTACTACACCAACGCTCTTAGCAGAAGATGTGAAAGAAGTAAGTGCATCTACTCCCATAGCAAGAAAAAAACTTCATAAAAAAACGAGTAAAAATAGTTTTCTGACTTACCCACCTACAGGACCAATACTTTCTTCTTAACATTATTGAATTCTATACGTCTAATGTCCATCCATCATCATGTAAGTAATACCTTTCATTTAGTGGTAAGATTAACATCTTTAAGAATATATCGTTTTTGTCATATCGAAAAAATGCTGGACTTTATCCTTTTTTTTTAAATATTTTGATTGGAAATTGGACAACTTTTCTAAGTGAAGCAACAAAAAACACTGTGTTTGTAAACCTGAACACAGCTTGACATAATAGAAACTGTGGCCCCTGCCCCATGAACCACTCAGTTTGTGCTCCCATATGATCTGGTTTAATATGTGTGTCTTTTATTGCAGCTGAACAAGGTATGCTGAGCCATCACTTGATAACATATTAATCACAATCCATTAAAAAATTGTCAAACTTTGCAGTTGGTCTGTGTTAATGAAAGAATCCTCTTCTGCTGCAGGCAAAGGAAACTAGGCTAACAACTCCTCGGTCCAGATAATGTTTCGAGACCAAATCTAGAAAATGGGTTGCAGGCTGAACACAACCCACATTTTAACTCTTAGATGTATCAACCTCAAATTAAACCACATAGGCTCACAGCGTAAGCCGGGCATGGCCCATGGTGCTATCAGTCGAAATGCTGAGACGAGAATGAGATTTATTGGCTACCAGCAAGCCTTGGTTCCAAGCTAAGCCTTAGGCTGTGACGTCCCCAAGATACACAAAATTCAACATGGCAGCCATGTTATAAACTGGTATCACATACAAACAAGAAAGTTTTAAAAAGTGGTACAAAACATGTGTTATGATCTCTTATCTTCATATATCCTTTTCCACAGATATAAATCCACTTTATGGGGTTATTCCAGTCTAATAATAGGGCCATGGTAATCCAATATATTCATTTCATTTCTGACCTGTCAGCCATTGCTGACCCAAATATCCAGAAGTCATGTACATATATTTTGATTAAATTTTGTACAAGCAATGTGATGACAAAATATTTTGCCATCTACTGCAAGAATACTTTCCTGGTGCAAGCAGTAAGATGTAGGTTCAAATTAGAAAGAAATAATCTTGTGACGCGACTTTGAATTTCAACCTCTAAAATCTGCCATTTTGCCCAAAAAATTCCATGTTATCTACAAAGCTCCATTTTTGTAACACGGGGTCTATTCCTGGCAATTTGCACCTAGAATGGACTGTCAAAGCATACAGATCCATAATCCAATTGGGGGGGGGGGGGGGGTAGTGACAACCCTGTGTCCACCTTCCAGCCAAAAAGGAAGGAGCCCCAAAATTCCATATTTAGGGGGTAAGGCCCTTTGAATTTTGATCAAAACTGTACAATTTGCCCTAGAATGCTCAAAATAACTTTTTCATTACTTAAAATATCAATAAGCATGAAACTTGGCCTAATCTATGTTATCAGAGAAAAGGTTTTATTAATCAGTTGTCCTAGCCCTCACCCCTTACTTCTGATTAAATAGACTGTTCCCTCATTCAAATTGGATCACCATATCTTGAAAATTTAACCCAACCTAGCCCAAATGTATACCCTGTTGAAAGCATTGAACACTTGTTGGTCAAGTTACAGCCTGAATGGGTCATGGGTCTGTTTTAAATTAAAATGCCAGCGCAGTATCTGGTTGGTGGGTGTTCCAAACAGGCATCTCATGTATCTTCAGTGGGGTGTTGGGTGACAGGAAGCTCGTAAAATGGCCGTTAATTTGGACCCAATAAAGGTACAGGCTGTTATATAAGTGAGAAATCACTTATCACACCCCTTTCATGTGATCCGAAGCTGAGAGATGAATAAACAGAGGGCTGGTCATTTTGGTCCATGGGCACAAAGGCTCTGTGATTTGCTGTTCACTCAAGATGGCCGCCATTCCTATGGTAACAAGAAACAAGCATTCACCTTTGCTGGATGCTGAGCCAGTATTTCATCCAGTTTTGCATCATTATACAGAGAATGATGGAACAGCATACAATACATTTCGAATTAATACAGAAATCATGAAACCAGGATTTGGCAGGGTCATAGAAAATAAAATTATGCCCTATTTTGTCATTGTTTATCTCTAATTTCAGTGGTAAGCACATCAAAATCTGTTATTCAACGTTGTTACTACAAAGAAATACCTAAACATGATATGTTTGGGTAAATATACATCCATTTTGAGATGATAACACCTCAACACTCCACAATAGCAGGGACTAAGATGTACCCATGCTTCTTTGTTTACTTAAGCACTGCCCAGCTATGCAACTGAGATCGAGGCTGCTGATTTGACCCCTAATCTCGCATCTCATTAAACCCAGGTCAGCGTTTCGACTGTCTCCCAGGCCACGAAACCGGGGTCACATTTTTCTATTATTAATACAAAGAGAAACTTAACAAACCTAATTCTGTAAGCCCATGTACCGTTTGAACACTATCAAGTCCGATATTCTAAGAGCAAAGTCCTATTCCGTACCATTCACTGAAAAACTGTATTGTTCTAAATCATAATAGCAAATTAATTTATGAAAGGAACAAATCATATTTATAAAATTTGAAATTTAGAAGAAAGTTTTAGGCATTATTAGCCTTTAAAAATCGGGTCATCAGCGGGGAACCAGCGCAAGACTTGTTTCGGTGCCATTATTCCCCGGACAAGTCATTCTGCTAAAGCTCTCACTTTTCAATGTATTTAATAATTACTTTTTTACAGCATTGGGGTCACTTTGCGGAAACAACACAGACTGCACAAACCGCGATACAGATACCGTGTGCTCCAAGACAGCGCTGACCGATCCTGTTGGAATATGCGGTTGTCAGAACGGCTACTTAGAAAATGAGGTTCAGCCAATATGCCTTGAGAGTATGTGTGTGCATGTCACTATGATACAAGTTCTAAGCCTTAGAAGATGCAGAATATTAATACAATGTTAGAGCCTTGAAATGAGGATTTTTAGTTAGCTATCACACGCTCTTTAAAATTTAATGTAGATATGGATTATGTGACCTTGATCTTCCCTTGATCCCTAATGAAGTTTGTCAAACACATATACTGACGTATCACATTCCATTTACAAAAATATGAGTCTACAAATAAAGAATAACACAAGCAAGCTGGGATCAACATTACATCAAAAACATGCTTCAAAAGGTTTGAAGAAACATGATTGAAAAATTGCATTTTTCACTGACACAAGCTGCCCCAGGTCACTGCAGCGCAAGACGTCTTTATTCGGCACATAATAAATGACTAAAGGGGTATGTTGCGAAAACCACGGGCTCACGTGAACAAATTAATCTGTTTTCAAGATAAAATACTGTCACAAGATTAGACAACTACAAAAGCAAAAGCTAGTTCCTTTCCAAATCCATATTTACATGTTTCAGCAATACTTATTAAGTGTATGGTACATGTGAGATATGTATTTCTGTTCATGTGTGTGTGTGCGTGTGTGCGTCTGTTGTGATGTTGAACTCACCCCATCACATGCTGACATTTTGTGCTATTCCTCTTGCAGCTTTTGTTAGCTAATTACAATGGAATAAACTTTTTGTTGCGGGACTACAAAGTTCCAACTTTGATTTTTTGCTATTCGATTTAGGTTGTTTAACATTTCTTCAGCTTGGTATTTGAGTTAAGGAACCGTTTCAAATGGGGCACACTCTAGCTATCAATCTTAGAAGTATCTGACCGAGTCTGCATAACGCTAATATAATCCCCTTTATAAGAATCAGCGGATTTTCTGCAAAGACGCCGTGTAAATATATAAAAATTTTATCCCAATAATTCCCGCAAAGGAATTATGTAAAAACGAGGGAAAGTCATGTTTTCCAACATAAAAGTGCACAAGTCGTGGAAGGAGGAAAATAAATATATCTAAAAGAGCTTTTAGAATCCAAAAGCGCAACAAACAACGGCAATTCATTGAAGATGGTCTTTGGTACACGTCTTTCTTTTGCGTAATGGATTGACTGCATTTTGGGGAACTATTTTGTCTGCCTTTCAGAAAAGCTTGGCCTCCCATGCATGACAACTGGTCATTGTCTCAAGATAAGCAATGGTGCACAGTGTAATTCACAGGGCACGTGTGAATGTGGCCCTGGTTATCTCAAAGACCCAACAGGCAAAACATGCGGTAAGTATTCATACATTAAACAACAACAGATGGAAAGAGAGACAGATCATATATTTGCTCTAAATAATTGTCTTAGCTCTTTGAAATAACACATGACAAGGTGTTACGCCTTTTTAAAATCCACAGGGTTAAGCTATATTTTCAGTTATATTTCATACTTATGCTGTGGCGTCGCAGAAATACTTTACTGTCCCTATGAAGTGCCCTATATCCTCTATAACCTCAAACGGAATGTTTATCCACACAATTTGGAATATGGTTGTGTGCTCTTCGATAACTGTGGTCAAGGCCTGTCAAATTTACTTGAATCTATTCAGTATGACGCGGCAAAAAATATGCGCTGGTTCCCTAAGACACACTTCTCATATCAAGCTTTTACAAGAACTCGGATGGCTCAGATGGCCTACCCTTGCTAGTCGTCGCAAACATTTTAAATTAATCTAGTGCTACAAAACGACCCATGATCTTTCTGATTCTTATCTGACCAATCTCCTGCCATCTCCTAACTTTGGTTGAGCAACACGTCATTCTAGACCCATACGAACCATCCAGAGCAGGACTCTCCGCTTTGACAGCTCCTCTTCCTCCCTGATACTATCAAACATTAGAACAACTTACCAATGGACATTAAAGATTCAATCTCGCTCCAAATCTTCAAATCAAAACTCAAAACAACCCTGCTGGCTGTGGACAATGTCCCCGACCTTTTCTCCTGTGGGCTTCGTTTTTCTTATACCTGCCTAACCCAGCTACGGCTAGGCTTCTCCAGGCTTAACTTTGACCTCCGTAAAGTAAATTTTGTTCCAAGTGCTACTTGCTCCTGCTCATTCCGAACTGAAGACAATACTCATTTCTTTCTCTTTTTTTGCCCTAAATATGCCTGCCCTAGAAAGAAATTATTGGATAATACAATACATCTTTTAGTTCCTGGCGTTCACCCTGAACTGATAATCCACATAACTAGCGAAAGACTGATTCATGTAGTACTCTTTGGCATTAAAGAATTACCGGATCTTCTTAACATATAGCTACCTGACGCTGTACAAAATTATGTAGTTGAAATCAGACGATTTGTTTTCTAATCCCTTCCATAATCTTGTGGTTTTATTTTCTCAATGTTAAGTCATTGTGACCTGTTACCAACTGACCAAATTATATAAGAAACACACTCTATGCTGTATATCTTATGACGTATAGCTATAAGTTAACCAACATTATATATATATATATATATATATATGTATATATATATATATATATATATATATATATATATATATATATATATATATATATATATATATATATATAATATTATATTTACGATAATTATGCCCAGCTTCTATTGTCAATAATGAATAGTATGCCAAGGGTCATTACGTTACATTATATTCTCAATCTGAGTCTTTCAATGTCCTATTGACTGTTGATATTTGTGTATGACGATATCACTATTTATCACTATTTTCCTATGTATATATTTGTATGCATACATAGTTTTTAATGTCTTTTGCGTATTGTATACATATATATATATATATATATATATATATACTATTGTTTGTCTCTCCGTGTCTGGAGAACCCATTGTTATTAGTAATTTTTGTACTATATGGTAATCCAGTACAAATAAATATGTTTGAACTAAAACTGTAAAGCCAGCGAGTTAACTGGTGATAGAAACTGTGCAGGAAGTTTGCACATAGAGCACCCCATCAAATCGCCGTAAAAACTTGGCGTTTGGGGTTTCACTAGTATCAGTCTGCTATATTACCTCCTAAAGCGGGAATTTTCCAGTGAATTATTTTCTTAATGCATTCCTTTATGATTTTGAAAAGATAACAGTGTGCCTTGATCATAGCTAATGACCCCCACCAACGTAATACGTAGAACTCACTCTGTGGTATTGTTGAAAAATAAGCCTACTTACTTAATCTTGAATAATGGGATTCATAAATGAACATAACCAGGTGCGTCAAAACAGAATGATACTCAATCGCTGCTGCTCTTTGCCGAAACATGCACGTATTTGTTTAAAGAAAAATTAAATATAAACGTCACGTAGCAAATTTATGAGCAAATTAATGAGGATTTTAAGTTTACTACGGTAAGTTTTAACGTGAGGCAATTTTTATTTTTGTTCTACTCAAACTAAACGACAGGCAAAGCCGCAGTGTTGGGAGAGATATGTGACCCATCATTAACAGCATGTGAAGATCAAAATGCTGAATGCCGCTGGGACGGTTCCACCGGCAGAGCACAGCGATGCCAGTGTAAGGACCAGTATGTGGAAACCGGAGACCCCACAAACAATCAGTGTGGTATGTATACTGATGTCTGGGTGCCAACCCAGATATATTATTCTTTCTTTCTTTCTTTCTATCTTTCTTTCTTTCTTTACGACCAGATTTGTCCGGAATTTTTCTCGGACCCTATTATTCCAAAAACCACCAAACTCGCCATGGTAACGGACCTACGAATGAAATTTGCTCCTGGTTTGGAATAGTCATGATGTTTAAAATTATGCAAATGAGGGGCAATTAAAATTAAAAGCTCCATATCTTCCAAACTATTGCAGGTAGACACAAAATTTCAATGTGCATGTATAGGTTTAGGACACCTGCCAATACAATGGACAGTAACAGAAAGTTGTTGAATTTCACATTATGCTAATTAAGGGCATTGAAAATTTTAAATGTTGAATATCTCCAAAACTATTATAGATAGAGTAGCCATTCCAACTTCAAATTATAGGTTTGTGGGAAAGCCGCATCCTATGAACTATGAATTAAAGTTGTAGGATTTCAATTTATGCAAATTAGGTGAATATTCAAAATTAAAATCTTGAATAGCTTAAAAATATTATAGATAGAGGTGTCATTCGAACTTCAATTTAAAGGTTTGTAACATAGCCGACTCCAATGATGCAAAAAAGGTGAATAAACTAAATTTAAATCTTTCTGAATAACTTCAAAACTATTATAGAAAGAAGTGTCATTTTAACTTCAATTGAAAGGTTTGTAACATACACGCTTCAAATGTAAGAAAAATGTAAAATTTTAATTTATGCAAATAAGGTGAATACACAAAATTTAAATCTTAAACAACTTCAAAACTATTATACACAGAGGTGCCATTCCAACTTCAATTTGTAGGTTTGTGACATGGCCGCTACTAAAGAACAATGAACCAAAGTTGCAGGCTTTTAATTTATGCTAATTGTGCAATACACAACATTAAAATCTTGACTAGCTCCATAACTGCTTTAGATAGTGGTGCCATTCAAATTTCAGTTTATAGTTTGTGATATAGCCACCTCCAGTAAACAAAGAACCAAAGTTGTAACATTTTAATTTACCCAAAATGGCTGATACACAAAATTTAGATTATGTTGAACAATGGCAAAGTATAGCATTTCAAAATGTTCTCATTTTGAAGGCACCCAGACAGATATGCTGTGAAGCAAATCTTCTTATTAGGTTTCTACATTTGACGAAGTTGCTCCCTCAGGGGCGGACACACTTCTGTACAAATCTCACTTTTTAAAAAGATTTTGAGAGCTTTAGTTTGTTTTACTCTCCAATGACAGTTTTAGTTTTGTAGGTTGTTTTTACTAAGTGTTTTATTCGTGTAGATTTAGTTATTTGTTTACAGTCTTAGTATCAACACTTTTAGATTTCTCTAATTTTAATTACTGTTGAATTATATGTAACACTACCTTCTTACTTCATCTAGATGTATGCTGGGTCCGTTGGAAGAACAGAGCTGCGCTCTGAAAGGGCTACCCAGGCTAAAGAAATTCTTAAATAAATAAATAAATAAATAAATAAATAAATAAATAAATAAATAAATAAAAGGACACTTAACCCACCTACCCCACCCCGTGTGTAAGGCCGGGGACTAACTACTGACTGTCGAAACAAACCGTGTCATTGAATTCTTTTGATAATAACCTTAGCTATCCTAACAGGTATGCTCTGTGCGTTCATTTGCCACGCTGAACGGAGCGACGGGGTTGGCTTGCAAATGCAGCTACACGTGTTGCATGGAAGCACGGCAATGCTTCCATCCCCGATCTGTTAGACTTGAATACGCATGTTTACAGCGACAGTGAAATTCCTGCTATGATATTTGCGTTAAAGCGAGGCCAGTTGGTACATGGCTGCACCGTGCAGAAGGTGATTATACGTCTAACTTGAAAGCGGCCTAGTCCGTGGCACATTAGCAATTGCTCTCTTCCCTGACAAATTTTACCAAATAATGTTGAAGAGAAACTTTGTCTGAAATTTCTTGGCAAAATGGCAGCATAATATTTTAACAAACAGATGTCTGTGGAAAGGAGTAATTTATGGGAACAACGTAAAAGAATGAACTAGATTAGCAAGATTAACTTCAACAGGTCATATAGATCTACAAAACAACGTTGCATAGAATAGTACATAATATGTCCAATTTTGGCCAGGTTTGACCCAAGCAAGTTTTTTCGAACAAACTATTCCAGGAGATTACCTGCACAAAATGTATATATGGCATATCATTGTGCAGATCAAGGTCATTTCGCTACATTTTATAGTAATACAGTGTTCAGCGTTTGTATTCGATCAAGCTGCATGTAAGCATTGTGACTTTTGTTTAGGTACCAGCGCGCAAGTATCGCTTGAAAACTTCCTCTTATTGACTGCGACCGAGGTACACTTGCCTGGGAAATGGTTTAAGATTAGACACCTCTAGCTGCTCGAAGTAATCACAAAATTTGTAGCACCATTGCTCTGCTTTATATGTACATTGCGTTTCTTTTTTTTTATTTTCAGCTTTTGAACTGACAAGCTTGGATGACATCTGGTGCAAACCGTGCGAGGATAATGATGGGTATTGCTTTGACGTAAATGGCGACTTGCAAGCTGACGGTTGCCTCTGTCCGCCATCACGATCGGGGCAGCGATGTGAAAAGAACCACGGTCAGTGATTTAACACTCAAATTGCACTGCACTGTGCCGAACTAGTGTTCCCACGTAGGCCTACCAAGTGCGATCTTCACTCAGATTTCCTTCAGGTCTGCAAACGTTTCAGAAGGGCGCCCTGTCTAACACATGTTTCCAGCCGGGTGTAGCTTGTTTTATTTTACTTAAAGGTCTCATTCGTTTAATAAAATGTCCTTGTTTCATGTGCTAAGTACAAGCTCACAAATGACTCGGTTTTGCATACAGACTAAATCCCGGTAACGTGGCTTAAAACAATCACCGAGGGATAGGCCATTGCCCGCAAAAATGTCACAAGTGCACAAAACATACACTAGTGAGGGAAATCAAGAAAACAAATGATGACAGAAACGTTGATAATTTCACCATATCATGTATAATTTTAATTTCACCATACCTAGGTGTGATTTTACTGGCGAAAAAGTAGGGAGTAGGATCATCACGGAACCCTACTCAATAACTGAATAAGCCAAGTCGCTGTCTCAGTTCAGCTGCCCACAGGCAGTTGTAGGTCAGAGCTTATTCAGTGCAGGAAGTGGCCTCTACCCTTTCAACTTTTTAAGTCACCCGGTAAACAGTATGAAACCGTTCTTGTCTATCATTTTAGTCGACAAGTTTCATAAAAGAATTAAGACTGCATAGCCAAGTCATAATCACAAATACAAGCAAAACACTTCGCACAACTAGCACTTCCCCAGAGCAGTTCTTCACATAGTTTGCCCCTTGTGCAGTTCTAGGTCAAGTGGAAGAAAGCTGTATAAAAAGCTTTTGGCCTGTACAGAAGACCAGGTTCATCGAGGATGCTAATCTAAGTTGCTGGATTATAGTGTTGATATTATTTCTTTAAAAATGGATGCAAGGGCATGAGAACAAACCAATGGATGTTTTGACCTGTAATGCTCTATCCAAATATCCGCAAATGCTGTCATATCTCAAATCTTCATGTATATTGGGGGAAAGGTGATATCTTCACTTTAGAGAGTCTGTTTACCCAAGGTGCCTTTTTTTGTAAATTTAAGAAATTGTTGCAAATTGCAAATGGCATCTCACTGACCACATATTAGGATTCCTATAGATGAGGAAAAGCTTGCAATTACCTAATTGCTGTTTAGATCCAAAGTACATGAAGAAAAACTAACGGTTTACATTGAGACGGTTGCGAATGGGCTACCAACAAGACATGAACTATCGGCACAGACGAAAGAGGCTCTATGTGTCATAAAACAAATCTTTGCTGGTAACACAGGAAAGACAAGATAACATCAACATGGAAAAACATTGATAATTTTACTATATTGTATAGTTTAGCCCTTTCCCCCTTAAACCGACCAAAACCGCCTGGTGGTCAAATGTCGTCTGCTTCAACGTTTTGAACTTATTTCAACAGTAATGAAAAACAGTTTGACTGAGAATTGCAGATAAGACCTATCAAGATCACGTGACCCATGCCAAGGAAAGCTGTTGAATCAGTCTCAATTCAAGGGTGAAAGGGTTAATACTTTTTCGCTGAAAAAGTGCGGAGTAGGACTTGCGTACTCTCCTTGTGGGCGCAAGCCCTCTTTTTTAGTATTCAACTTATTTGTCATGCGTCTTTGATAAATGACCAAATCATAATTTTGTGTTCACAGCATTCAAAGTCGGATTTCTTAAACAAATACCAAACAATTAATGGTAGGCAACCAGTAGTCCCGGCTTCATTTGTCACAGTATTAAGCTGTAAAGGTGTTGCACTGGCAGTTCCTGCTGCATTTAAATATAGTACCATTAGTCCCTGTTTTTCGAAAGATCATGGCACATGTATCTGTTACCATACGTGGCCCCTATTTGTGTCAATTTGTTAACTATGGTTATAGTTTACTTGTTGAAAATAGAAAAGGTTATGCAGATCAGATCGGGACAACGAAAATTGTGGTATTTCTAAACGTTACATATATTGCTGTCTTGAGGCTGTCAACTTTGCAGTAATATATCCCAGAATGCAGCAGTGGGGACATAGCAACCCATGAAGGTTGGTTTTAATATTTTCACAAATAAACCTTTGTGAAATGTTAAAACTAATAACATATCACAACTGTAAAAATATATGATCAAGACCGCATAAAACCAATAAAACAATTTTAAACGTTATAATTTTAATTGTGAATTGAAATAATGATAATTTGCCTGTGAGGACAGTAGGGCATCACTGTTGCATTATGGGATTGATATTTGGCCAAGATGGTTGGCTGCAGCGTTGGGGCAAAATGAAAGAACAATGCATTTCATTTAAGAATTGAACTCCTGCATTTGGAGGCATATGGCCGAAATGACTGTAGGGGGGCGTTGAGACCATGTACTGCGTGAGCCACTAACATGGCTCACGCAGAAAAGCCTCATCAGCCCGGTCAGTTTTTTTGTCCATGTGAATCGAAATGTGCGTGTTCAATACTTATATTTACATTCATCTGAATAGATATATCAGTTTAAAATCTGCCAAAAAACTGTTAAAATCTTAACAAATCTACTCAACTTCGTTGTAATGAGAGTAAACATGTTAGACAGAACAACCATAGAAATAATGACGTCTAACGGTAATCAAAAACATTACACATACAATATAGTTCTTGTGAGAAGCATTTTATTCAATGTAAAGGCGGGGAGTTCTTACGTGTAAATGTAGTAATTTTTTGTTTAAAATCATGTTTATGTTGTTGATGTTTACCATTATGTTCTTCTGGAGTCATGTCATGTTGACGAAAGTAGGAATGACACGAACGAAAAAAACTATCTCTCTTACGTTGAACTTTGGACCGAATGTTTATTTGAAAACAATTTATGTTCTACCACTCTGATCTGCATCATGTTTGCATCAGAGTATTCCTATTTTCAGTTGGCTTCACTAAAAATGCCACAATGCTTCAAATTTCAGTGATCGTAAGCTGTTCAAATGATACCATGAAGATATGTTATCAGCCGCATAATGACGTCAACTTGACGACTGGAATGATCGCGGCTGAGGACCAGTACACAAAAGCTCTTTGTCGTGGACGGCCAAATGATGTGGAATGTGGATCAGGACAATATCTGTTGACACTGTCTTTGGATGACTACGAAACGTGCAACACCAAGAGAACACAGCCAACAGTAAGATGAAGCCCACACTCTCCCCTGTAGAAACCTGTTACCTATCTACCACCACGCATAGCAATTATTTTGAGCTTTTCAAGTTTGTCAAACGCTAAACACTATAAACAGTATTCATAAGTTAAGCCTTTCCATCTGAGAATACGACCGAATTAACCGCTTCCCTTGTGCGAAGCGCCCACCCTTGCCAAAGAAAGCAGTTGACAAAGGTAGCGTTATCCTGCCGCGTATTGTCTGCAAACTTTTTACTCTGTAGAGGCAGTGCGTAATTGGTAAGCGTTAACAGACATTTCCTTTACAAAATGGTGTATATTCATGATAAATGCATGTCTTTATGGCAAAAAAAAATCGATTTTTTGGCAGAAACTTGTATGTAGAGACCATGACATATATTGTGGAGGTTAAGATCACCCAAAAGTATTAGATGCACCTGTTCCATAGATTAAAAGAATTTTGGCACAAAAATATACATATGGATGAAGGTCACATGACTTGCATAAAGTTCTCGATTCGCTTACATTTGATGATTTGATGGTGATGAGTGAAACTCCAAAGGAAACCGTGGTATTCAATTTCAAGGTACATGGTCGTAATTTTTTCAATGGGGAATTTCAGGAAAACTGATCGCTATATGGAGAGGCTTGACAGCTTGAATGTAGAAGAAAAGGCAAATGTATTATGTATCAAATTGAAATTTAAAGGGTCAGTAATTCCTAAAGAATGATCATAATCTCTATATATAAAGTCAATTTTACAGACTCTGTCGATCAGTCCTCAGAATCCCGCAGCAGCAAAGATTGCTATAAGACATTACAAGTTTAGGTAACCTGGGATTTCACGAATGTTTCACGTCATATTTTCCACAAAAGAGGCAAATGCTCGTTTTCAGTTACATGTTATTCCATAACGCATAATAAAAGCAAATGATGTGGCTAAATAGTTGGGTTTTTCAATAAATATGTTGGAACTGTTAAAAGTAGATAACATAAGATAGAAGTCTAAACTTGTCAGGTTATTTTGTGTGTATTGACACATTTACATTCATATGTTATTGTAAAAACGCTAAAAGGTAGATTTAAGAGGTACTATTTCAATGCTGTTTTTCTTGTGCTGGAATCTTGTTCTTGTGTCGATGAAAAATTAGGAAGGGGGTAAAGGGAGGCTTGGCCGGCCGTTAATGTGTAAAGCGCATAATATTTTTATTGAAGATCCTGCTTCTGGTCTATTCACATGGATCTTGACTTGTTTGCTTTCAGCTGGACACATTTCGATTTGAAAATGTCTTGGCAATCCAAAGCTCCCGGGATTCCTTCGGACAAAGAGGCGACAGGAAAATTGATGTATTCTGCAGCTACAGAAAATATATTAAACAGACATTCCAAGGCATTGGCGTTGATGGGTGAGAATGTTTTCTATCTCTCTAAACACAATTCAATCTTGTCTTTCGCTCTTTCCATTTCACCGGAGGATTGTATTTCTTTCCGTGCTAAGGTTACTCAGTGTACCAAAAGTCGCATGGAAACAACGGTGGTTTTTCTGATACTGTGCCGTCAAATGCTACTTAAGATTTGCTCAGGTCTGAAAACAAACCATTAAGAATGATTTTGACTTGTCTCTTTTTTTTTTTTTTTTTTTTTTTTTTTTTTTTTTTTTTTTTTTTTTTTTTTGTTAATAGATATGTGTTGAAAATAAAGCAAAAGAAAGATAACGGCGGATGACTGTGTACTTGTAAAGTTTTTTTATGTTTTTTTTTTTGAATTGAAATTAAGCGGAATTGCTAACGGAATAGTCAATTTAAACGGAGAGGGGATCCCGTAGCAATTATACTTCTTATTTGATCAGAAATCTACCTTCCCCCATGTACTTTCATAAACGTACCATATTTCCCAATTGTCAAAAATTACTTTTAACGTCCGCCATCCTCCCACGCAGCATCTATTTTACTACAACTTTAACTGGGTCTTGGTCTTTATATTACATTCAGTGACAAAACGAGATAAGGTGTTAAATGATCCACTATCTGCCCATCAGTCTTCCTTGAAGCGGGTGACATTGGTAATAAATGACTGAAATTTGTTTACGTAAATCTTGCAGAAGCTCAGGAAACAGTGCGGGTGAGCACAGAAACCCAGTCGTGACGTCAACTCTTCGGAACTCACTGGGCCAGCTTATTCCAAACAACGTTGCCATGGCAATTGGGGATAAAGTTCAGTTGGATATATCTTTAGTTAAAGATGGTGTGTGGCACATTACTATCAACGCAACCATTGTTTTGCCTATACATTATAAACAATGAAATTGTCTTTTCGGGAAATAAAAAAGTAATTGACAAATTAGAGAAATTAACAGAATAACAGTATGCCTGTATGGGATCTTCAGCTTCATACTGTGAGTAGAGTTGCCAGTGACGTCACAGGAACAATTAACAGTGGTTATTGACAAAAAATGCCGCTAAAATTTCCAGGGCCATTTTTCAGCTTGCAGCGGTCAAAGTTGAATGGCTAGGTAACCAAAGGGCATTCAAAACCAATCACCACTCTTGTATCTTCGGTAGTCAAAAAACGCATATGGGCCTGCACCACGTTCCTTACCTAACACGTAATGACTCGCACACATATATCGGGTGCATACACCGAGACCACTGGCGCTCGTAACGTTCAGTCAGTAAAGCATTTGTGCTAAAATATATGCGAGGTGGGTGGTGGGTAGAAAGGGTGAACCTGGAACACCTATACGTGCCATGACCCACATAGGGTCATTGCACGGACAGATGCTCCAAGTTCACCCTCTCTAACAGCCTCCCGCCCTCACCCCAGTCCACCCCGCGTATATTAGCACATGATTTGGAACTCGCTCCTCCAATGAGCTCAGAACAGCCAAGGACTTTCCTACTTTTGAAAGAGTACTCAGACACTAGGATGGATTTTCCTGTAAATGCTCCTTCTGTCGACAATAATCTATCTATTACTTGCACGCCATGTCTACCATTGTTTTATGTTGTACCAAGTCTCTCATGCACGATCCATTTGCGTCATGCATTTGATTTTATTATTTATGTAAATGTTTTTAGAAGTACTGTTTTCTATCATGTGGTACATATTTTATCTTTTCATCATTGTGAGAGGTTTCACTTTTATCTGACTATTTATTCACACTCGATCAAAATAGCTGGGAAGCTAATGTTAATTCACTGTAAAAAAAAAACTGAGTATATATAAAGCTTGTACGTATGTCTGTCTGTATGTATGTATGTATGTATGTATGTATGTATGTACGAATAATTGACTGACTGAACATCACAAGCGCCTGTGATAATCACTAAAATTGCCCCTAATTAACTATATACGCGAAAACTACTGATCACAAATATGCGGTCTACATTTGTTACAGTATAAATAAGGTGGAAAGTTATGTGCAAAAGGAAAACGCCAATCTGTGAACTGTTAATTTTACCGTGCATGTGTGTTGTAGGTGTTTACAATGCAATACGTATAAAGGAGTGCACAGCTTCCAATCAACCTATTTTAACCGGAATGGGGGCTCTCAGGCTACCGCTGCTGGATGATGGGTTAGTTGTCAGTTTGCTTATTTGTATCTTAAATATGTTAATGAACATTTTAGAAATGTATGTTTGACTTTATGGGGACACTAGTCCACCAACAAGGTATGTCGAATATCAGTTTTTATTTTCTGCTGAAGTATTTCAATTACAAGTGTTTCAAATCAAATATTCATAATAATGCAACTGGACTATTTCTTGCCCTTGTTCCGTTTAAATGAACCATGAAAGCTTTGCTTTTGAGGAAATCCGTTAAAAATAAAAGGGCAATGTAAATATTCTGAGGCTCAGATAGTCAAACCATATGCATGGTAATGTTAAATCAGAGAATCACAGTTGCAATATACAGCAAATATGGCTATGCTGGCTCCAAGAATATAAATGTCCTTTTTCAGGTCGTTTAAATATTTCTATCATCAATCAAAATCTGAACCTCCTATGTTTGTAATAATTGATAAGTCGCAACAGTACCAAAATCACATTTGAATAAATACAAGGATTGGGACAATTTGACACACAAACAATTAGACTTTTGGGTCGCAATATATCACTGCAGTTGCATCACGGGCTTTACAATGATCCGAATGGCTCCGTCTAAAATTAAACGATCAATTCAAGATACTGTCTATTACCAGAATAAACATTGTGTACATGTAAATGTGTTTTTGAAGATGATGGAAACAGCCCGGCAGTGCGACCCACGAACTCGTGGCGACAGCACCAGCCTGGGATTCAGCATTATATATGTTTTGGTAACTTCATTGGAAACCTGTAGTTCAGTAAAGAGTTCAGTTTAATCAGGGACGTGCATGTCTCAGTCCACCTTCCTGGTTCAATCAACATACCTTGATTGAACTCCCTGTAAAAATGAGCGAGTACGTGCTCTGTATTCCGTTATATAGCAATTGTGCCGCGGTTTCCCATGATGTGTCCAGCCTGCTGGTAAACTGCGAATGTGTAAATCTTGCAGCCGACCCCCCCCCCCCCCGACCCCCCCCCCCAAATTAAAGCTAAGCGTACGCATTCTGCTTCAATTTAAATGGGGTTCGTCAAAACTGACCTTCACTGGGTAGTGTACCACTCGTTGAAGACACTCATCCCGTAACTGCAACCAATCTCGAGAAAGGGACTTTATATCAGATTTTGCTTGTGTTACCGTTGAATGTTTAAAAGGGCTTGGTTTCAATAGTCACAAAATAGACGGGTAAAACTTTTTTCCAAGCAGTGAAAGAAAGAAAAAAGTGTGCTACGTAAATGTGCACTACTTTGCTATATCTTTACATTATATGGTTCTCTGACCAATTTGGTCTGCTGTGAACTGCATGGAAACGATTTTGAGACATAGGCCTACTTGATTGAGAAATTTCTGACAGTTGATGTTTTTCTTTCAAATAGTATCGCGTGTTCCGCTGACAATTCTTAGATTGCTTGTAGAAGAAAAATTTCAAAGTGATTATCTAGGATCAGAGCAATAAGGCTACCGTCCGTGTGGCCTCCTTGCGTAGACCTATAGTAACATACCAAAATAGGAATTACAAGAAAAGTCGACCTGAATGTTCCGCAACTCCTGCTTTCTGCTACCACATTTGGACATGCCCGGATGGGCCAAAGGCGAGGAAGACTAAAATATTACTTACAAACTATCGAGACATTTTCTGTCACATCTCTTTGGTATTAGGGAGTATTCAACTTATTTATATGGTATGTGCATTCCGCAAGTTTTCTGTTTTTACAATTGTAGTCAACGCAGGTATGTTAATCTACTTGTTTCGATTGTGTACTCTTGTCGTGGGTGTACATACATTCATTTACGTGCACAAAATGTAACTTTTTCCTGGGTTGGGGGGGGCTTGTTCCGTGTTTCCTTTTTATTTAAGGCGTTACTGTGTGTCGTTTGTTTGCCCATTATAGACATTACTAAACATTTTGTTTATTAACATTTCAATTTTAGCTGTCCAGCTGGATCTCAGACCTATTTCACGAAAGCTAATGTTTTCTCACGGGTGAATGGAGAGGCCAATCAGCTTCGAAGTGGTCTTATTGAGGTGTTCCGTATCTCCAGGGGAACTTCCTTATTTCTGCACTGTACCCTAGAAGTCTGCATGCAGGAGACAGACTGTGGCATTGTAAGTTTTTAATTCCAGATCATTCTGGTCAGTTTTTCTGCGCTTCAGCTTTATAATTACCGCTCTGATTTTATGTACCAGTATCGGCTTTCTCCCGGGTAAACCTGTCAAAAAGCCAAAGCCCGCCCTTATCTATGATATGGTTTTTTCAATACTTTTATTTTTTATTTTTTTGCAGCAGTAGATATACAGAATCTAGAATGGCAGTTGCAGAGGCCGGTGGCAAGACGATCTGTCATCAAAGGCTAGATTTTACTACTCACATACCTAACTTGGATGAGAATTACAAAAGAATCGCCGAATGGGAGCAAATTTTCCTATCGCGCTTTCGCAAGTTTGTTTGCTTTTGACTAATTGACCAGTAGAAAGCGTCCTGCAACAACAAGGAGAGTTATCCACAACCGTTTCTAGACAGAAACGGCAGGTGTTGCCTCAGACAAGTGCTGTAGATATGTGAAAAAAAAGTTTCATAAGACTGGAGCAGGCAACACCTGTGCATCTTGCCCTGTTGAAATTTGGTGTCCTGATAACATCTCTTCTTGAGACGTACTTCCTGTATTTGCTATGCAAGTTAAGCTGTTCTCCTCGGCAGACCAAGCTCGGGGTGGTCTGTAATATACTGTAGTTCTAGAAATTTTCGCGCTCGATTTAATTTCGCGCTTTTCGCGCTACCATCCAAAGCGCGAAATAAAAATGCACAAAAATAAGTTTCATTGCATTTCACTACATTGTATGGCATTGGATTGCGCGAAATTAAAATGCGCAAAAATTCTGTAATTTAAGAAAAACTGAGTTTGTGCGAAATTAAACACGCGCAAAAATTTCTAGAACTACAGTATGTAGCTTGACCTGTTTAAACAACAATTGTGATCTAGCTAAGGCAAACATGATATTAATTTTACCTTGAATTTGTGAACGCAGAGTCCTTGTGCAATGGTTAGAAGGTCTGCAGCACTGACATCAGCCAAGAAACGAAGTACTAGCTACAGCGTGGTGCAGCAGATACGTACTTACGATCCCAATGAAGAATACGGCAAAGGTGGACCAAGTACAGGTTCGTCTTGTGTCTGCCTTTCTTTTGAATACCAACTCTCACCTCCCGACCTATCATGTTGACTTGCGTCAAGTTTCATTGAGGAATCAGTCTACAATCCTGATTAAATACTTCAAAAGAGCCTCGATGTAAATTGTCGTCAGTCTAGATTCTATACTTAATTTCTCATAAGCAGAATGCATTTTGGTAAAATTGTAAATCAGGCGTATCATAATAGTATGTGCCAGGTCAGCAGCTTTCCTTCGCGTAAATTGGGTGCATTGCATTACGCCCAAGCCGCGCTAAGGTGAGCTCATAATTCAGTCTTTTTCTAACAAGATGAAAATCAAATTGCTTATCATATGTTCTGCTGGGTAGAGCCTGGTTGAAAGGCCTTACCTTGAGGGTATTTAGGCGACGTATTGTTAGATGGAAGCGTTATTCCATTCTGCCTTTAACTGCAAGGGGTGTTGCAGTTGCAGTTTGCTGTTATCAATTCTGAATGAAAACCACTGTAATCAACCGTATGTATGTAAATGCCTTCTCTGTCACATAAACGAGTACGAAATTTTGTTTGAAATTTGATTAATGCGTTTTTAAATACCAGCTTGATTTTAGTCAGTTTTGTTTTCTCCTTGTAGTTAATGGTGACAGCACTTCAAGTACCACTATCATCGTCTTGCTAGCAGTAATTGCAGTGGTTGTCTTGGTAGCTGTGGGTGTCATTTCCGTATTGGCCACAAAACTAAGTGCGGCTAATAAAGGTCAGAAGGAGGAAGAGGAGGAGCTGGAGGAGTATACGAATTGCTCCATACCACGTATTGATCCAGACAGATTGAGATCATGAGTCAGCATTCTAAATGACGCGAACGATGATTGGTCCTTTTTCAGCCAATCACTGCCACTCACCGAGATCGGTGTTTGTGCCTAAATTACCGCATGTCCATGGAACATGAATAGCTTTCTGTGACAGTCTATCTCCTCGTACATTTTTTGACATTGTCTACCAGGGACACAACTGGAAGGAACATATACGCGGTATATTAGCGTACCCAAACTGAAGGTCAAGAACAGTAGGAGGTATTCATATTTGACCATATTAACTGTAGACCTGCTCTGGCCCCCTCAGTTGCCAGGTAACAGAACTGTCTCCGCCACGACGTGGGCAGCTGCCCAGATATGTTACTTGACCATCCAGAATTGGCAAATTAATGAATAAAAAATTTCTAAGAGAAAAATTAAAAATTTCAATACATGTTTAGCCCTTTGATTGTTTTAAAACTTAAATGATTTGCTTCTACTTTTTGCTCTCTCGATGTGTTACCTTTATCACAGAAGCTCATTTGGCTCCGCTTAAATATGAGTCTGCCCTTCTTCCTGTAGGGTTCCTTGCTGCAGCCTAGGTGGCAGCACAGGATCCCAGATAACGTGAATAGCCCTATTGTGCATATCTGATATGGTCCCAGAACACACTAACAAAGTAGAGATTTCGCTCTTTTCAGTGAAAAATATTCGTGTAGCCTAATTTTGTGGTTTGATATGCCTTTTTTCCATTGTTCAGCACCATACCTAAAAGCAAGGTGATTGAACGACTGAGGTACCGCAGTTTATATCCACTTTTTGCCAATTTTGGCTCAACATGGTGATGTTTTAAATCAAATTTTCCTACATCTTAACATTTTCTACAGAAAGAAAAAATGCGGGTAACCTTTTTTAACTACACATTGCATTTTACAGCACATAACACACCCAAAGAAGTTCACAAAAGCTGGTTTTCCATCATGTTTTGCTTGCACGTCAAAATATTTGCTTTTGTGTCAAATAAATCTGTTTTATAAAAGGACAATGCTTTTGTTATGATTTTTATATTTCAGATATCACGTTATTGTTTTTTACCTCGTGCTTATGAGTATATCCTCTGCCTTTACCATTTAAAAAGAATTCATTTTCATTATCTAACCAAAATGTAGCTTAGCTACCTAGGAAATTTCCATCTACATCGACATGCACGAGCAATACGCTTAATGCTCGACCATTAGAGATATATGAAAACTTCACACAATTACTGATTTTTAATGGTTAGAAAGTAGCCATTGCCTGTAGAAGACTGAATAAAATAAGAAGAAGGACATGATTGGCCTAAGCTCAACTTATAATCGAAAAAAAACACGTTAAAACAGGAAATTAGGTCCGAACATGGAAAATACGGGTAAAAACCGTATTGCGCAGTCTCAATATGTCCCGATTCAAACATAAAGGTGATCTTGCAGTAAGACTTCACGTGCCTGGATAATTTCAACGTAATTAACTACAAATTGATGTGGGATAAGTGCCTGGGCACTGTCACTTTTATGACGGATGAGTGCGTGGGCACTGTCATATCAACAATGGATGTGTGCCTATCGAGGCATTGTGATATCCACGACGAGTGAGTGCCCGGTCAATGTCATATCCACATATGTCGTGTAAGGATGAGTGCACGGACACTGCAATTTACTAAATGGTTGCCGCAGTCTTACTTAATTGCTCTATTGTACCGTAAAAGGCTTAACAACATACATAAGAATATAAAAGTAAAATTACAATACAATGTGTATAAGTATTAGTGAACGGAATATACGTGCCTCCTTTGTCTTTTTAAACGTACCATAGAGACATTGAAGACTGGCACTGCCACATCCGGATCAGATTGAGAAGAAAAAAAAAGAAAAGAAAAAAAAAAACCTCTTAATTTGAGACTCGGAAGTGATTTTAGAATTTCATGTTCCTTTTGATAAAAATTACACCCTAAAGCGAAGCGTTCTTCTGTTTCTGTTTCTATTTCTCCCAAATTCCAGAATAAACTAAGTCTATCCTTTATATATTTCATCCGTTATTGAAACGAGTCCGTTTCGATGCGAAAACAATGATTACTTAATCTCAATTTTGATATTATTCCCCGAAAGCTTTTTTTTTTAATTTTTCTAAATATGTCTCTATCTGATAATTTTCTTAAAATTTCTATACGTGCACAATTTTGAGTCCGAACCTCTTATTACATCATTGTTGAATAAATAGGAATGGAAAATATGTTCATGTTGATCATGGAGTTTTTTCTTCAATTCAGTCACGAAAATTATTGGTAAACTGGCCGTTTTGTTTCCATACGTAACCAAATTCATTATGTTCCACTATTTTTTTGAACACCAGGCATCCAGGCATTTGTACCACGTTTATCCAGATAACTCTAAAGGACTTTGTAATATATTATATGGTTCAAGTTGCCCAATTCTAAACCAATATTTCACAATTTTGAGCTTTATGTCAATCAAAATAGGGCACCTACCTAATTCAGTTGGGGGTGTCAAATTTGGAGTTCTACTTGAGAATCTTAAAATGAATTTGCAGGAGTCGGAGTGTATCTTTTCCACCGTATTCACGTTGAACACATTCTGCGTATTGGGATCACAAAATCTTCTATGTTGAGAATTTTTGCATGATACTAAAGACTTAACTTCAGAACCGTATTTTAAAGTCAATACCGGTTTTACACAAGTGTCGAAGAAAGATAACTGTGCTTTGCCGGAAAGTAAGTATTCTCTGTCTACACATATTGCTTTATTTTAACATGAAGGAAGATTTTGAAGCTTTGTCGGAAAGGTGTTAGAGGGGGCGTGTGCAAGGTTTGGTTAATGCTGTTAACCCCATTCAAAACGATAGAAGAGCCACCCAGTGAGAAGAGGCTGAACTTTGAAATGAACCAGGGAGCCGTCTTTGTCTGGTCGCCACCTGGTACCGAGATTTGAAACTGCCACTTGATGTTTGCAACGATCTGTGGGTAAACGATCTGTGGCTACTTCTGCTTGGTAATGTGCCATGCGGGTAATGTCATCCTGCTTCACACCATTGTACTTGGGGCTTTATGCTCAATGTCATATATGAGATGTCATTGGGCTTGATCCTTGATGTTACATCCTAATTTGCCTTGTGGTAGATTGTACATTCTATCGTTCTTGGGGATACTTTTCATTTTGCCTTGTTGCAAATGCTTTTTTGCCTTGTGCTATTTTGACTTTTGGTAGATTGTACATTAAATTCCAAATCAATGAAAATAATATGCAGCAACAAGAACAACACAATATATAAGAGAACATGGCGTCAAGGATATTATATATGAAATTCAGAATTTAGAAATTATTAAGGAGAAAGGAATATTGAATGACGCAAAATAGAATATATCATGAGAAACAACAGAATATAACATCAACCCAATAGAATATAGCATCAGGCACAATAGAATATAACACCAGGCACAATAGAATTTACCACAAGGCGTAATGGAATTTTGGCCCCAATATCGTTCCATGGAAACACATTTGTCCAACAGCAACTTGCTGTACATTTTTCAGTCTTGCTTCAGAGGGACCTATTCCACTAATACTTGTTTAATATATTCGACAGATTACATTCGATCCGAAATAGGTAAAGGAAACTATGTAGGAATAGCTATGCTGAATCTACAGAAAGCTTTCGACACCGTGGTTCACGGAATCCTGATTAAAAAAACTCAAAAGCATGGGTTTAGATTCCACAGAATGGTATGAGTTCTATTTAAGCAATCGGAAGCAAATGGTAACAGTAAACGGCATTGAATAGGACCCTCTGATAGTCAAATGTAGCGTCCCTTGAGGAAGCATCTTGTGGCCGCTTTTATTCTTTGCTATTTAAACGATATGCAAATTAGTCTCAGTTGTAAACTGATGCTGTATGCTGATGACAGTACTCTAACCATCTCTAGCAAATACCCCTTGGCCATAGCACAATGTCTTACGCGAGAACTAAATTCATGTATTTATGTTATCAATGGTTACTTGACAATAAACTGATTCTACGCCTTGGGAAAACAAAAAATATGCTGTTAGGCTCCAAGAAAAAAATAAAGAAGGTACCTTTTTTTTTTTTTTGATCTCATAACACTGAAATCAAACAAACCAAAACGGTAACATATTTAGGATCAATTTTAGGCATTACCTTATCAGGAGAATCAACGGTAAATAACATAATCAAAAAAGCAAAATTCCCGATTGAAATTTCTTTACAGACAGCATCTTCCCTCAGCAAAGATTACCCTCAGCTTTAATACAATGTCACTTTGACTGTTCTTGTTCATTTTGGTACTCTGGTCTAAACAAAACACTAACAGAAAACTCCAAATTATGGCAAACAAATAGCTAGATTCATCTTGAATAAAGGACTAGGATACCACATAGGACAAACGGAACTGAACAGCATAGGCTTTCTCAATGTGGAGGACAGAGTTAAACAACTTAAGCCAAGCCAGGTCCATAAAATATATACAGACTCCGCTCCTTCATATGTGAACAAACATTTTCTTGAAGTCTCAGAAATCCATCAACATAATACCCTTAACCACCAAAATAATTTTTACTTACCTCAAGTCCCTAAATCAGAAAATGCAACTTTTTACTATACATCTATTAAAGACTGGAATAGCCTCCCAACATCCATCAAGAACATTAGATCCAAACAAGTTTTCAAACATGAAGTCAAAAAGCATTTAGCATCTGAAGCCTTCCAAAAAGAGACGGATCAATATTCTTACCAATAGTTCTCAGAACAGTTCTTATGTTACTTATCCATATACTTTTTACATAATTTCAGAAAATATTTATGAATCAAAATCTTATTTTTTTATTTATTTATTTATTTATTTATTTATTTATTTATTTATTTATTTATTTATTTATTTATTTATTTATTTATTTATCTATCTATTTATTTATTTATTTATTTTCATTTTATTGAAATGTTTGATTACTTTGTACAGGACCCAATGGAAATAAGCGATTTATGGATTCCTTGGGTTATCCTGGCACGTACCTTTTTTAAAAAATGACCATTTAATATTTTACATATACCAGTCCAGCTTTTTAACTGATTATTGTGATACTATGTCATATATGTGATACTCCTGTCAATTTTAATTTTGGACAATCCAGTATTTTAGTTCTTTGTACTGTGACGTCAAATTTTATTTGCTGTGATGTTCAAAATGTTTTTGTCTAGTTGACACTATTATCTGTGGTGTTATTATAATTTATTTATATGTTTTAAATGATTAACTGCGATGTAAAACGTATTATCTATACTTTATTTCGATGTAGTATATAATATGCAGCCATGTACCGAATGAATCAAATCAAATCAAAAATAGACGCCAACGTGTTGTAATAAATGTACAATCTCCATCTTGGCAGACCGTAACGGCAAGGTCGATTTTGGGACCTCTGCTGTTTTTTGCACATATATATGTACATATATATATATATATATATATATATATATATATATATATATATATATATATATATATAAATTAAATATCAATTATGGTCGAGTCAAATATTCGATTGTTTGCCAAGGACACGGCGTTTCTTGTCACAGCTAATCAAAAGGAACAACAGGTAGCTAGTTTGACCCTTAACAGCGATCTTTCTGCTATATCAGTTTCGGCTGATCAATGGTTCATCAGTCTCAATGAAAACAAACCCCTCTCCGCGACTTGTTCAAGTTCCAAAAAAGTTAAAATACTCCTGTTCTTCCAAAAAGTATTTCCGTGTTTCTGACGCCAAATCTCATAAACACCTCGGCTTAATTTTATCTTCTGACTGTTCCCGGGCATCCCACCTTCATAATTATGTAATAGCAATAAAACGTGCAGACTGCCTTCATGGGATGAAATTTACTCTAAGATAATATCTGAAGAAAAAGTGGTTGGTACTCACACGACCCTACCGCTACCCCACCCCCACCCCCTCCCCCCCTCTCTCTCTCTCTCTCTCTCTCTCTCTCTCTCTCTCTATCTATCTATCTCTCTCTCTCGCTCGCTCTCTCTCTCTCTCTAAAATAAAGCGATATTTTCCGGGACAATTGCTCCCTGGCCTGTTCCACTGAGCTTGAACGAGTACAGTAAACGGCTGCTCCTTTTGCAACCGGTGGCACCCAAACTACAAGTTACAAGTCACTTCATAAAGAAAATACAGTGGAAAACATTAAAAGAGAGAATAAAACTTTTAAAAAATATATCAATGAATTTCGTCCTGAGTATTTGCAAGACAGGATTCCAAAGGTTATTGCCACCGGTAACAACACATGGCACAATTATGTAATTCACTTGATAAATTCTGTGAACGCGAACAACTGGCCGAATCCTTTTTCACTTCCACTATTCATAGGTGTCGAAACTTAGATAAGCACACAAGGAGCTCTGTAACAATTCAGTTACTCAAAAATAAACTAAATCGTAACAAAAACGTGCCCCTCTGTATGATTGTGGGAAAATAAAACACTTGCTGAAATTTACCATACCCCAGTTGTCCTCTTAATGACCTTATGTTTCAGCATGGGTTTGTAGATTCGCCAAGGTATGCCAGCGGAGCACTTGCGGGAAGTGCCATCCATTTTTGACTAAATGTGATAAATATAGGACATCACGAAGGGAAACTTAAGGACCCATTCAGCCAGAGATGATTGTAAACACAGATACTTGTGTGTGTGTGTGTGTGTGTGTGTGTGTGTGTGTGTGTGTGTGTGTGTGTGTGTGTGTGTGTGTGTGTGTGTGTGTGTGTGTGTGTGTGTGACACTGGAATATAAGTTTATTCGACGAAGTGCAAAAGTTTATCATAAAACAAATAGATCCAGTACAGATACATTCTCGTCCAGCACCTTTTTTCAACTTCGTTCCTTTATGTTTATGCACCATACTACTGTATTGTCATGTGTGTCAGAAAAACGGTTTCCGTGAGATACTTTGTAACCATGGACCCATGGAGAGGGATTCATAGAAGGCTTCACAGCTTGTTTCCCAATCTGCTTTTCTCATGAAATAAAATATGTTTAAACCAAGCTGGACGTGATGTGGCTTGATATAATAAATGACCCAGACGATTTTATTTACTTTCATTCTTGGGATTTAAACAATGCAATCATGACTGGCTTTATTTGCGTATTGGAATACGAAGACATTTTGGAAGCCCATAATACTATATACGGCATAGGACATGTTATAAGCACGCTTCCGGTTGAGTTAAGTGTAAGTTAAAAGCACAAAAGTGTCATTACTAGAGGAACCTCAACACAAAGCATTGACTGATGGGGCCATCTTTGCTCATAGGCTATTAGCTTGAAAATGAGATCAAGGTCACAAAAATATAATCAATTCAAGCAATGGCGACAGGTACGAATGAAGTAAAGTTGAGTCTCAGGCGGCCAGAACGTCTTCAGGTATCGTCTTTATAGACAAGTGGTGGACGGACGGAAACACTGACAGACGGACTGACAACCTGAAAACATAATGTGTGCCCAATTAGGGTAGACCCATGAAAATAGATTGATATTCTGAACACACAAATTTTATGATTACTCGAAGTGAGAGTTAGTTACTTGTACAGGAGAATGAAACGGGTACAAAAGTGAAAAATTCGAAGTAATCTGTCAGAACGCACATAGGCCATGAAACTGCAACAAAGGTTAATATATCTTATCTCTGATGATTCAGTCGGAGCCGCGCTCATGATCGTTCAGCTAACGCCTGCCTACATGATATGTATATACAATGTTTTGCTTCAATAGCCTTGATATCCTTAACCGGTGGCAACCAGGTTGATGTATTACATACGATTGCAATGATAATCCGCGTGGGCTTGGGAATAGAGATAGGTAATCATTTGCTGATAGCAATGCGATGTTCAGAAGTAATCCCGTACTGTCGTCTTTTGAAAATACGTTTATTATAGGTCAAATAACACGAAAACATTGTACTGGCAGCAGAAAAGGGAATATTATTTACACCATCTTCATAATAAATTAGTTCAATTACTATGGTGGCTCAATGGTGTCAACCAAATTTTTTTTTTTATCTCCTAATTACGAGATGAAAAAAAACTTTTGGTTGGCACCGTTGAGCCACCACAAATTACATATTTTTTAAATACATGAAATTAAAATTATCATTGTCAAACAATTTCAGTTTTTATGAAGACTAAATGATACATCGAAATTCACACAATATTGTATTGGTTTTATAATATTACAGAAAATAAAAGATCGGACACCAAGTTAATAGAAGTTCTGAAATTAAAATAAACCATTTATCCGAAATTCAAAGTGCGGCACAGTAACAAGTATATAATAATCTTCCTTCTATTATAAATACAGGTACCTTCTGAATGTGTCTATTAACCCGAAATATAGATAGAAGCGAATTGATATAATTCAATTTCTGGTCTCTTCCATATCTCCTCATATTTCGTGTTGTCAGGTTTTAAACACTATATATATTTTTTATGAAACATCAATTAAATGTCATGCATAGGTATCAAAAATGTATAAGTTGAACTCTATTCGGTAATTTCTTTTAAATACTCTGGTGAATATTGTCATAAGTATGTGAAATCTTATCTGTAAAATGAGACTACATTAAGATACAGCAGCGCTGTCCAAAGTAATGATTTGACAGCTCTTGTTATGCTCGGCATAGACGCTTGACGAAAAGCATTACATTGGTCCCAAAGAGTGCCTTGTTCCCTTTTTTTTTTATGTTGAACATTTGGAGTAGAAAAATGTAAAATATGCAATTTCTTAAAATCTTGATTTATTGCTGTATTTTATAGCTGCTGAATATTGAGTGAAATTTATACTTGTAAATTTGTACATCACTGTGATAAACAAATGATGTTAAATATGTTAAAAACCACTGTTATTTATTGGTTAAAATGGTGTTCATTGCTATCAGATTAACATTGTGCTAACACGTGTGTTCATGTTATATATCGCTGAGTTTATGTGGCGACGGTATACGCATTTTTTATTGTGGCAACTAATGAGATATATATCAGACACTGATCAAACTCTGAGGGCAACGGATAGGCGATGGCTGTCCAGTGGTTATTAGGCAGGTGAGGGCTAGGATGAGTGTTTTATTCGTGAATATCGTATATATCAGAGTTAGAAATTGCAACCTATTAGTTTCCCTTCGCAACTTTTCAGACAATCCAAACTGTCCTTTAATTCCTGGTTGACACAACTGAAGTATACCATGAAAATCTATTCATACGGAGTTTGACAGTGCGTTCCCCATTAATTTTCCCCTTGCACATGTGACGCACTTTCGACGAAAAATCTGTGAAACCAGTCAGAGTTAACGGACTGCATTGTTATACTCACATAGTATAGCCTTACGGAACTGAAAAACATATGTACAACTCACAAACTGTAGTCAGGTAGGTAGATGTGTGACAGACATTTTTTATTTATGGGAGAAAGATGAAACTTTTCATTCCCGCGAAAGCAAACCCCAGGACTCCCGGACAAATACATAGAGCAGCCAGTTTCTTCGACAGAGACAAAATATAAGGAAATGATCTTCAATGTACAGTAAAGGAGAGCCATATGATTTGTTTTATTGGAGGATAAGCTACGGATATTAGGAATAAGCATTGCCCAGTCGTGGGAATTTAGGGTCATTTTTGCCTATTGAGGCGTTAAATTCGGTACTCCGTGGACATGAGAGGTCGTATTGCCCAGTAAGCCGCTAAATTCGGCAGTCCGGGACATCGATTTTTGATGGTTTCCTTGACCAGGGAAAAAGTATATGTATGCCCCTTAAAATATGTCAACTGTAGGACGAAAACGTAGATCGTATGTTTCCATCACAAGCAATTATGCTATAAGCATGGTTTCAGCATGAACGTTTTGTGGGTCTTTTTCAGAGTCAACATGAAAGAGTCTGGTTTTTATTTATCTGCATTAGTAATTCTCACTATTGCGATCCCGGGGCTGGGTCAAAATGGTAAGTAATTGTTTATTATATATATATATATATATATATATATATATATATATATATATATATATATATATATATATATATATATATATATATATATATATATATATATAAACATAGACACAACACCTTTAAATTATACTTAATATCTTAGTGTGGCAAGTCAGTGGTGTAATATCGAGAAATGATAATTAATTAATGATGATGATGATGATGATAATAATAATAATAATAGTAATAATAATTTTACAAGAGGCCTTAATATAGGCTTGTGAGCGTGTTGACCATTGTATTTAAGGAGTATGTTTAAACCAATAACCATTAAGAGACAACATGCATGACGGCTTTGCAACACTGGCAAAGCCGTCATTTGCAATGTCACTTGGGTTCATTTTACCTGCTTCATTACGAGCAAGCCTCGCTTTTGAACTCAGAGTTATCTGACTTGAAAACATGCTCAGATTTGTGGAGGATGTACCCTCATGCACCGAGTCACGGCTGTGCACTGCTACATTCATAACTGTGCAAGTTTCATATTTCTTGGGAATATAATATCCGGGAAAAAACGCTGGACAAAATAGGATGCATTCATATTAAAATGCCGTCATACTCTAACACCTATTGAGCAAAAGAGGGAACAACCTGCGTCAGGGCAGATCCATGTATTCAGCATGGTCAAAAGTACTTTCTAAACAAAATGAACAACACAAACACAGAATATTCTTAAGAAAACGTATTAACATTTATTTGAAACATAAAGGATGCCTAAATTGATTAGAGATGGGCTCTCTTTTTGTTGAAAATGTGTTATTTATGGATGTTTATGTAGTATATAATACAAATCTGCCCTGATCATGGTGGAAGTATCAGACTGTTGCCCCGGCAACACAGGAAGTGAGCAGGATCGCAGGGAAATATGAATGCCTCCTTTTGGCTATAAAGATGAAATAAAGAATTCCTGGAACAACAGTATGTCTGTGTTAACACTCAATGATAATGAATTTCATTTTGTTATGACATGCACTAAATTTCAAAATCCAAGGGAAAATCTGCTTAAGAGTATACGCGAAATATTTTGTAATTCGGATGCTTATGATGTTCAGAGTATGTTTAAATTTATTTTGGTACTGCATGACACAGAACTTGTATACCCATTTGAAAATTTCATGGACAAAGCCATTGCCCTAAGAGAGAAACCACTGTAATCATGTAAAACCGTGCCAATTTGATGACTGCATTCTATTTTCATTTCAGGTGATTAGTGATTTATGTAAATCTTTTGTATCTATTGTACTGTACTGTGCTGTACGTGTCTGCACTGTTTTTGTTACATTTTTCTTTTGATTGTGTGCACATTTTAATGTGATTTTCTTCTTCTTTCTTTTTCTTTCATACTCTACATGTGTACATGTTGTATATTTGACATATTGCTGTAATTTATGTAACAGCGCAGTCAATAAAGATTCATTCATTCATTCACACAGACATAAAAAGATAGCATAAGGCTCCCCCTGGACAGTATATATGATCAAGTGTTGAAAAGGGGCGTTTATAACTTGGCATACCTTGGGAAAGGCATCGGTATAAAACGGTTGAGCCCACTGGAGAATGCTAGAGTCTTTCTGACACTACTCGGTTAAACAGATTTTGTAAGTAAAGCCCTAATGGAATGATTTCTCTGTCGTGCAACTGTCGGATCAACATGCGAAGCCAGTGGCAATTGCACTGATTTGAGTAATCCGAACACCTACTGTGACACAGCAGCTCATTATTCTGCAAATGGAGGATGCGAGTGCATTACGCCGTTCCATGTGCCTGATGCGGGTTCCATGCACTAGTCAATTTTTCGGCGGCGTATGCAGCATTTAGACGGCAGACAGTGGTAAACAGTGGTAAACAGTGGTAGACAGCGGCAGCCAGCAGCATACAGCGGCGGTCAGGGGCAGACCCGCCGACTGCCGCTGAAATCTAATTGAGCCTTCTGGAGCTCAGCAGCAGACAGCGGCAGACAGCTGCAGAGAGCCTCTCGCCACTCTATGCCGCCGTCTGCCGCCCACTGCCGCTATCTGCCGCTGGCTGCCGCTCTGTACTAATAACTGCATTATATAAAATGTTAAATGTTGATCCAGGCGAGTAGAAAGGAAAGAAAAACCGCCAGACAGGGAGGCGTATGACAGATAACTGTTATGAGTCAGTAGCTGAACTGCCCCCTTCACACTTTATTAATATGAATATATTAAATAATTAATGAGCAATAATTTGTCACTCATTTGCCGAAACTCTGCTGGCAGCAAGGAACTCTGCCAAAATAGATCGCCTTCATGTGGCAAGTAACACAAGAAGTACCAGTCCCCTAGCATGTGTATCTGTCACTCAGTGTTCCGAGATACTGCAGTAATTCTGTTGCCTTGTAAGTGACAGATGTTCATAAACACAGAGTCCCTCTTCACTGTGCACAGAGTGCCTGTATGCTGCCCGCTACTGGCAACCCTACCGATGGGTACTAGTATTGTACACCATTGTCCTATATATTGTGTAAACTGGAGAAGTGAGCACACACCCTCAGTTCTTCTCTTAACCCAGTCACCTCAAACATAGTTTACTGCTGTGTTGAAAACTAAGACTTCACACCAAGAAGAACCATGAGGATACATTATATAAAATATGATAAAGGTGTTTGACCATAAAGGGGCAACTCAACTCACAGGTAGCCCTTACCGACCATGAAACTGAGTCGTCACCCAAGCTGAGAGCTGTTGTATGAGAGGGTCTATTTACAATTGGTTGGGAAAGGACAATGCTGTTTTGTAGGCAGCCCTTACCATCTATGGGCAGCTTGACTCGTCAGCCATAATATGTAATGCTTGTGAGCACTCATCCTAAGTTCCTCTCATTGCCCATTCACATTCTACATCATACAATGCTGTGTCAATAACTACCACTTCTCACCAAGAGAGAGAAACCTTAGTTTACTTTAAATTGCACATGATGAGCAGTATTTTTGACCATATCGTAGCATCTTGACTCGCAGGTAGCCCTCACTACCCGTGAAATTGAGTTGTCTCCCCTGAGGTGTTTCTTACAAATGACTGGGACAGGACAATGCTGTTTCGTAGGCAGCCCTTACCAGCAATCGGCAGTTTTGATTCGTCTGAAACCCTAATATGATGTACAATGTGAATGGGTTAAGAGAGGAACTTAGGATGAGCGCCTTGGGCACTCACCCTAAGTTCCTCTCTTAACCTATTCATATTCTACATCACATAGTGCTGTGTCAAAAATTACGACTTCACACCAAGAGAAACAAAACCGAGGTTATTTTTGCGGCAAGATGGCCAAATTCTGAAAAAAGTTAGAGGTACCTCAAAGCTAAATTAATTGCCACTCTGATATATTTGCGGAATGCATCAGACCACCAACAACTTTTTGGGTGAATTTGGCTGTCTGGCATGCCTTTGCTGCCATCCCAAGAAACAGCGCCAATCCGAAAACTGTGGCCTTTGCAGGCACTACTGTCCAGGTTATAAAATTTGAGACATGCTATTAGATGGGTATCACAAACTGTTCTTGGAAATGGCATACCAGAAGGATCTCGAAAGAGAGGGCCTGGCAAAGAGCCCTGAGCTACTAAGTACAGCATATAGGGTAGTGGTCAAAGCCCAAAAGTACTCGGGTACCCCTCCCCATGGTAGAACAAGACACAACCCACTTTTTATTGACGATTGGTTTGTCAGACATAAGAAAGTGATGGTTGTGGTAATTTATTTTAGTGACAGGTGTATCTTATCACCATTTATAATCAAGAATCGCTCTATATATCAATACATTCTCACTTTGCTTGGGGTTTTTTGCAGAAAATCAGCAATATTTGCTGAAACTTGATGACATTAGGCTTATATTAAAGAAAACTTATGTGAAAAAGTAAGAAAATAATTATACTAGACATTTAAGAACCTAAAGATGGAAAAGAAATGTAGAAAACTGCACAATTATGCAAAAAATATTTTTGATTTTCACATTTTTATCTCCCAAAAATATGTCAGAAAACTTACAATTCTTGTCCAATGTTGCATTTTATACACCAAAAATTACCTCAGCCATAAGGCAACGAGGTTACATGGAAATTATTATCCCAAGTTTCTCAAAATTTTATGAGCACCAAAGAGTATTACCCCTACCCTCTTATTTTTGGAAATAAGAAAAATCACTGCTTTGTTGCCATACGACGCTATTCTCCAATTGATGATACTTACTCATTGATAAAATTAAAACTGGACACAAGAACAAACTAATTAATCCAGTGCAAGTGAATTTAATGTCACCTTCTTTTAAAATTTTGAGTTTGGATATGGAATGAATATCAAACCTATTATTTCGTCCAAAACAGTGATAAATTTTCTATCACAATTTTGCAGTTAAAAAAACCTTATTTCAGAATTTGCATATACTTTGATAATATGGAAAATGACTCTGTGTTACAGAAATTATCAACATTCTATTTTTGGCAATTTGAAAAAAAAAAGAAGAAATTGTCACGTAGTCCACCGTCGCCAAGTAGCTTGCCAATGCTCCCAATGAATGCCATATACTAACACACATTAACTACCCACTTTTTTCCCAGGACTCATCATGGCACCATCATTTGTGAATTTATCCATATCCCGTGATCTATCATAACCTTAGGAGATGGAAGCATAGTACATGGAACTTACCCAAACACTGGCACAGTTTATATCTGCCAGTCTGCCTGTTTGTATTTGATGATACCGGGTTGTGTTATATGATTTGCAACCAAAGCATAAAATTAATCACATACTTGAACTTACTTTTATAACTGTGCGATGTTGCGCCCGACAGCACTGGGCTTTGACGAGCCCGGCGGTATCGGGCGCAGCGTCGCACAGTTGAGAAAGTAAGTTCCAGTATGTGATTTATTATGTCTGGGTGCCAAGCCAGACATTCTTTCTGTCTTTCTTTCTTTCGTTTTTACGACCAGATTTGTCCGGAGGTATTCTCAAACCCTACTATTCCGAAAACCACCAAACTTGCCATGGTGACTGACCTACCAGTGAAATTAGGTACCTGACTTGGAATAGTCATGATGATTAAAATTATACAAATGAGGGGCAATTAAAATTTAAAAGCTCCATATCTTCTAAACTATTGGAGGTAGACACAAAGTTCTAACTTACACATATATGTTTGAGACAACTGGCAAATCTAATAGCATGCAAACAAAAGTTGGGGAATTTTAATGTATGCTAAATTCAGTAAATTTCCCAACAATCGACATTTTGACTAGGGCTTCTGCTGTACTGCATGTTATAAGCCTCCATGGTGCTAGGCAACCATTTTGCATCCATGATCCTTGAACCTGTCTGATGGGCAGCCTTCTAGCCATGCCTGCTGGGTTTATGGTTTTAAAGGTTTGGGTCTTATGGCAAATGAAAGGTAGAGCTGGGGGGGGGGGAATTCCCAACCACTGTGTGACGAGGTTCTCAATAAAATACAGAGAATCTCATTCTGTTCATGCAACAAAACATATCTGATCCATGTTCACACTAATGCTGGACAGAGCTGTAAATGCACCATGGCTGAGAGTGACCAGTCAGAGTTCTCCTGAGGTTTTGGAGTCTGCTAGACTTATCAGTCCCAAGGGATCAGAGGGATTGGAATTCTAGGCAGAACAAGGCAGAGTGTACCCTTTGTTAAAAATATAATACATACAGACCTGAGTTTGCTGGACAAATCAAAGTCTGACTTATCATCCTCAGTGACTGTTTTCACATTTTGGTGAATTTTGATAAAGTGTGTGAATTTATGTCATCTCAATGAACACATTCATGTCTTTGTTTTCTTGGTAGCAGTGAGATGAAGCCTGTTCTTCATAGCCAATACTGAGTCAGTATAGTACATGTCTCAGTTCACAGGAACATGTACATGTAGTTTTGTGACAGCATCTGTTAAAATTTGTTTATGTAATAAAGGAACAAAGACAGTTTTGTATTGCATGTATACACATCCCTCTGAATTACAATATGTGTACACTGTACATGCACATATACTCATCAATACTGCCCAGAAGGGCTGACCCTCTCAGGTGTGCCCACTGTAGAGAGGTTTCACTGTACAGTGGTACCTGCAATTTAAGATCACCCCTAATGCCAGACAAAAGTGGTCACATAGGACAGGTGGTCTTTCATCTCAGATAAATTAACAAAGAAATAAAAAGCCAATGTCTTTCCTTCTGACCAAGTTGGTCTAGAGTTTTTTTCAGACACTATTGGAAAAAAACCACCAAACTTGCCATGGTGACTGACATAACCAGCAAAATTGTGCTTCTCATTTGGAATAGTCATGATGTTTAAAATTATGCAAATTTTAGAGGCAACAAAAATTTTAAAAGCGCCTTATCTTTCAAACTATTGCAGATGGACTCAAAATTTCAATGTGCATATATACCTTTGTGACACTTTCCGCTATAATGGACAGTATAGTTGTAGAATTTCAAATTATGCTAATAAGGGGCATCGAAAAATTCAAAACTTGAGTATCTCCAAAACTATTGTTCATAGAGATGCCATTCCAACTTCCATTTGTGGGTTTGTGGCATAACCCCATCCAATAAACAATAAACCAAAGTTCTTCTAGGCTTATGATTCATGCAAATTAGACAAATACACAAAATTAAAATGTTGAATAGCTTCAGAACTACTATAGTTACTAGTTTCATTCAAACTTAACTTTATAAGTCTAGGACCTGGCCACATCCCTTGAACCAAGAACCAAAGCTGAGCATTTTAATTTATGAAAATTAAGCTTATACACAAAATTTGGATTATGTTGAACAATGGCAAAGTATAGCATTTTCAAACTGTTCCCAATTTTAAGGCACCCAGATAGATTTGCTGTGAAGCAAATCTTTTTCTCTAGTTTTATGCTTTTTTTGACAACTGCTGGATGACTGAAAACATACATTGTTATGATTGCAACCATTACCTGTTTACTTTCGATTGTATAGTTAGATTATGACAGTTCTGGTCAAAAAAACTACCATTTTAAACCTGCCAGAAAATAAGGGGGTCGGGTAACTGTTTTTTCTCTAATTTAAATTCTGAGAAAGGTGAGTCTATTTTTAACATATTGCCTTTTAGCTCGACAATTAGGGCAATTTTTGGTGCATTAATATTTCCTAGAGCAAGGACTTTGAGCACTGTGTAACATTTTATGCACCATGGAATATCAAACTTGAAGGAATTTTTGCTATAATTTGCCCAAATTTGGTATTTTTCGACATTTTATGACAACGAAACCATGCAAACATCATTTGTACAGTGCTTGCCATATTATTTCAGATACTATGAGCCATACTTGGTATGTTTCTTAAATTTATTTTTGAAGTTATGCTCAGTAGTATCTTGTATGGAATGATAGTTAAAGTGATGACTACTATTTTCAAAGATGTGGCTATGAAATACCCCTGTCATCAAATTAAAAGACCACAACCATCATAATCCAATGCAGAATATGCCAATCTTTAAAAAAAATGGGTTGTGATTTGTTCTACCATAGGGAGGGGAATATCCTTAAATAAGCCACTTTTTAGGGTTGGCCACTGGTCAAATGAGTAGTTGTCCTGGGCAGCAGGACCCTGATGTTAACTTGAACGAAATCAGATGGAGGGTACAGGTAAGATTATGTTTGAAGTTTCCAAAGCAGACTTTGACTTTCATTGGTTTGCTAAGATTGGATGAAATGTGTACTTTGTCAATTGTCAAAATATTTGATCGTGCCGCACGCGATGTATGTAAGATCGTTGACCTGTGCATAAGTATGGAAGGCACAGGCAAACATGGCTGGAATGATAATTTTGTTGTAGCCTTGGAGGATGGACATGGCAGCTGATATGAGTTTCTGAGGGATTGGAAGGGCAATGGGAAGGCGCATGTTAAACAATGGTTGCAGCCGGTAGGCCCCGGCAACCAATTTCTGAACAAAGAAATGTTTGGTCAGGTTCGAGAAACCCTTAATTATGTAGAAATATGCTAATACCGACAGATAAGTGGATATAGTTTTAGGAGATACCCCTTCATTGAACAAGAATGTGATGAAGAGTGCCAGTGATGATACAGGCATTGGTCAAGGTATCCCCAGGCTGTACCTAGAACAAAAACTAGTAACACACTGCCCAAACACTGTCGTAAAGGGGCATGGTCCTGCGGGGCTTACAAAGAAGCCAGCAGCATGTTCACAGTTGAATGAAGTTCTTGGGTAGCATGTCTTCTGGGATGTTGGTGGGCATCTTGTTGCTCTGTGGAGAAAGTAATTTGAATTTATGAATGAGGCCATGCAAAAGAGCATCCACTTGTCTGATGGTTGACCCAGAGACATGGCGTGCTCTCACATTGATGTTAAATTTCAGACATGCTATTACTAATTTCTGGACACACTTCATTTCGACGTGGTCTGTTGAGAACTGCTTGTCGATAACTGAAACTAGAGCTTTACTTCCTGTGAACAGCGGGATGGAGTAGTTCCTCAACAGTGGCCCCAAGACATTGAGAGCCACAACAATAGGGACCAGTTCTAGGAAGCATATGTTGAGTTGAGTCTGGGACTCAAGGAACTCGTGACAAAGTCAATGGCGACCATATATGGCACCAAAAACCATGGGAAACTGCTGAAACTGTGTACAAGTGTACTGGGTTGCATGGAAGCCATGCTTCTTTAATGAACAAGTTCTGCCCATTGAAATGATTAAGAAATTGTAGCCAACATGCCATGTCTGCTCTTGCCCCAGCATTAAGTGTGATTTGATAGTGTGGCTATGTGATCTTGATTTTTGTCAAATGTATCAGGAATCTGAGGAGCTCGTGGCTGGGTGGGACACCCCGCAGACAAAAGACAGTAGGCCAACTTAGGACTGGAGTTCCTTTAGACTGATTTTAAATTTTGCCTGCATGACCTCAAGCAACTCAGTGCACTTGATAATTTTTTCTTGTGGCAGACAAAACTCCATTTTTGTGGAGTCAATTTCGATTCCCCAAAACACAATGACTTTGGATGGCATGACGGTCTTATCATGTGTGACTGGGATGCCTATGTTGCTGCACATATGCAAGAATTTGTGCAAAGAAGTTTGACATTCCTCCTTGGTGCATTCTGCTATTCATAAGTCATCTAAAATGTGTGCAGCAGGAAACCCCTCATTTAACAAGGCCCATTCCAGGGCACAGCTAAGGGCCTCAAATGTTTTGGATGCGCTTGAAGCTCCCATTGGTAGGCATAAATTGCAGAAGTCTCTCCCTTCTTTAAAAATAGAAGGGGGTGGTCTTCAGGCCTTATGGGCAGCTGTCTGAAGGCTTCGAGGATGTTTACCTTGGCCATGTAAGAGTTTCTTCCTAGAGCCTTGAGGTGCCTGACTGGATCTTCAATGCCAGCATATTTGACATGTGAGAATTTTCTCGGTATTCTCTCATTAACTGAAACATCCAATTAGCAGTCAGCCGATAGTGATAAGCTAAGGATAAGGCAAAAATCACTGTTTGGCCTGGGAGCCAGGGGGTTAACATGTAAAGCTTGGAAAGGTTTTACTTCAAATGGGTGGGATATGCAACCGGCAGCTATTTTTTTCTTTAATTTTACTGATACTACTTTGGGATTGCACCTTGTGCTCTGTGTGTCCTTGACACCCAAGAGTGAACCCCATTGAAATCCATCCAGGAGATTTGCTCACTTATCAGCTGGATAGCCTTGCAGTAATGCTGCCAGTTTATTTACATGCACTGGACTTGGCATAAATTGAGTTTCTTTGGTTTATTTTAGATGGAGGAGATTGGTGGTTTATCTTTCATAGCAGCGTGATATTGTGTGGTCGCCCTTGCATTTGGTGCATACTTGTTTGTAGTTAAATTTTTAACTTTTGGCATTTGGGACCTCTTCCATTTGCCACGAAAAGGCTGCTTATCTAGGTTTGGACCATGAGCTTGTGAGCTGTCGCATCTCTTAACGTGCCACCTAGAGGTTCCAAAATTCGGGGCCACATAATCTATATGAGCAATGAAAGGTATCGTCGTAGAACCTCCAATCTCCTCCCTCTGAAGCAATGACGTGGATAAGGTTGCTATAGTTCAGTAAGCTGGATGCTGCATTTGTTTCTTTTACAAGTACTATAGACATAAACAGATGGAAGGCATCTGCCCACTCATTGGGTGACAATGGCTTCTGTTTAGATTCTCACCTAACAAGCTGGGAAGTGTCATCTCCATTATCAAAGGTGCCTAGACAAACATCTTTGGTCGTCTTTGTTCAACAACAAAGCAAAATCTACAAATTCCCCTGCCCAGATTTTTATCTGTAACTTGATGCTGAGCTGAGAATGTGTTGCCTTGGTGGTATAGAATTGCCTGGGGTTTCTGAAATTATAGGTATGTTTAAGCTGTATACAGCATCTGCTACTGACACCTCCACAGCTTTGGTTGGCATCATGTGAATGTTGTAATCTTGCAGCTTATCATATTCTAAGGGCATGTGTATCACATTACCTACACTCCCTGGTGGGGTGTGTAACCTGTTTATGGCTTCAAGCACCTGTTGAACTTCCTGCAGAGTGCCCTTTGCAACCAGCTCCATGATATCAGGGGCCATGGTAGCCTGCTCAACCGCTAGTGGATGGGCTGGTTTTGTTGACACCTTAAGTCGGCCTCTCAAAGCTATTGGGATGGCCGTGTTTGGTATTGAGACCACCTCTGGGTGCAGGTGGTGCCTGGACCTTTTCCGTGTGGCATGGTGACTGCGAAATATATGTGGAAGCCAGACACAAAGAAAAAAACAAATACAATTAAGCAATTAATTTTAAATATTTCTACATGGACAGAAACACTTTAGTGTTTTTATGTCTTTTGATACACCAAGATAATTTACATCACTGCTGAATTAAACAGAGCATCAGAAGCAGCATGTGAATTTTCCTCAAAAGCTAATCAAGCCTCATTGCCATGAATAGAAAACTTATTTGAGTGCATGTTTCCTGAAACTAGTGACAGGCAGTGGGTTATTGTTAATCAACAACACGGAATATATCCGTAAGAGGTCTGGCAAAGGTGCCAAGCCACAAGACTTTAACTGTTACAATTACCTGATTTTTACATGTTGCTGAGTGTTAAGCACGGGTAAAAACATCAACACCCCTTCACACAGTTCCCAAGATTTTTTGCCACTACAATATGGGCCTAGGGGAAAGGGAGAATGGTCCCCACACATGTACACCTTTACCCTGACCCAAGGTGCCAAAGTGTGGGGGACTCCCCCCCCTGGGCTTTTTAAGACCTTGACACAATTGGGGAGGGGGCACAACAGTAAGAAGGGGGTCGGAGCATGGTGGCACTGAGATAAAGAGACCATACCCCTAACCGGATGTCTACCATGCGCAGAAGATTGCAAGCACATGAAGCAAGGTATCCCGCCTTTCCCCTGATGTGCCTAGAAATGATCAGAATATCGTAGTATCTGACACAAGTCTTGAGAAAGCATGAGTAACCATAACATGTAAGTGTGACCTGTGACCGGCCTGGCAATTGCCAGCATAGGCTATCGCCAAGATTCCTTGTAATGCCTATAAGCCACTGAGGAGCTTACATACTATGGGAGGGCATGTGTGAGGCTACAAACAGTGCACCAGAAGTAGGGTTCGTAATTTAAATAAAAATTCAAATTGGAAATTGAGAGAATGAAGACAAAGTAACTTGACCGGAAACCATTGTTTACAACTGGCCAGGTCATGTGAGTGGCAATGGGTTGATTATGAGGCCACTACACTTTGAACGCAAGATCGCTGACAAATACATCTTACCTGTTACTGAATTTCAGGCCCTTGGCACCATGTATGATTGCACCCCAGACCTCCCGCCAGTAATTCAGCATACCAATGTTGTGGCTCAAGTGGACTCCATCTGGGTCAATCACTTCTATGGGGCTATTAGCAAGGCCACATTGATCCCAAAGGGGGGTCCTTTCCCGCAGGCATGCCTGAGTTGTCCATGCAGCAAGGAATGCACTCAGCTCCATCCGTCTACAATTATATTCCTTGGGGGACATATATATTGGCCAAAGGTAAAGAAATATATCCAGGATGACCACTTTGTGCATGAAGCCCAACCCCAGAAGAGTTTCGATGAGCAAGACCATATGCTTCCTGACCTCTGGAACTTCATGGTCACACAGGAAGTTCCCAACAACTTGAAGGACCACTACATGGGGTTTGAAATGGTGAACGTTAAAGTTCACAGGCATTGCGTCACAATAGAGGATGCCAAGGGTTGAAGACGCATCTCGACCTTGCTAGCGTATCTCAAAACTGTGTCAAGTCCATCTTGATTCATGGCTTGCCACTGTGGAATGCAGCCTCAAGCCAGCATATGAAGCTGTGGCTTAGCACTAACACTCAGGGTTTGGAAGTTGTCGGAGCCATGTCAAGCCTAGTCGGTGAGTCTGACAATGTTCACAACACTTACTTTTTCTCGAGAAGTGCTGACCAGAAGGGGAGATTATGTTACGAATTGAACAACCATTAGCTTTTGCGAAATTCTCTTACAAAAAAGGAATAGAGATTTTAAGCGGAAACCGCAGTTAGTTTTCAACTAACCCTTAACTAGTCTACAGTTAGCTGCTAGTTGTAAAAAAATTAACTTTGCAAGTTAGTTAGTCACTAGTTGAAAATGAAAATGGTGCCTTATGGTTGAAAATGGATTTCAACTGCAATTGAAAATTACATGGTAGAGATTTCGCCTGCTCCATTTAAATATCCCATTTGCGTAAAATTGCAGTTGGGAGTAAAACAATCTCATAGGCACAAAGTACATGCAGCAAAGAAGTGTATTTGAGTTCAGATTTGGAAACATTCTCATACTGCACACTGTGAACAACATGAATATAGCACATGGTTTTTATTATTCATCTCGATTTATGGATACTACAGTTGTCTACTTCAGGACCTGTTTGTGTTGCATAGTGGTACATGTAGGCTACAAGCCCAGGTAGCAATGCTTACATTGATTTAAGGTATACCTCCTGTAAGAGACTTGAAACATGTGGTACATGACAATCATAAGGTATCTTCATGTTCTATGATACATCATTGTAACAAATGTACCTTTCTTCTGCTTATGAATTACCATGACCAGTAGAAAAGTAAACAAATTACTCACTGATCTGCTGCTACTGACACTTTTCTTGGTTCAAAATGGAGCCAGGAAATGCATTGATGTGTAACTGGTTTGTATGGGTCCTGTAGTTTTCAATCACACTTCAATCTTTGGAATATTGGCAAAGTCAGCACAGCTGCCAAATTTTTCTTAGCCTTAGTTTCCAACCAGTTTTCAACTCTACGATTTTCCAAGTCCTCGTTTTCAATTAAGTCTCAACTCTTAGATTTTTAAAGTCCTGGTTTTCAGTAAGTGGCAAGTTGAAAATTAACAAACCTCTCAAACATAAAAGTTGAAAACTTGATTTCAACTCTTCCTGGGAGGAATTTTCAACTTGCTAGTTAGCAGCTGACTGAGGACTAGTTGAACAATCACTGAAAACTAATTTACAATTTTCATGAGGGAACACTTGCAAGTTGCAATTACATCTAGACACCAATTAGTGTAGAGACTGGAATGGCGCAGAGGATTGAAATCCGAGCGAAAAACCATGGCGGCCGGAACGACAGATTCAGCCAATGAGGCCTACCTTGCAGATCCGTGTTGGAGCTGCCATAGCCAATCATAACATGGCATTTACGTGCAAGGGGTGTGCTGGGGCAGTTGGGCAAGGGGCTGAATGGGGAATAACATGTGACCTCCTGCAACCCTAAAGTAACTGCTACCACCGAGCATAGAATCTATTATTATGATGGCTGTTTCCTTCATTCAGATATGTGTAATTGCTCAGACTTTTTTTACACAAACATAAATATGTACATGGAGCATGATATATATAATTAGGTAAGTCACATCTTAAAGGGACAGTAGTGTTGCATGAGACCTTTTTGGGGAAACCATTTCAATGTTAGTCAACTTAAGGGGGAATGGGGGGAGGGTGTCAAGGCCACAACTAAATCACTAGTTTTTTGGGGACATTGAACTTTTAATGGCTTCCCTTATGCACCATAAATGGGCAGCTATACACATGGTTTCCTTTCTTTCATATTCACCTGGATACATATTTAACATTTTTTATAATGCAGGTTGTTAGTACAGACCGGCAGCCAGCGGCAGATAGCGGTGATGGGCGGCAGACAGGGCATATAGCGGCGAAGGTCTCTGTGCCGCTGGCTGCTGCTATGTGCCACGGTCTGTCGCCGAATGCCGCTGTCTATTGCTGTGCTCTAAAGGTCTCGATTGGATTTCAGTGGCAGACAACAGCAGTCTGCGGCTCTGCCGCTGTTCACCGCTGCTGCCGTCTGAATGCTGCATACGCCGCCGAAAAAATACTTGTGATGTGTACTAGAGAGTAGCTGTTGTATCAGCCATCAGATTGGAGATTTTGTGTGCCAAAATCAAATGTCCTGCAGCTCCTTTACATCATCAATTCCGTATTTCATAGATCAAACTTTATCCTTCCCTTCATGCCTGGTCCTGCATTACCATTTTGAGAAAGTGTGTTTCTTCCCCCATGAATCAGGCTTACATTGTATTTATTGGACATAAAAAATGATGTGGTACAAAGACACATGGTAATAAACTGAAAATATCAATTTGTATGGATGACAAGATTCACTTATTACTCATGAAATTCGAAGTGTCAGGATGACCCCAACTAGGGATACACAGTTCCACTACCACTGCGGCTACTTATGATGGACTGAGCATTTTCGGAAATGCGAAATATTTGAAATTGACCCACAAAATATTTCATGCAATATCATTTACTATATGAATACAATATCTTTAAGTTGACATATGGAAAGGAAAAGGGAAAAAAAACGAAAAGCGAGGAAAACAATATGATTTATCGAAATAGAAGAACGAAAATAAAAATCAGAATGATTTGATATAAATTATAATATGCATAGACAATACCAAGGAGCTTGCAAGAGAGTAAAGCGTCCTTGACTCCTTACGAATAAAGTATGAATATTGCATAAGCATCTTTTGAGCAGAGGCGAGATTACGATTGCGCATATTTCGCAATATTGATAAGTGAAATATTGCTTGACATATCTAGAAAAACCTGTATAAGAATAGGTGTACAATTTTCCAAGGTAATATAATGAGTGCGTTATTAAGTACTTTTGGCATATGAAAACGAATATAATTTGGGCTTGATGAGTGTACAAGTGTGGCGTGACGGAGGGCGTTGCGGTTTTGGGTAGGGCAGTTGTGGGTGGCAGGTGATACTGAGAAAATATATACTCATGGAAACATTTCAGGGAATGCTATGTAGGATGGATCCTGCTTTGGGGAGCTATGTAAAAATGAAGTGAAATTTGTATGACATGACTTTTACATTCCAATACTCAACATTGACCACTCTTGCATAGTAGTCGCATTTTTTAAAATTGGTAACACTCTTACAATGTTTAATAACTCGGGGAAAATTCCAATATTAAAGGTCCTGTTAATTGACCATCTTCAAATTTGATACATGGGTGACATAGGTTGTTCTCACCATACGGTGCGCTAAAAAATGGATATGAAAATAATAATTTTATTCAAATTGTTATTTTAAAAACTCACTGCGCCTTCAACCGTCGCTTTCCGTTCATTTCCTACGCGCACAAGGCGCGAAAGGCTAGTGACGTCACTAACGCAACACCGCTGGCTGACAGGAAAGACTCCGACCATGATTGCTAGCTATGCCTGTCAAGTGTCGCTTGGTATAAGCATGTTTTATTCACCTTTGTCATATGGCTGGTAGGAATTAGCCAATCATAAGGCTCAAAAAGTGTTGATTATATCCCATAACCATTGATTATGAAAAAGAATATATTATGAAACTGGATAATGCATCTTTTTTGGGCTGACCTTCACACTCAATAATCGCAAAAAGGGCCCGCAAAAAGAGTGAATTAAGTAAAACCTATAACTCACTCTTTCCGAATTAACCCTTTCAATGTCTAACAATAAAATTTGAAATGATTTATCTGAATTTCTATGATAAAAACTTTCCATTCAAGTACCAGCACGCATTATACCATCAGCCACAAAACTTCTAAGGGTCAGTAGTCTTGATGCAGTAGCATATCATGAACGCAAAGCAAACTTTGATTGTGAAATTGTTAAAACACTACAAATAAAAACCAACATACCTCCCAGTACTGCCGGTGCCATCATTTCTTTGAAAAAATAACTGCTGAGTTGCAATATTATCAAGTTCAATTAGAGGCACGTCATCTTCCATTTTGTGGCAGCTAGTAGATTGACGAACTACCTGAACGCCTGAGCAAAATGACGAATGAAGTGACTCAGAAGTGAAATGACACTGTCACACGTGTGTGTGAGAATTTGATTACGTAACTGACAGATAATACGTTTTCAATCATGAAATCACTGATCCGACCTAAACACAAATGACCATTCCTACCAGCCAATGACAAATGTGTTATAACATGAAAGGAGACGATTATGGCTATAACAACTGTCTCGTGGCTTCGCCACTCGACAGTTATAAGCCATAATCGTCTCCTTTCATGTTATAACTCTCACTTCATCAACAGGATTAAAAAAAATAGTCAGTCATAAGAAAATATTTACCATTGTTACATAATGGATACGATCTGAAATAAAGGATATCATAAACACGTGTACTGATGATGATGTATACAGTAACGTAAATTACTGCCCTCCAAGGGTCGCGAGGTTACTGCCGAGTAGGGGTGCTGATATTGAAAGCTATTCATAAATGCAAACTTATCTACTGATTTAATCATCCATAGACCATACAGATGGGAAGGGAAAATTAAGAGTTTGTTCAGACTTTAATATACCGCAGGCGCAGGTCGTAGCTGTTTCCGTGAATGCTAGAATTTGAAACCACAAGATCTGGCCCATCCTGACGCAAATTCCAATTTATTGCATTCATGCTTGCTCTTGTTGAATAAAATATAGTAATTTATTGATAGGAAATATCATTGCCCAGACGGCAAGTTGGGATTGTCTGGCTGTACGACGGCTGCACTCCCTGCAGTACTGGTGACGCTGGGGTTCTGGGCGTCCCCTCATGTGTGTAAGGCTGAATGATCTTTTCCTCTGCTGCTTCAGCTTTTATTATTAATTCTTCTTCATCCTCGTCAGACCACTTAAACGAAAAACTAAATTCAGACTCTCCGGGATCACTCTCTTGGCAAACTGAAAGTACTCTGGCCTATAACACATGCACCATAGGCAGCGGGGTGCGTTTGTGACGTTAGTAAAACTTTCCCACATCAAGCCATGATCGGAGAAAATTCGCGTGGTTTCCTGTCGCAAATGTGGCGCACTTTTGGAGCTAAAAAAACACTATTCAAAAATAAAATTTAACATTTTGATTTTCAGATATCATTCCTAACCACACTATACATCAACTTTCTAATTTGTGGTACCAATTCAATCAAGAGGACCTTTAAAACAAACTATAGACCCATATCTTTTACATGGATTGCGAGGCAGACCAAACATATATTACCTAGATGTTTCGTTGGAAGAATCCAAAGGACTCGAAGAAAACCACCGTGCACAGTCAGAGTGGTAGGAACTCTTTCCACATGCTACCCCGGCCGTGAATCGAACCCGGGCCGCAGAGGTGAAAGGCGAGCGTGTTGCAGCTCCGCCAACCTTGTAACCTTTAAGTGACTTGTTCCTGATTACATATTGAAAATCTTTTGTGAAAAAACACAGTCGTTGCAACATTACCATCCCTATATGCAGTACAGCTCACACATAAGTTCCCTTTATGCTGGCATTTTTAAAATATGTGCTCGCATGCCATTAAAGCCCATGTCAGCACGTGCGCGCATGCTGGTAGAGCCCGGTGAGAAAGTGTAAACCAATGTCACTGCCATGTCATGGACAGAACGCATATGGCGAATGGCTAGGCACATTATGTTTATAGCCAAACGCATTATGCTCATCGCCAATCGCACCATGCGCTGTGCGCAGTTTGTGGCCAACCATTAGCCAAAAACATTATACGTGTCACCAAAAGCATTGTGCCAATGGCGAGTCGCCAGAGGCTTCCGTCATATTTGGTTGTTGAGCATGAGCATTTGGCGATGCGATTTTTTTTCTCGCATGCACCAGATTTTATGCCAGTACGTTTGAGCATAGAGCTATATTCTATGCATTACACATGCCTATACGCAAGCCAAGATTCCAAAGGGAGGTGTATGTGTATTTTCTCCAGGTCGTTAATGCCCAGTGTAAATATGTTAAATACTGAAGTGTGAGGATGCATTTCAATACAGTAACAAAACTGTAAATCATATCTCCTTCGCTGCTATTAGTGACTTTGATAGCAAAGGTCATTTATAACCATGAAATAATTTGATATTCAAATTTTACGTAGAAAGACCTTTCATTCAAGTTCCAGCATGCCTAGTCCAAATTCAGTTTCAGAAATTATGGTCTCAGTCAACAGCGTTTCTTTATAGTGCACAAAGACCTGCATTTTTATCTTAATTGTGTAGGTCTACTACTATCTTCGCCGATAAATCAATTTTTATTTATGTGTTTGCTGTTACGCGATGGTTTTGAATGACTTTGTAATCCTTACGTCCATATTCATATTTTGGTAGGATAACTTGTACTAGTTACAGAATGGACCTCGGCATTGATTCATATATTGAGTGCTTTAGCGCTTGTTCTGTGGAGAAGGCCATAATGCCTTTCTTCCTCTGTTTTTGAGTGCATTTCGTAAAGATTAAAAATTGCGCATTTGTCCTCATAACAAGTTGAATAGGAGAAGACCAGTCCTAGGCATGTGTATTAATAGGTGAACTATAATGATATAGAGCAGACTCATGATGCACAAGGAAAAGATCATTTGAGTGTCACGGAGGCTCACTTTTGACGTTAAGGGCAGGAGGTGGGAGGGTCAAGAGGTTACCGTCGAAATTGCGGGCGTAGAGCCTGTATTGCTGGAATTACGTTGCCACAATCGTAAATGGCTGATGAGCACATTTTACAGCCCTCCCCCTCCCACCGATGGTGCCTTTGTTTGTGTTTTGAAAACTCTCTGGATCCCGCTAAGGAGACAAACATTGATTACATCTATATTGTGGGAGATTTTAACGACGATTTATTGAAACCTGATAGCTGTGAATATTTAACTCTGTGTGAGGGATACAGTTTAACTCAATTAATTTCTTGGCTGACTCGTATTACGGTACGGACACATCCGCCATCTGTATTGATACCATTTCTACGTCTAGTCCGGACTATGTAGCATACATGGAACTATTGCAGTAATATATAGTGACCGTCAAGCTGTTTTCTGCAGAGAAAATTTTAGGTTGAAAGGGAACAAAACGTTTAAACGTAAAATTTGGAATTATGGAGAAGGTGATTTTGAGAGTTTGAATGTTTAGTTGTCCACAGTGGACTGGAAGACTTTTTGACACCTACCAGAATGTAGATGAATATGTCAAAGCATGGATAGATTGCTTCATGGAAAAGGTTGAAAATGATATCCCTAACAGATGGGTAACCGTAAGACTCAACGACCCACCGTGGTTGACCAATGCTATCACATGCGAAATGCAAAAGCGGGATGGCATACATGGGAAAGCCAAAGAACGGAACACACCGGATCTATGGGCTATATTTTGAAAAATCACAAACGAGGTCGTTAAAGATGCAAGAGATGCAAAATGAACCTGTCATTGCAATGTATCGCAGAAAAAATATACTGGTGAAGCACCAAATCAGGAGTTGTGGGGAAACTTGTGAAAGAACAGCTCAGCAAGGGAGAAAACTTGACATCATATCCATCTTTGGTTGATGAAAATAATATTATTGTTGATTGTGCAGAAAAGCCAAGTTGTTCAACAATTACTTCCAATGCCAGTACATAACTACCTGGCATAGTCCTAGCAATAGATTCGCGTCTTTCAGACATTAGATGTCAATAAGGATAAAATCATCATCACGATCATCATCATCATCATCATCATCATCATCATCATCATCATCATCATCATCATCATCATCATCATCATCATCATCATCATTATCATTATCATTATTATTATTATTATTATTATTATTATTATTATTATTATTATTTATTGAACCCCCAAACTGGGAAATTAAAATGCGTGTAAATCGGAATAAAGTGGCCTACAATGCAATGTCACAGAAAATGAAGTTCACCAGACGTCTGACCACAATGTGCAAATCTTTATTC
>OZ026619.1:74777422-75027922 GCA_964020975.1 Hermodice carunculata
GTGATAGAAAGGCTACTCTGTAACAGTATTTAACTATCATTAAATACAACGGAAAGTTGAATGAGACCAATTGATCATCCCATGAAGGACGTGGTTGCTTCCAAAACAGGTCTTGTGTCATGTCTGCTCTGCAGTTGTAGTACAGATAACACGGAACTTAGTCTGTTTTGCAGGCAAAAGAAATAACCAATTTGAACAAATCACCGCGGATTCATGGCAACAGAGTCACTCACTTTGGTAATATCAATTCTGGGATTTTTGCTGTGATTTAAACAGATTTGCCTGATTATAGAAATGATTTGAAGACGAGTCACAAGCCAAGCCAGCCTTAAGTCCGAACTGGGGTTTTGATGAGTTCAGAATATCGTTATTCTTGATCATAAAGACCCAATCAAGTACCTTGCATGGTATACAATTTAGAGCAATCCCTTTGCAGTTATCTGTATTACTCAGAGACTTTCTCTTAGCTTGGCGATCAGATTCAAAGATATATGCAAAAGCCTTCTGGTGCAAAGCCATGCCTCAGTAATACAGTAATAATAATAATAAATAAGTGTGAAGTTTCTCAGCACCTATTAAGGAGTACTCTGAATAATAGCCAAGCTCTCTGTCATGTTTACCGAGCTTTAACAATTGAATTGCAGACCACGAGAGATATTTTATGCCTAAAACTTTCTTCCGCAGGATTGCACAACCTCCAAAGGGTCTGCCGCTTCTCAATTCACAATTATCCATGTTGGAAACACCATGTACATAAATTTCTCGATTTTCTTTTCAAAACTATGAATTTCTTCTTCCAGCAGCCAGTGGTCTTGATCAAAGACAAAACCATTTTGCCCAGTAAGGTTCAGATATTCAAACCTTGCCACTTCAGGACCATGGAGGTTATATGTAGCTATAGTAAGGTTTGTCATCAGATAAAATGGGGCTACTGTGATGGTGAATACGAATATCGGTACCTTAAGGCAGAAGCGCTGAGCTTTCACACTAAGGCAGGGCATATTTCCTTACTATAACTTTTGTGGGCCAAAGAGTGTTGCAGGTCAGGTCTTTGAATTGTAATATAGAGACAGTCAACTTCAGGGACATGAACCTAGATAAAAGGTTTGATATACAGCGCAGGTCGTGCACCTCAAAATCATTGTCTGTCATGTAAGCTCGAAGGTCCTCGACATCTGTGGTTGGATCTACTCTATAAATGAATCAGTTCCTGTTAGGCTCAGGAGCTCCACAGAAACGACTTCTGGAAATTCTAGCTTTGCCAGTAATAATTTTGTGTCTTCTATTTTACTGTTGTCGACGCTTTATTATCTCTTGTCTGGATAGAGTAAAACCCTCGGAATCCTGAAATCTGGCCACCAAGAAATCTCTATGAAAATTATCACACCTAGCGCTCCAGAAACGTTTGATACTTGAAGAATTTGAAGCATCACTCAGCCAATCAGTGGAAGCATGACTATGTGCACGTTTCAGAACCGAGTCCCTTCGGCTTGAATGACTTCGCCCAACCATGCCTGGTTTGGTATCACCAGTCTCAATACGGCCACCATGACTTCTACCGTAACAGCAACCAAGGCCTCTTACATAACTGTGTGCCCTACCTCATCCAAATGTGGGTCTATTGGCAATCATATTAAAGGCATCATCAAAGTCATTATTTAGTGGTTTGGATTATACATTTGTCACATTTGTCTGTGCCTTAACATTACTTATAGATTGCTCATTATGCTTCTATGGGGTAGGGGGTATGCTAGTAGGAACATTGTTAACTCTTATCACCAGCAAGTTAACTGATTTTGCCACAACATTTGCATAGGAAGGCACCTTTAAGGATGTCCTTCAAGATTTTTTACAAATCAGTTGCAAACGACACTTCCATGGTATTCATCTGTTCCTCAAAACAATTTAATCTGTCAATCAAATAAATGCCACTCAATTCCTCTGAATGTGAAAGGGGGATTGTGCCCAAACTTAGGGCACCTATAACAATCACAGATACTTTATAAGGTTTATCCAGGTTACCAAGGGCTGTTACGATGCCCACCTTCTGAATATAAGCAGAATTCAACAAAAAAAATGACAACAATGATATAACTTTAACAATAACAATATATTAACAATCAAAATGAGTACAAAGTAGGTAGACTTATCTCGGCTGGTATTTCAATAGTTAAACAGTCTTAAGTAACTCCTAATCCCTGGGGAGATTATCCACAGGTACTGTCCAACAGTTCCAAGTCCTATGACATGTCAAATGATCTGGTACAACTCCCACAGAGGTACCATTTGGTTCCAATGTGGTACTGAAAGTTGTGGTGCTGATCCAACCCGACAGAGGTGCAGTTTGGTTCCAATGTGGTACAATTAACCCCTAATATACAAGTCCACTCAAAGATACTGTCCACACTCCACAGGTAATAACAATAGCTCACAGTCACACTGGCTTGTAGTCACACAGCTTCTGTTAGATCTTCAGAATTCTATCCTGTTCAGTCAGTCTATGATATCCTGAACATGCACCACATTTTCCACTTGGGATTTAGAGTCTATTCTGCTCTTCCACTCTCCAATAATACTGCCATCACAATGATTCCATAACGCATGCTTGGCAGTGACAATATCAGTAGCAGTAATAATATTCATGTGGCTCTCCACTTTTCTGCCGAGGTTCTGTGTGACACAGGTGACATAGAGAGAAAAAAAGGGAGATGAGGTGGAGGAAAACCATTGTAATCCTCATCAAATTGTGCTGCCATGTTTTGCAGGACCACAGCCTGGGAAAAGACTCCACCAACACTCTCTCACAGCTGTGATGGGCTCCTGGTCCTGGATATATCCTCCACAGTCATTGCTTGTACTTTCTTCATCCTGGGAGAAAAAAAAACTTTCCCTCACAAATCCTATCTCCTCAAGTAAGGCTCAGGCATTCCCCATGGGAGAGTTCATGGGAGCCCTTGCAAGGGCTACTACCGTTCCCTTTCTCCCTGTACTCTGAAGCTCTAATGTATCATGTTGCTTTCTATCATTTCATTTCCCTTCTCCCAGCATCCTATCAGGTTGTCCTGTACACTTAGTACCTTTCCTGTCTCAGAGAGAGCCGCCCTTCAAACCTAAAGCCCATGCTACATGTCCCTCTTCCTTTAAACACTGAACCCCTTCTAAGCCCTTGTAATTATGATCTTCCCTGTGCCACTTTCTGAAAAAAAGTCTTTCCTTATCTTTCTATATGCATCACACCACAGCAGCCAATGATACACAGTCTCATCTGTCGTTTGTCTGGACATCTTACATTTTCCATTGTTACCTGTTGTCTGCTTCTGTTTTTATCTTTTCCAGATTGATTAATCCTGTCCTACTTTGGAAAAGAAGCCTGGATTCTTTCCCTTCGTCCCAACACATGCTTTTTGGGGGCTTTTTTAATACCTTGCATGCTTTTAATGTATTCTTTTCCCTTCTTCCTCTTTTCCAGGCATCCTTCCAGCCCTCTGTAACAGCCTTACTTAAAAACATCTACCAATCATCAAGATCATCATATTCTTTCATGACTCTCTGCTAACTTATCTTTGTCTTTGACCCCTCTTTCTCCCAGAAGGCCAAGGCTTTTAACTTTTCTACTTAGTATCTGGTACATTATCCTACTGAATATTTTGCCAACATATGACAAAATGGCGATGCCCGTACACTGGTCCAATTGGCCTTCTGGGCCCTCCTTTGGAATATATGAAATCCTGAGTCTATCCTATTTCTTTGGTACTTGTCTTTTCTCAATAACGCCATTGAAAAGCAACTGTAAACTGTCTTCAAATTCCTCTGGCCATCCCTTTATGAATCCCGTCAAGATATAATATGGTGCTGTAGCTTTCCGAAATTGCATCTGGTCAACTGCCATTCTAACTTCTCCACTTCTGATTCTGCAACACATCTCCAGATCCCATTAATCCTGTCTGTACTTTGCCTGACACTCTGGTGCTGTTCCCTGACCCCACTGTGGATCAGTCACTTCTCCCCAATGCCCCTTAAGGCTTCCTATATTTCTTCCTTGTTGTCTGTCTGTTTTCTTCTGTCTGTTATTTCCTGTGCTTTATTCTCTTTTCGTCGATTAACCTGTTTTCAAACTATAACTGACCCTTCTCTCCCACTCTCATTATTCACCACTGGACAGATTTGGCGGCATTAGGACACCTTCGGCGGAAAACTGCGGTCACTGGCGGCGATACCGCCATTGTCCTCCAAGCACGGCGGTCACAGGCGGCGATGCCGCTGTTGTCCGCCAAGAATTCTCAATTCTCAATTCTCAGTTTCTAACATATATATGACTCTTTCCCCCCCATCCCCCATGCTTGGCACTGTCTTAGTGCATCCTAACCAGTCAATGTCAGGTAAAGGAAAAATGGGAAAGTCTTTGGCGGGGGATGGCATGATTTTGCGGCGGCCGGCGGTCAATGCCAAGCTTTGGCAAAAAGGGAAAGTGTTTGGCGGTCAGTGGCGGCGCCGCCGCCACTCGCCGCCGTGCTTGGCGGTCAGTGGCGGCGTCGCCGCCACTCGCCGCCATATGCGGCGGACAATGGCGGTGGCGCCGCCAGTGACCGCCACACTGGCGTGCAGTGGCGGCACCGCCGCCAGTGACCGCCGTTCGAGGCAGACAACGGCGGCATCGCCGCCTGTGACCGCCGTTCGAGGCGGACAACGGCGGCATCGCCGCTTGTGACCGCCGTTCGAGGCAGACAACGGCGGCATCACCGCCAGTGACCGCAGTTTTCCGCCAAAGGTGTCCATATGCCGCCAAATCTGTCAAGTTGTGATTTTCCTTGTCATTTATTCGTTTTTACTGGCTCTCCTTTCTGCTGTTATCTCTGCTACATTCCTTTATATTCCATATGCTATCTCTTAGGTTCTTCTACATCACCTTTTGGGTAGCTGTTTTCCTGGCTTATCTCCATGCTCTATTTTAACCCTCTTTCTTTTTATGGATTCTTTCATCTCTGGGTCTATTCTATACCCTACATTTTCAAAACCGGGACTTTCTCTCTGCCTATCTTTTCCGGGGCTACCTTAAAATTCCTTCTGATCAGTTTCCCGTTCATTTGCTATACTTCTCAATTTTTCCATCTATTTTTCCTTTCCTGCATTTCAACTTTTAGACTTTCTTGATACTCTGCCCAGTCTGTTTCCCCTTACCCATTAAAATCCCCCCCCCCCCACCGCTTCTTATTTGACACTGCATCTTAATCGAGACTACAATCCAGTTATGGTCACTGCCTATGTCCAATCTTCCTTCCTTATATATTTCGCATCTTTGCAGCATTTCAAATACTCCACTGTCCACTAAAATATAATCGATAATTGTTTTTCTTTGGCCAGTTGTCATGTCCACTTTCCTTTGCATTGGTCATCCCTATTAACTATCCTTAGACCAAATTCCCTTGTGAAATTCAGTAACCTGGATCCATTTCCATTGATTCAGTTACCCCCCTCCCTCAATTCAACTCATTCCATTTCCTATGTGTCTATTAAAATCCCCAGCTATCACAATCCGGTTACCCTGCTGCTGAATGTCATTATTCCTCATTCTCATCCTATCATATATCTGGTCATTCTTTCCATGAATCTTGCCATATCTTGTGCCACTTTACCCCCGTCTTTATCAAGAACCCGACTCCTGCTTTCCTTTGTCTGCTTTCTCTTTCTACCAATTAGCTCATACCCTGGTGGGCATGTTACTGCACTTATCTCTTCCTGTCTGATGTGCGTTTCTGCTAAGGCTACAATGTCTATTCCCTCACTCCCTCGTACATCTCTGATCTCTGCCACTTTGTTCCTATATCCCTGCAACTAACATATCACAGTAAAGTGCCCAATACAGCCCTTGTCACATTTTCTTTGGCACCAGTTTGCAAACTACTGTAAATTGCTTTATTTTCGCGTGTATAAATTTTCATGGTTTTAGTATTTTTGACGTGTCACTGCAGTTTTAAATTCACTGTTTTGGACATAATTCCCATTCAAACAATTTTAAAATACTATTTCACTGTTTTTATTTTCACGCTTTTGTGCCTTCAGCGAGATAAGCGAAAATAAGAAAAAGCAATGCGGCTGCTTACGGCAGTGGTTGGATACAGCAGGTACCACTGTAAATAGGGTATACGCCAGAACCGGCTCAAGCAGCATTCTGTCTGCACCATTACCAACTGTTTCACACAAACTAGCTGAACAAATTCGGCGTCATTACATTGTTCATTCTTTTCATTTATTTCGTTATTAGGTGGAATACATTCCTGGTGCTTTGTTTCGGCAATTTTAATGTCATCTTCCAGTCATCCAGATTGCAAACAATGGCCACACAACCACTAATCACCATACTGTTCAACACTCTTGGTATTCTTTCTGTGTGGACAGGGTCCATTGTCTGGCTCCATACACCTAGGCAATGTAGTAGATCACAGTTTGCTGTAGTTTAAAGTCTCAGTTGACTACATCTGCACTGACCCTAATGTTCATTGTCGAATATTCCATCAGGTTGATAGAAAAAGTTCTGTTTAACTTGCCATGGGATATTTGAAGTCCTCTTCTTAGACACCACCTTTGTCTCTGATAGCTTAGGTACAATCCAGGCAACATTCTAGAGTCAGTAATCACTAACTTCCAAACAAACAAAAAAACAAATGGGAAACTCTTACCACCAGTTTGAATCCCTTCAACAGACTTCAAAGTCACGTGATTATGTACGATGGTCTGTCAATCCTTGCCATTTTTCCACAGTATAGTAATAGTGTTGTTTGTACAAAGTTATAGTTATAGTTGTATAAATCGCTGTTTCTCTTGTGCCAAACGTTCGCACGTGTGACTTTTCCAACCAAACTGCAGTAAAAGGGACTTAAACACTTTGTGGTTTTGTACTGAATCAATAATATTTTTGGACACGCTATGAGCGCAATCCTCCCACAATGCGCTCTGGCAAAGCTGTTCATGTAGGCCATTGTCGTTGTCGGCAGAACTTGTACTTGAAGCTCTACAATGAACTTGGATTTGAAATCACTTCATGTATTACTATTTGGTTTGGTATATTCATCTACAGTCTATGGTTCGACGTGCAACGACACAGCGACGTGCAGAGGCCGCGGGGATCCCCATGCAGAATGTTACGACACCAACAGCGACCAACAGCTGGATATGTGTTTGTGCAAGCCATTGTACTTCAACGACTTCACCTCGGTTACCGTGTGCACTGCGGGTCAGTTTGCTAAATTGTATTGTTGTATTACCAAATAAAGTTTCATTTGTTGGGGGGGGGGGCGGGTATGTTTGGGGGAGGTTGTTGTTGTTGTTGTTGTTGTTGTTGTTGTTGTTGTTGTTGTTGTTGTTGTTTTGTTTGTTTGTTTGTTGGTTTTTTTTGTTTTGTTTTTCGTTTGTTTGTTTTGTTTTTGTTGTTTTTTTGGTTTGGTTTTCTGGGCTTTTTGTTTAATTTTTTTTTTGGGGGCGGGGTGGGGGGGGGTAAAATTGACCAGTTTCTAAATTTATAGGGAAAGAAACGGGCCTTTTGTGAATGATCCATCCCCAAAACTTCATCTTTTTAAATTCAGCTATGTGGGTGCACTAAAAGAGTATGATTGTTCAAAACTACTGGGAAAGAACAACGTGCTTACCCAAAAATCTAAAACAAACAAACAAACAAACTAACTAACAAAAAACATTTATTTAACACCCAAACAACATACCCCTTGTATGAAATTTAGTGCTAGATAAAGTTGGATGATCTTATCTTTATTAAATTTGCTTTTATCACTTATTTCGTAAGGTCTCCCTCGCCAAGTACTTTATTTTTTATGAAAAGTGAAAAAGTGGAGTTCTCATAGCACTTCGTGAAGAAAATTTGCCTTTGAGATGACGCAATATACACTATATTTACAATTTTATCGTGCGGAATTGCGTCCCATTTGGTGGCCGCACTCGTTAAACATCGCTGCTTTCCGTCATAGTTTGACCACTGGGGTCTGTGACGCCACGGAAGGGAGCTTCTACACCAACTCCGATTGTAAACATTGACTCGCAGTAGCGAATGTCAGTATTCTCATGGCTTAATGGATTAAAATGGGGATGAAAACAAGAAACTGTTCCCGCTTGTCCAGTCTGAACTCATCCACAATGGTGAACCGATGTTGCACATCTGCAACTGATAAGTGCAGCGTTCAAACAAAAATGTCCTTTTCAGGACTTCCACATTCTCCCAAAAAGAGGTAATAAAACACGGGTACAATTACAAATATCACAATAAACGTCACACATATCCAATGTTGACGGGGAGGGGTTGTTTTGTATGTGTGTGTGTAGGGGGGGGGGCAGGAGTATACAATACAGAAAAGTTAACAAAGAAAAAGAACACTGTACATAAACACACAAAACATTTTTAGTTTTCAATACTTGTTCACTCTTCCGCCAAAGTATGGGAAACGTGAAATTGACTGTATGAAGCCAAAAACAAACAAACAGTGTCAAGTACACTTAAGCGTTATACAGGCAGACAACATGCATAACTTGGTTTTAGATGTTGACGCTAAATAGCCTTTAATTTACATCCTTTTAAGTTTAATTGCTGACCCGTCCTTGACACGAAAAGAGAGAAAACATTGAAAAACGGAATATCTACGTTCAGAGTCCGTTCTTACATGAAACAAACTTCAATATCATTTATTGCTTTGCCAGAAACATCGTGTGTAATACATTAAGCTACGAGTTTCCTCTTCAGGCTTTTTCATGCACTTTGCAACAGAAAACCCATTCCTGAAAATGTCACGAAAATGTTCATTTCTGGAAGAAAAATAGCATTTTATTGGATTCAATGTTATATATATTAATTACACTTTTTATGCTTAAATTTCTATTTTGATTTATATATATGTATATATATATATATATATATATATATATATATATATATATATATATATATATATATATATATATATATATATACACACATATACATGTACACGTATTGAGCCGTAATTGATCTCACAAGTGGTATTACTGAACTTCTCAAAATAACACAACAATGGTCAACAATGGAGTACAGCAGGTACGCATACTAAGAATTATGAACATTGTCCTAATTTTCCATACAGCATACGACTCTGTGTGTACCAATGACATAACGTGTGTGGCCAGAGGAGACGTCAATCTTTTCTGTGAGGACACAAACCAGGACTCCCGGCCGGACAGATGCAGATGTACCACTGGCACCTTTCCCGACACCACGCAGGCCAACATATGTGTCACTCGTGAGTTTTATGCCATAGGTCTCTGCCAACACTTTCATCCAAGTATCCTTAAATTTTGATCGACAATAGGCATAAAGACAAAATTTTCACGCGTCAAACTGCAATAGTCCCGCTCCTTTGCCGTAAATCATATCTTAATTTTTAATTTGGCAGTGGTTGTACATGTGTGTGTGTGTGTGTGTGTGTGTGTGTGTGTGTGTGTGTGTGTGTGTGTGTGTGTGTGTGTGTGTGTGTGTGTGTTTCAAGCACAAACAAGACACATTTCAAATAATAACTTAATATCTTTACTTCCAGATGGGTTCGTACTGGGCCACGCTCTGTTTTTCGCTTAATTGTTTATTTAAAGCAATACGTTTGTTGGATTTTATACAGTTGCATTTGCTCAATTCCGTTGCTTTCAGTTGTTGGATCCGCTTGCCAAGACGACCAGGACTGCATTGGCCGTGGGGATGTAAACAGTGTTTGTAACAGCATCGGCAAGACATGCGACTGCACAGCGGGTTACTACTTCAATGCGCTCAGCAGAAAATGTGAAGCAAGTGGGTGGCAATATTAGCATTATTAGACAATAAATAGATGAACAAGACATGTCCTGCAGACCAACAAAAATCAGTTTATTCTCTTGCTGGCCGTATAAAGTACAACTGAAACGCCAGTTCGAAACAACACACGTTAAAAATCAGAAATACAAGGAAAGCAGTGTTTTTTTTCTGTTTGTGAGGTTGATACCTAAATTGGATGGACAAACTGCAGCTCGTAGCATGATCCATAAATTCCTGAAGATGTGAGCAGACTCGGATGCAATGTTTCAGTACTCGGTGATTCTCTTTAGATCTTGGAATGCATAAAATATATGTTAGGAAAGGCAACGCGCAGGCAAGACAATTCTGCAAAGACATACTGGAGAAAAGTAGGTTCTGACATTTTTTTCGGGCTGGGGGGGAGGTGAATATTCTCTATTCTCTAAATGTGCATCAATAAGATAACCAACAACAACAGAATTGGTGAGTCTTCAGAGGCAGAATACATGGTGCACAATGTTACGTTCATCTCCAGATGTTTTTTTCTCTCTCTATCTCTCTATTTTTTTTGGGGGGGGAGGGGGCTGAAAGTCACAACTGACAACAAACAACTCTGATTTCCTTAGAAAAACTGTGGCCCAACCACAGTTTTTCTAAGGAAATCAGAGTTGCTTGTTGTCAGTTCTGACTTTCACCCCCCCCCCCCACACACACACACACCACACACACCATCCAAATGCATCCACAGACAAACGTTCAGCTTTTGTCGAGAGTAGGCTAAGAACTCTCGACAAAAGCTGAACGTTTGTCTGTGGATACATTTGGATGGTGTGTGTGGTGCCTTTCCAAGTGGGTATTGTCACTAATATTATTTTCATTGTCCAGGTGTCGAACTCTTTGCATTACAGCAGTACTCAATTAACCAACCAGTGCTGCAATTCTGTCAGGTGCTCGGTTCCAAAATCCAATGCCTGAATACCCGGTTGAAAATTGTCATTCCTAGGGCAAGATTAGGTAATGTCCACAAATAAACAATTATTGTAGACACGCTCTCCTTTTAGCCGTGGACCTGACAGGAGTTTATCTTAATTGAGTCAATATGATGAATTTAATGAACAGTTATTGAGACGTCCCGTCACTTTTTTTGTCAGTCACAAACACACGTCCGTGCTTTTTGTCAGTCACAAACACACGTCCGTGTCAAAGAACACGCAGAGGCAGGTAATGGCAGTATCCACTCTGCCTACTAGCGCCACATTGACTCCAGATTTAACACTGTGGATATTATGCGAGAGAACCAGGATGCTGAAATGCATTTAACTACCCGCATCGATAATGATCTGGCGCTCAGACATTTGGACATTTCAACATATTTACAACGTCGCCCTTTTTCACTTCTTTTTGTCTGTAAAAGCTCCTTAAATTTATATTTTGCCTCAAAACGACGGTGCCAACTTTCACGAAATAAATGCCATTGTCCCTTGTACACCTGGTGGTGTCTTTTTGTTTTTGATAAGTTTATACATATGTCAAGAATACGAAAAGCACTTAATGTGGTCTGTGGCGTAAAGGTAACGATTGCAAATGTGTTCAAAATGAAAAATGTGAAAAACACGTATAATGCAAACCCCCCCACCCCCCACCCCCCACCCCCCGCGTTTCAGTACACATTTGTGTTTTCAGATGCGAATACTTTCATCCAAACACGTAAATCTTGGAATCCATTGATACCCCGTCTTCACTGGTGCCGGTAACATAATATGTTGGGTTCTTATTTGCGATACCGCTGGTCTTCAGTGTCACTTTACAGCTTTCACCCACAATAATCCCTGACCAAGTATTTATGAGATTAACTATTATTTGATTGACTCAACAGTTTTCGGAGCACTGTGCACTGAGGATGCACTATGCAGCGCAGAAGATGTCAACATGCAATGTGCAAAGCAAGACAACACCCAAGTGGGCACGTGTCAATGTAAGCCTGGTTATTACAAGCCTTCAGGGTCCACGGTTTGCCTCGAGAGTAAGTTCCAATTCATTAGACAAGTTTTCATAAACCAAATTTGTAGTAGAGATGGTGGAAGTAGTAGCAGTAGTAGTGTTAGTAGTAGTTGTAGTAGTAAAAATAGTAGCAGTAGTAGTAATAGTAGTAGTAGTAGTAGTAGTAGTAGTAGTAGTAGTAGTAGTAATAGTAGTAGTAACCGGGAATATTTGCACGCAGCTTTCACAACCATGATGAAATAAAGGTTGTTTGCCGCGGAACACGTCATTATTCTAAGGTAATGACGTGGTCAATAGGTGACACGCAGTTTACAGTGATTACATCAAGGCATATTGCGGCACAAATTGTTTCAAAGCTGATTGCTTCAGTGAATAACAGAACCTCTGCCACTGTAGCTCCGCATTTGTTAGATGCGTTGTATTAACACAGTGACATCACCAATGAATTTCAGGAGTGTTTCCGGTAAAGATGATTTTATATACAACCTAATAAAAAGTCCCTGTCATATTTGGAACAGTACTAGCCTCTAGTGGCAGAAACCAAGATAATGCGGGGGTGGAAACCAAATCAAGTCCCCATTCACCCACATGTTAAATTTGCTTACTTTTCTAGCTCATGTATCACCATATACTACCATAATTTTGAATACACCTATTGTGTTATCCTGTTAGGAGAACTCTAGGACTACAACATTTAGGGAAAAAACAGGTCTTCAGTGTTTGACCAATTATTGCAAAAGTGACTGTGATGTTGTCTGTTTCACGGCAACATGTTTTAGAGTGGATATGTGCGTTTCCCATTTCAGCTGGGCGACTGGTGCCAAAGGTTGCAGGTTCGAGTCCCGCTTGTTCCGAACATAAAATTATATAATCTTATAACAAAACATAATTTGTTGAATTCATATTTTAGAACCAGTTATTCATTTGTGTGTAATGTTTACTACCTGGGACATCAAAATATCGTTAAAAAACATGGTCCAATACTCACGTTTCATCAGATTTTTTTAAAAAGTCCTGATTACAAAATTAGGTCTACACTGATCAGTTTGCTCCATTAACAAGTCAATGGAACTATAGAATGAATATGCCTGTGACAGCTAATTATATATCCTTAAAAACCCACATTTTATTTGCTGAAAATTCCTAGAACGCATAGTCAACTCAGTTATTCTGGTTTTGGGTCCAACTGTACAGGTATCAAAATATGCATTGAGATGTGTATCAGCGGCAATTAGGAAAAGTCAAAACACTGAAGATTTTTCCCCTTATGTTGTAGTCTTAGAGTTTTCCTAACAGAATGGTTTAAACATATTTTATTCAAGAACGATTGAGAAATAGGCAGAGCCTAATAAATCTCTCTTGCATATTAAAACAAAACCACTAAATTATTCACTTGGCGAGAAAAATTCTTAGATAAATGCAGTTTTGATCCCCCAATCTTAATGAAACACGAACCTTAGCGAAACACCAGGCAGTAAGAATTGTGGTTTCCCGGAGCAAATTTCTCATATGTGAGGAATTTTAAAAGCCAACTTTCACAGCAACACGCAACACTTTTTAAGCGGCAAGTGCATTCTTCCATTACATGATTGGACTCGTTTATATGTCGCATGTATCAACCCTAGGTTAACGTTTGTCATTGAATGCAGCATTTGTCATCGTGACTAAAATCAAACTGAACATTTGAAGGGAATACAAGTACGCGTATTTTAAGAGCGAAACCCGAAATGACTCTAGAATAACGTGCGTTATTGCCTCCAAAGCAGACCAAGTTCTTTGTTATCTCAACTGCACTGGCGGAGTAAACAAGACACGTAGCTTGGGTCAGCTTTGGAGTCAATATTTGTAATTCGCAAAAGATGTCACAGGTTTGACTTATTTTAGTGTACACTGCTCCCGTAGGTGTCAATGTACAACAAGTAAAACATTGGAAGTTGCCTTGACGTGACACAGTACAGAAAAAATACCATCACTAGCCACTACCAAAGAAAACACAGGAAGCTGACCACATACCTGTGTTCATTTCGAAGGCCCGCACCAAGCAATAACATAAAAATGCATGTACATTTTTTGTGATTACAACTTAACTGTGTCTGGTATCTACTCTAAAACCATTAAAATGTCTTGTATTTTCGATCCTATACCAGCTTGATAAGTAAAAATAAGATGTGCATTCTTCAGCAATAAATGATTTGGCTCATCTCCAACCGATGAGAATTGACTTCAACCAGTCTACCAAACCAGAGAAATTTACATTGTGAATTTTGTTGCAATGCCAGCATTTCTTGTCTCCATGCACAGGGAAATACATTCAAGTCAAGCCGACTGAGGTGCAAAATATGATACATTTACTTGAAATTTCAGTTTACAACTCTCCCTGTTACAATTACACGGAATGTCAGATCAGAGGTGGCAATTCGTTAACACACTGTGAGGATACCAACAACGACGGACTGGGCGATAGGTGTCGCTGTATCATGGGTGCATACAATGATGATGGCTGCAAATTAAGTGAGCATATATTTATCATGAGTCCTCTTTGTTGAAAAATGAGTGAGTCGATCCTGATTCATGGATGATAAATGAGTCACTTGACCCTTTTATCTCAAAAAGCCATATGTCATCAATCGATATGCAAAATCCATCAGCCTGGTTCTATACTGTCCAGGTCGTCGTCGTCATCACTATCATCATTATAATAATTATCATTATTAAGCATAATAATTTGTTTATTTATTTATTTATTTAGTTATTGATTGATTGATTGATTGATTGATTGATTGATTGATTGATTGATTGATTGATTGATTTATATATTCATTCATTCATTTAGCCTATTCATATATTTTACCAAACTACATGTATTTATACCATAAGGCTGCATGGGTGAAAATAAATTATTCTGTGGGCATCAGAATTGTAACTTACATGAAATGCGTTATTCGGGTGTAATGATATTTGCTCTCACTTTCACACTTAAAGACTGACCTTTCAAACGACAAGTTTGGACTTATAATAAAGCCAATATTCCTGATCTAATTACTCACTTTTATCAGCACCATGGAACACAGCTCACAAATGGAATAATAGCCTTGCCAATATCATCTCACATTGCTTAGATCTGTTTCTATCTGCCGGTAACAAATTTATACCCTTTGGAGAAGTTACAGTTAGACCCTCACATAAGTCCTGGATTACCAGTGAGATAAAAAATATATGCGTCATCGCAATCGTGCATGGAAGCACTTTAAGACTGTAGCTAATATGCCACGCCCCTATACTTTCCAGGTTTACACAAAGGTCAAGAGGTTTTACCAGTTTTACAAATAGTCACGTAATTATTTGCATCCTGAGCAGACTTTCTTGGAAAGCGATAGTCTGTTACCACCCACAGCCCTGCGAAAGTTCGCTAGAGGGTTAATTACTACCAAAAACGTCGTTTATCACGTCGTTAAATTACGTTCTAAATTGGATGATAAAAAAATAAATCCTGAGTAGTAATGGAGCCTATCAAAATATGTCTTGATATCCAAAATTCATCAGGATATCCCCCCCTTGACGAAAACGACAACATCTCCAGCAACGTAGAGAAATATGACTACTTTACTATATATTTTGCAAATCAATGCATACCCTCTTACTTCTTCCGACAGCGATTCTCCTCCAATGCCCTAATTTGGATACCGTACCGAGTGTACACTTATGAGGTCGTTTTGATGAAGAGATTGTCTTCAGAGTTCTTACGTCTCTGAGATTTACATCTTCCACCGAGCCTGATAATAGCATGAATATTAGAAATATCCTTTTCAAGGATACTGTCATTTCTCCATGTAGCCCTCTTAGTAATATATTTGGAAGCCTGTTTTCCTTCTTCCTGAAAACGTTTCAATGTATGTCCCGTTTAAAAAAAATGCAACCAACAAATAAAAAGTAAGTACAGGTCAATATTGTCACTCTGTAACGTCTCTAAAGTATTTGAAAGGTTAGTATTCAACGCCAAACAAATCAGGGTTTAAGGCGATGACTCTACAAACTATGAACTTGTCTTTATTATTTACAACATCTACAACAGTCTTGAACTTTCGAAAGAGGCCAGGTTGGTATTGCTTGACATTTTTGAAGCTTTCAACAAAGTGTGGCAAAAGTAAAAGGAAACAGCTTGTTTATATATTAACTTGTTCAGCTAGGCGACTGGTGCCAAAGGTTGCAGGTTCGAGTCCCGCTCGTTCCGAGCATAAAAGAATATATAAACTTGTTGCATGAATATAGGTGGGCAATCCTTGTAAACAGGCGTAAATACTTTGAACGAGTCCTCTTTTGCAAAATGTGCCACAGATTGACCCTTTACTACCTGTCTAATATAGTACCTCCCTTCTTTTCCCGGCTGTGCTCTCCCATTGTCAAGGCCTATGCGCCCCATTAGTTGTAGAACGTCGCATTTGGGCGACTATTTTCTCCCAATTACAATTAGGTAGTGGAATAACCTTCCATCTGATATTAATGAATCATTTTCCTTGCAAATATTTAAATCTAAATTGAAGTCTTTTCTTCGAGCCAGATACAGTGTTGCTGACCTCTACTTTGATGTGGTCCTGACCTCTACTTTCATGGATATAGATTTACTAATATCAGTCATACCCAATCAAGTTTGGGATACTCTGGATTAAACTCCCACATTTAGAAAGTAAACATTCACCCAGACCCATCTTGGTCTGTTCGTACCCCTCTTAAAACTTTAAGCACTTTCTTTTTTCCAGTCCAAATTACATTATTCAGAAACATAAACTATTCAAGACTGTTATTCCTATATTTGCTCCCGGGATTATCCAAAATATTCCTCTATGGCAATAATCAGTTATATGATTACCAGAATATTCCAATATCTGAAGCCTTTCAACAGTTCATAATAGAAACTAGAAGGTCCAATGATTAAATTTATTGTAATTTCAATGGTCAGTGGTTCTGATTAGATTTATGTATGTTACGTATTCCTTTACAGCCGGTAAATATTGAGATTTTCATATGGATCTAACATTGTATCCATTAACTTTGCATAATTAGACTGGTCTTGGCAAGACGCTCTTTCGTAATGCTGATATACGTTAGGGCAAAAATAATACTGTCCTGTTCATCATGCATAAAACTTGTTTCCATGTTTTGGAATACCCAACTTATCAGTCACTTCGATGTACTATTGGGTCATCTAGGTGCAGTATATATGTTTAAACAAAACTAATTCCAGTTACAGCGCAACAGTCATCTAGACATGTATTTTTTGCAGTCTATGGGTCCACCTGCAGCGAAACTCCGGACTGCGTAGGCCGAGGGGATCCCAATGGCATGTGCTATCACAAAATTAACAATGAAGTGGTGGATAAGTGTTACTGCAGACCTCAGTACTTCAATGACCTTTACTCGGTAGTGCTATGTACTATGGGTGAGTTTGCTCTTACATGTGCAAGTATATGGGTGTATGTATGTCTAATAATATGTCCATGTGCATATACATATACATGTATAAGTGTATGTGTGTGCACATGTGTTGTGGTGCCATGGTGGAGTTGACTGTTGGAAGGTGAACACGAGTTCACATGTCCAGTGTGTGTGCGCGTGTCTGTATGTGTTAAAAGCCAAGTATCCACACACGTAACTTCGGCGGTCTGCCCAAAATAATGTCTGGTCAGTCGAGATGCTGACCTGGATTTAATGAGATGCGAGATAAGGGGTCAAATCAGCAGCCTCGTTCTCAGTTGCGTAGCTGGGCAGTGCTTGTGTACAAAGAATCATGGGTATATTGTGGTCCCTGCTGTTTGGGAGTGTTGAGATGTAATCAATCATCTCAAAATGCATATATATTTACCCGAACATATCATCTTAAGGCATTTCTCTGCATTTACAACATTGAATAACAGTTTCTGATGTTCTTACCACTGAAATCAGAGTTAAACAATGGCAAAGTAGGGCATAATTTCATTTCCTATGACCCTGCCCAATCGTGGTTTCATGGGTTTTGTATCAATTCAAATTGTATTGTATGTGTTGAATCATTCTGTGTATAATGCAACAAAACTGGGTAAAAAAACTGGCTCAGCATCCATCAAAGGTGAATGATTGCTTCTTGTTACCGTGGGAATGGTAGCCATCTTGAGTGAGCAGCCAATTACAGAGCCCTTGTGCCCATGTCACCACGCAAAATGACCAGCTCTGTGTTTATTCATGTCTCAGCTTTGGATCACATGAAAGGGGTGTGATAAGTGATTTATCACTGATATAACAGTCGGTGCTTTTATTGGGTCCAAATTAATAGTCACTTTACAAGCTTCCTGTCACCCAACACCCCACTGAAGATGCAAGAGACGTCTGTTTGGAACACCCATCGACCAGATGCTGCCCTGGCATTTTAATTAAAAACAGACCCATGACCCAGTCACGCTGTAACTTGACCCACAAGTGTTCATGCTTTTAAGAGGGTATAAATTTGGACTGGGTTGGGTTAAATTTTCAAGATACAAGTGGTCCAATTTGAATAGCAGAACAGTCCATTTTATCAGATGTAATGGAGGGTTAGGACAACTGATAAAATATAACTTTTCTGTAATAACATCGATTATGCCAAGTTTCATAGTTATTGATATTTTAAGTTGTGAAAACAAATTGAGCATTCTAGGGCAAATTGTACAGGTTTGATCAAAATTCAAAGGGCCCTACCCCCTAAATATGGAATTTGGGGGATCCTTCATTTTTGGCTGAAAGGTGGACACGGGGTTGTTACTGTCCCGCCACCCCTATTGGATTATGGATTTGTATGCTTTGGCTGTGCATTCTAGGTGCAAATTGCCAGGAATATACTTCATGTTACAAAAGTGGAGCTTTGTAGAAAACGTGGATTTTTTTTTTGCAAGATGACAGATTTAAAGGCTGAAACTCAAAGTCGGATCACAAGATTATTTCTTTCTAATTTGGACCTACATGTACATCTTACTGCTTGCATCAAGAAAGTATTCTTGCAGTAGATGGCAAAATATTTTGTCATCATATTGCTTATACAAAATTTAATCAAAATACATGTACATGCCTTCTGGATATTTGGGTCAGCAATGGCTGACTGGTCAGAAATGAAATGGACATATTGGATTAACATGGCCCTATTATTAGACTGGAATAATACCATAATGTGGATTTATATCTGTGCAAAGAGTATATATAAAGGTAAGAGATAATAAAACATCTTTCGTACCACTTATTTTAAATTTCTTATTTGTATGTGATACCAGTTAATAACATGGCCGCCGTATTGAATTTTGTCTATCTGGTGATGTCACAGCCTAAGGCTTAGCTTGAAACCGAGGCTTGGTGGTGGCCAATCAATCTCCTTCATGTCTCAGCATTTCGACTGGGTTACATGCCGAAGAAAGAGACTCCTTGGGGCATAAACCACTTAAGTGGCCGCTTGGCAACCTAATTGCAAAATAAATGCAAAGGAGTGGACACAAATAACAATAAGTGAACCAAACAACTTCAAACATTACGCGTCGCGGCTCAGTTGCGCAACATGCATTGATTGCTTGACTCCAATGACCCGCTACTCTGTGTTGTTCATCCCTGCCAAATTTAACTCATTTGCCAAAATCAGATATATCACATTTTTCCATCTTAATTTAGTGTTTAATTGTTTTCTTTCCTTTGTAACATTGAACCAGTAATTTGCTACCTGCATGGGAGACCCCACGCTTTGTTCATCCTCTTTTGTTACTACAAAAAAAAAAAAAACATTGAAAGTGAGTTGCCGGTAATAGGAAAAATGGAATGCACACATGAATTGTGAAATTCAAGAAGCTGGATGGTTTAAATGTTTTGAAAACATTCATTCAGCAACAATTTCTATAGAAATTAGAAATTTTCAGTTTAGATTTTTTTCACAGAATTATTTATACTAATGTAAAGCTATGGAAGTCAAAAGTAGTTGAAACAATTTTATGCTGTTTTTGCAAAACGGAAAATGAAAGGATAAAACATCTTTTTTGGGAATAAAGTCACACTGTTCAATTCTTGAAATACGTTTTCACGTGTTTTTTTCAATGAACAATGTTTAGATCTTTAGAATCATAAGCAATATTTCTCTTTGCATTATGTAGATAGATTTAATTTATGAACGTTGTACCTCAAATAATACACTGTAACAGTCCCTTCTTTGTGTTTATTTAAATGTTTATTTAATATACCTTACTTATTGTAAACTTATGGTGCTATTTATGTATGTACTCCTTCTGGAAATACATATTTAAAAGTGTTTGTACCTCAAATAACACAATGTAACAGTCCCTTCTTTGTGTTTATTCAAATGTTTATTTAATATATCAAACTTATTGTAAACTCATGGTGCTCTGTATGTATGTACCCCTTTTGGAAATAAACAAATATTTAAAAACACTTTTTGTACGATGCTCAGTTGGCATTCTTATAGTGTAGAGTGATTGCGCTAATAATATGTTTAAAATAACTTCAGGCCCTTTATTTTTCCCACTTCACACCAGGCGTTATTTTTTTTTAAATTTCATTTCCCGTACCTCTTCCTGAGCCCAAATTATTAAAGCTTGTGCCTCCTGCCCCCCCCCCCCCCCCCAATCCCCTTCCTCTTTGACAGGACCTTAATGCCATCAATCCGAAACATGTTAAATCTCAGGAGTCGCTCAGCGGGCAAAACTGTCCTTTCAGCTTACAATTCTACCTGTATCAACGACGTGACGTGTGTGTTAAGAGGAGATGCTAACCTGTTCTGTGCGGACACAGACCTGGACTCCAGGGCTGACAGTTGTCGATGTACGAACGGCACTTATCCCGACAACACCCAGTCAAACAAGTGTGTCCCTCGTAAGTTTATTTCTAAATCTATAAGGCTTGAACATATGAGAAGGAATGTTATTGTAGGTGGCAGCACTGTTAAATGAACAGCAATAAACAGCTGACACGCTCACTTACCATGGTAATTGCATGGTCAGTGATAAGGGGAAAGACTTAGTATCATGGAATCAAAACCGGACACACATTACCTCTAGCTTTTTGATTCACCAACTTTAGAGACAAAAAAAATCTTTCAACTGCCTCTTTCTACAATAATTATTTAATGCACTTTACTTTGACCGTAAAATGCGCGTTTTTTATATTCGCATGCTTTACAGAATATAATTAAATTCATGTATTTTAATATATCAAACACATTATTTCCTCAACGCTTAACGTTGCAGGATTCTATAATGGTTTCGTAAAGATATGTTCAAACCAAAAAAGCATCAAAAAGCCATCAAAACGGACAACAGAGCATTTGCAAAGATACATATTGAGCACTGGGTGGGCGGGTCCTGGCAAGCTACCAAAACTCACATTGGAGGATTAGCTTGAGTACTGATCACCATTCCAGAGTAGTGTCCCCAGTTCGCTGCGGTTTTGTACAATCTGCCCAGCTTTCCACAAGGTTTTATTCGACATGGTAAAGGAGATGAAACTTTTAGGGGAATTCTCTTGAGTGATACAACAATAGGAGGGGTCACAATTGCCAATTATCCGTGTAATCAGTTGAATACACAATCCAGTACACAGAATTCTTCAGGGCTAGGGATGTGTATTCCCATTGGATCGCATGTTAAGGTAACCTCAAATTAAAAGTCTACTTGTAAAATTGCAAGTATAAAATTTATGTGAACATTTCAGCTATGTACATTATTTTACCACACAAATTTTGGTTTACAAGTTATTAAACTGTAAATTACAGTAAAAGCAATGTGAATACACAACTCTAGCCATGAATGACTGAATTGCCCTCTACAGGAGGGCAGTAGAAACTTCGGTTCTCTCCTACTAGGTAGTTGACAATTATTACTTTTCGCAGCAGTAATCACTACTCTTGATAGCTTCCATGGCAACAAGAGAATCAGAATGGCCACTCAGTGACGGAGTCCGTTTTGAGAGTCTAAACACTATCCATGTACGGATGGGTCAGACATTTATGGAACTTAACTGTTTAGCAGACAGTGTTGCAACAGACAAGCATGATAAGACTATTAAACAGCAGAAGGTTAATATAATGAACATCGTTTTGCACAAATTAAAAAATTAAAATCTATATCCACAGTTGTTGGATCAACATGCCAAGGCGACCAGGAGTGTATTGACCGAGGGGACGTGAACAGCGTGTGTAACACCGCAGTCCAGAAGTGCGAATGCAGCACGGGCTACTATTTAAATGCTCTGAGCAGACGATGTGAAGCCAGTACGTAAAGTATTATTCAGATTTAATGCTCCCCCTCCCTCCAATTTGGCGTCCCTTGATGGATTTTGTTGATGCTTAGTATAATTCATCACATACAAAACATATGGAAAAGGTATTTGAAGACCATGTTATATACAAATGAACATCCCCATGTGACGATGTGTGTCTCCCAGGCATATACTGTGCCCCTATTGCCAGTCTTATCAGATTCAAATTGCAATATTTACATTTACTCAAGTTCCAGCCTATTTAATGCACAATGATTTAATTTGCTAGTGAATTGGCGGTGACACCTTTGGAAGTTCAACATGCAATACACTGAGCAATGGTATGAGGTGGCAAGTTCCCGCACTGTATTGTCATTTCCAGGTAAAGTCTGGTGGGTCAAATGACGCCTGGCGTGCTGCAGTGTAGCAAAATCTATCTTGCTCATCACTTTATTTCTTACTTTGTGGAATTTCTCAAAACATGTTCTGATAATATATCCAAAAAAAAAAAGAAAAAAGAAAAACAATGACATGACTTTTGCCATTAAAGGGGCTAGTCATTACTCAAAAATAAAATGCTTTTGATAATCTCCCACCTGGTCTGTTAAAGTCCTGGATGATTCAGTACTACCAATTATGCTGCGTTCTCTTATCTACCCTTAATGTTCCAGGGTCACCATAAACCCAGTAACGCATGAATGTACCTTTAAGTTCTGGAGTGACCTTATTTTCACTAATAAGTTAAAGATATTTTCTAATCTGTGTTAGAGCTCTAAAATAAGTCTGTGTACCAACGCACGGTGTTTTCTTATCTGACTCAAAGCTCTAGGATCACTATGCGCTAGCGATTATGACTGTGAGCGAAGAGATGCCAACAGCGGATGTATATTGCCTGCAAACTCGCAAGTTGGCACGTGTCAATGCAAATCTGGATCATACCAAAAGGCGGGTTCCCAAATCTGTTCGCAGAGTAAGTATCACGGACAATGGGGCTCATATTGATTGTTAGCATAGCATTCTACATGTTCTACACAAGGTGTCACCTGCAGTGTAATCCAACCAATTATACAAACAGGAGCTTCATCTTCCGCGTTGTTCTGACCCTCCCCCTCAAGAAAGAAAGAAAGAAAGAAAGAAAGAAAGAAAGAAAGAAAGAAAGAAAGAAAGAAAGAAAGAAAGAAAGAAAGAAAGAAAGAAAGAAAGAAAGAAAGAAAGAAAGAAAGAAAGAAAGAAAGAAAGAAAGAAAGAAAGAAAGAAAGAGTGCACTATCCAATCTCTGTACGCTCCATAGCCATTCTAGTCCAGTGCGTATGTCTAAACTTATACCTTAATAAGTATTATCACGTTCGATTCAGACATTTTGAAAATGTAAGGCTCCAGAAGCCACATGAATAGAAAATATGCATATTAATTTCCCGCCACGACTGCATACCTGTTTGCCTAGTCTCGCTTGGCGGGATATAGCGAGATACGGGTCGGTACTTGTGCAGAAAAGCGGGGTTTTGCTAATATTTTGGAAATAAAGAATACTTATTAAAGGCAGATGGAAAATTTTCTTTATATATGGCCCGCGAAGTACTATGAGAATACCAGTTTGGCATTTGGGAACTTAAATTTCTCAAAACAAACGCTAATTGTGTGAGAAAAGAACGTATGGCCCTGTATGTGACAGTGATCTGACCTGCACGTCCCCCGTAATCGCCTGGTGTCAAACTCGTGCTTTGTGGCGGGAAATTAATATGCATAAGGCGTATTGATAAACGGCTCACCAATGGAAACCATCAAGCATGTTTCGCAGCTTTAAATGTGTAACATGCTGGAACACGATCGCCCCACGCTTGGGTGCATTTGCACTAGGGATTGCAGCATGTGTCCAGGGACATCAAATAGCACACAATGCGACTGGTCAATAGGTACCATGTGACCTACCCTGACTTAAATAATTCATAATAGGTCAGGTGACCTCTTTTTTTACCTGTGCTGCCCTCCACCTCTTGCCTCTTGGCGTATGTCATTGACACCTTGTTGTGTAGACGGTACCAGTAACATCGATTGAGGTTGTTCCAATGGTCACCATAATAAAAGCCACCAGTAATTGGTACATCCTTGTCATTGAATGCAATCTTGGATCCAGGATTTTGGAAAGCAATGTGTTAAGGTGATATGTTGCAGTGTGTTATACAGTATTAAAGCTGATTTACAAGTCTTTGCTTCATTATCAGTGTGACCATGGAGCTACTATTGTAGCTCCATGGTATGACCCATTAAAATCAATATTATCAGTTCACTGGGTGATGTTGCATTATCGACAGCATAAAAGTAATGTAATATCGTGAAATGGCGTGATGTTGTGTACTGTATAAGCAAAAGTTAAGCTGCATATCAATTGTCTGTTTGAAAATCTGTCCTGATACATTCGAACATATTTTTGTCTGGATGCCTGCATGTGGTCACTTATGTGGGTAATACAAAAGTGTCGATCTGAAAAAATAGCCAGAACTACGTTACTCACTATCAATAACTGATCAAAATATTTAACTTTACATTTCAGTCTACGATTCACCATGCACAAACTACACTGATTGTCAGAATAGAGGTGCCAACGATCTGTTCATATGTGCAGACACTGACAATGATGGCCAGGCAGACAGATGTCGCTGTTTCCCAGGGGCATACAATGGTGATGGCTGCGCAATGAGTAAACGTGGCTTTTATTTTTTCGTAAATTTCCATAATATATTTATGTATATATATATATACAGAGAGAGAGATCATTCGTCTAAAAGATTGTAGATACGTCGTGCCTCACCGTCAGTTGAAACTATCAAACCCGTTCGATACTTTATCTTATTCTTTACACTAGAGTGATAGTCCGAGGACTGTTACAGATTATCATTCAGTTATTGGATCTCTTAAAGCAATTTGCACACGAACTGACGCTTAGTATATATTTTTACTACAGTCAGTTTATTATGACACAGGAAACAGTTATATGTTGACATTTCTATACCAATATCGCGGCAGAAGTTCGTGTATCGATAGACTTGGATTTACAATCTTAATTGTTGCACATCCTAACATACAAGGATTAATACCGGTACGACATAATTAATATCTGCATACAGAGTAAATCACCAAAACTGATAATACTTACGTTTGCAGAACAGCTTTGATTCACTACAAGAGATACACCAATTTTTAATTTGTCGAACCCTTTTCTTAAGAAATTATTCTTCATAGAATTTAATCGTTAACATATGGGTGATAGGCCTCGTATGTTTTATTTCAATTAGTGGGCAGGGTTTTGCTAATTCGGTTTGTATGCTGTTCAATGTAGTCTGTAACGTTTCGAATTAGGTTGGATATTTGTATTACAGTATTCGGTTCTTCGTGTGCGCAAACCTCAGAGTGTAGAAGCCGAGGTGATCCCAATTCAGTGTGTTATGGCACAGTTGACAACCAAGTCCTCAATATGTGTTTCTGCAGGCCACATTATTACAATGACCTTACGTCAGTGGTGTTTTGTACTATGAGTAAGTATGGCGACATATGTCACATTATAACAATGAGCTTACGACAGTGGTGTTTTGTGTGGCGACATGTGTCACATTTCATTTCTGAAAAACTCATTACTACCATCCATCAATGCAATTTAATCAAAATGATCTTTGTATAGCCCCATAAAATGAAATACATTTTTTGGGGTGGGGGGGGGGGGGTAGAGTTGAAACTTCACTCACTTGCTTTTTCCTTTTTCAAAAATAAATGGTGACATAACAAACAGATAATTGAAAAGTAAATAGCCTTTTCTTTTAATAAATGTTTGTGTAAACGTGGTAAAGATGTGTGGATACGCAAAAGTGTGTGGCATGATTATGAAAACTACCCTAAAGAAACTTGGTTTGCCACACGTGATAGTGGCTTCTAATGTTACATCACCACACAGGTATGTACCTACAATAGCGCCCAGCCAGCAGATCATGGCGTTTGCAGAGTGAGGGAAAGGTTCTGTTACGCATGTGTCTCACTTTGTGTGAAATTGGCTTTGAATTCATATTGGAAACGATGACTTCGTCTTTCTTTTTCTTTCATTTCCTTGCAATTAGTCAAGAAATAATATGTTGTCGTTGTGCTGTCTGACACTTGTTTTTGGTTTTTTTACCTATTGCGTTGGGTGATGTTATTTCAAGTCGAACAAACTTCAAATTTATTGTTCCTTTCGACTGGCACCTGTCCAGCAGAAATTCAGTTACTGTTCTCTTTGGTATTTTCCATATGATTCTCATGTTTTGAATGCAGAATGCCCGGGCCTTGAACCAAAAACTGGTATTTATTTGGAAGAACCGGTACAGGACAAGCTAACTTATTCTTATAACATTCTTTGATTTTCTTTAATCTGTTTTTCTTTTTTTTTTTTTTGTCTCCACGAGATGAACAAGTTCCACCTTTGTCACTCCCGTATCACCAGGTCAAGCTAACTTGTCGTTAGAACTTTTTTTTTTTTTTCATTTCCTCCATGTGGGCTGTCTTTTCAGCAAGGTAGACAAGTTCCGTTTTTTTTTTTTTTTTTTTTTTATTTTGCTCTGGTATAACCTCATACGTTTTTCAGTATTAAAGATAGTCAAGTTGAAGTGCTATGTTTGTGTTGCCTAGGTGTTGAGTGGAATGTTTTTTATGGTTGCAAGCAAGACCACGCAACAACATTCATTCTTGAAAAATGATTTGCACTTGTTTGCAAGACCGAATATGTCCTGCCAGACCCGTGATGGCAACCTAGACGAATTCTTTAAACATGAAATCAAGCTTTTCCGCCAGCCTTATCAGCAATGGGACAGCTTTGTCGAGGCACTAAGAGTGACCTTCTAACTTGCTTTATAAATACAGAAACACAGCATCAGGTTTCATCCACAACATGCATAGTCCTTTAGGAGCCTGCAATTGTCCAGATGTTAAAACCTGGGACATCAAAAACTTTTGATGCCTATGCACGCCAGGTGTTTGTTCAGTACATTGTACGGCACATGCTGCACAAAATTGTCACACTAAGATACTGATACGTACAGTTGACACTGATACTATTGTAGTTTCCATCATGGTCACTCAACAAGTGAACGAAATTGATGAGCAAAGGGTAGCATTTGGTACAGGAAAAAATTTCCGCTGTCTGGCAGTCCATGAAATAGCTCTCAGACTTGGACCAGACAAGTCTCGTCTTCTCCCGATATTCCATGCTTTGACAGGATGTGATAGTATATCTTTCTTTGCTGGACATGGTAAATGAACAGTTCGGGCTATTTGGGCTGCAATGCCCCGAATCACTGATGTTTTACTCAGTCTTTCCTCTACACCAAGGCTAATATCGGAGGAAAGCATGCATGTCATGGAGAGGTTCCTCATATTCAGGTGTGAAGAAAGAAGCTTTTGCAAAAAAGATCTTCAGTAGAGAACATCCCATCATCTCTTGCAGCTCTGGAGCAGCATGTTAAGCGAGCAGTCTATCAGGGTATTCTCATGTGGGGGCAAACACCGATTGCACATCCTTAGCTCCAACATCCCGTCACTGGGGCTGGATCAAAGCTGATAGATCACATGATCCATGGTGGACATCACTTCCAGAGGCATCCAAAACATGTTACGAGTTAGTGTCTTGTGGCTGCAAAAAAAAAGAAAAAAAAGGATGTCATTACCGTTGCAAGTGCAAATCAAATGCATTGAAATGCACAGCCCTGTGCTCTTGCGAATGAGAACATCCATGGAATGAGCATTATTGGATTCCACTGCTCCTGATTATGGATCTATTTGTAACTCTGTACGCTTTGTTGTGTACTATGGTCTTGAAAGCTGCGTAAAAACTGTTTTTCAGCACCTTTCATTGTGGCTTGATGAAGCCGCACAATGACAACAATTTCCCGTTTGCAGTTCAGTAGTTCTGCAGTTACCACAGAGAAACCAATGTCAATAAACATGTTCCCTGAGCTGGAAATCTGGGACAATGTTATTTGAATGTATGGCTTTGTTCACCAAGACAAAAACCATAAAGTCGGTAAAATTTCAGGACTTTTTAAAAATCAAATATGGTTCCTCGGCAGTAACATTAAACAACAAACCCAAAATTCTGGCCTTTGACCTTCCTTGTGCCCTTGAACACTATCCCAAGGTCATCTGTACGGGTACATGTGTATATGGAAATTAAAATGTCCCTATATCTTTTTAAAAACGAACATTGTTTTGTCATTCCTTTTTTTGGATTTTCACATAATTTAGATGCACATATTCGTACATTGCTCTGGGGACAAACAAGGGGATGTACATGCAGCTTCAACTATTAAAAGTCTCTATATGCCATGTTGGAAGACACTGAACCAAAAGATTGTCCGACGCAGCCTAATAGTACCCACCTTGGTATCTGGGTATGTCATTGTTATCAAATTGTGGAAGAGTGCTGATAATGTAAAATCAGGAAAATGAGTGCATTGTTCTTGCGCCTGCATCTATAATTCCAAATAGCTCTTGATCCAGAAAGGGTTACCTGTTACATGGGTCAGGGCTTCGTGGGAGCTGCCCAGTAGTTCAGACCCAGTCTGGGCACGGCCAGCCCATGCCATGCAAAACTAACTGCAACTGGTACAAACAAGTGCGGACCTCATGTATATTATAATTGTAATTTACTTTAATATGGTTGAGATTCAATTCCTTTGTACAGTGCATAGTTTTGTAGCCAATGATATCTCTGCGGTAAAAGCTACCCATGCTACGGTTGCCATCCTTTGACACAGTAATTGAGATTCCTTACTTTTCGCATTCCTGTAATTATTGGGATTTTATACCAATAAATAAAAATGTTCAACTTTACCTGAGCCTTTCAAAAAAGAACATAGCAAACTATAGCCTTTTATGCCTGGGTCTACGTTTCGAATTGAACGGAATAGTTCGAACTTAGATGAGAAACCATGTCCCCTGGGTCATGAAAACTAGATAAATGCTTTCCCAAATATTTTACAACATAGTGTCATCGCTGCTGCTCAAATGTTATATTCCTGATCCAGGTTGTGAAATCTCTTCATGTGCAGCATTTTGAGAATTTTCATTTTGAGCTCGTGCATGACTGAATCAGATATTAGTAAATAAGATATTAACTCTTGAAGTGTCAAATTTTGGACTGAGTCAACAGCTTTTCTTTCTGGAACTATGGGCATACTGGTAGTTGAATGAAAGGATTTTTCACAAGGAATACGAATCCTGGATCGTTATCATAATTCAGACTTGTCTCACTCAAGAAGATCGACTTAAGACGTGATTGGCACTCAAAGAGTTAAGCATAAACTATATTTCGTTTCCAGCATACAACTCGAGGTGTATAAATGACATCTCGTGTGTGTACAGAGGGGAAGTAAACATGTTCTGTGCGGACACGGACCTGGACTTTAGGCCAGACAGGTGCAGATGCACCACTGGCACGTATCCTGACAGCAACCAGTCCAACAGGTGCACAGACGGTGAGTCATTTTATGGTGTCCGGTGCCTTTTGTAAAAAAAAAAAGAAAAAAAAAAAAAAGTTTCTTTGTGACGTCAAGCAAACTCTCCATTAAAGGACATGTTTTACGTGTGAGAATAACTTTAACTTTGATAGCTTTTTAGGGTGGATTCACGTGGTACAGATACGACCAATGGTCAAGATATTCTTTATTTTACATATTCCATTTCATATGATCATTAAATAATCATATCTCTACAAAAAAATACCGTGCATTTGTATGTATTAAATATATTACAAAGTATGACTTGTTTTTGTAAAAATAAGTTCCTCTCAAGGAACTATTTTTCAAGTCATAACTTAAAACTCAAAATACAATCAAAACGACATGATGTAGCCCCATTACAGAGAGATGGTAAAACGTCTCTATAATTTCTATTTACACACATTGTAAAATATGTTGAGAGACAAGTCGGAATATTTTAGACAAAAGGCGTTTTTCACTATTGGGTGTCGAAGCAAGCAATCATCCAGAATATCAGACTTTCATTCTCTTATATATTTTATACTATAATGTAACAAAGAATGAAGGCATTTGACAGGGTCTCTCCGACGATTAAATATTCCAGTAGCTTCAATAGGCATTTTTCTGTACGTAGTTTAAATTTATGGCATCTTGCCTCTCGATCTTAATGGATCTTTAAAGTACGTGCATATCTGATTTTGAATAGAATAAAAAGCCGCACGATTGGGCATTCATTCAGACATTCTTGTACTTATATCTGCTCGTAAATATTCTCCTACATGGCACTTAAGATTGTCCTATTCAGGTCACAAAGAAATATTTACCATTATAACACTGTATTTTGATCTGCCGTCTTTTTACTTTCAATGCAAAAATATGACATTACAGCACTGGATTCTGCTCTGTCATCTCGTTTTTCAAAAAACAAACAAAAACAACAAAAACAACCCCGCATTGCAACACAGTTTTATTTTTGTCCTGGCTGATTATCATTTTGCGAAAGAAATGACACATCAAAAGTGCATATTCCTTGCGTCAACTCTATATATACACACACACACACACACACACACACACACATATATATATATATATATATATATGTATATATATATATTTATATATATATATATATAAATATATATATATATATATATATATATATATATATATATATATATATATATGTTTTTTTAAAGAAAGTCATCACAATACCTTATTGCTTTTCGTTCAATGTTTCAATACAGTCATTGGGTCCACGTGCCAGAGGGACGCGGATTGTGCGGACCGCGGAGACGGTTACAGTGTGTGTAACACGACATTGAAGCAGTGTCAGTGCAGGGTTGGCTTTCACTTGGACTCACTCACAAGGCGATGTGCCAAGAGTAAGTACTCGTATGACAGCCTTAGGAAGATTCAGTGTTTTGTTCCACAGCTTGGATAATAGTGTAATGCAGCTGTTTTAAATGATTTTATGTCCGTTACGATGGCTTGACATATCAGATGGGTAAATATGTGGTGTATAATGTGTCCGATGTTAAGCGCACTCGCCTGCTCCTGTTATGTTAATGCCTAACAAGGTGGAGGAGGCCACATATTGTTTTAAAAATTTATTAAAAAAATTAAAAATCTTTTGTTGGAGTAGTCACCAAATTTTTACTCGTTTTACTTTTCTTTTTTTCTTCTTTTTTCGGGGGGGGGGGGGGGCTCAGTTAATTTGTCAGTCAGCTCAGTTTATAGGATGGTCGGTCGTATCTCCACAATTCACATTTTCGACTTGTCCAGACCCATTAGCCAGGTCCACTTCAAACTTGGTGGGAATCTACCTTCTGTGGTCTCTTCGAAATTTTTATTTTAATGGTCATACTCCAGTCATTAACTATTATTATCATCATCATTATCATTATCATTATCATTATCATTATCATCATCATCATCATTATCATTATTATTATTATTATTATTATTATTATTATTATTATTATTATTATTATTTAATCTTTAAAAACCACTTGGTCGATTGCTTCGAAACTGTGAACGAACACTTCTGGGGACCTCCAAACCTTAATTTACTCAACAGGTGGGGTTGCAATAATTTCTAATTTTTTTGCAAATGTTTGTTTGTTATCAACTACTTTAGCATTGCAATGGTTAATGTATTATATACCGTATTTAGTCATAATTCATCACACAGCTCTCTTTATCTCTATCTCTCTCTCTCTATATATATATACATATATATATATATACATATATATATACATACATACATATATATACATATATATATATATATATATATATATATATATATATATATATATATATATATATATATATATATATATATACATATATGCACCGTATTTTTTCAAGCTTTGGGGTCATTATGTGGAAACGACGGAGACTGTTTGCAAGGTGACCCAAATAGCAAATGTGATAAAACGTCATCTCCGGTCGGCACGTGTAAATGTAAAACGGATTTCGCCGAAAGTGAATTCACATCCCGTTGTTATCAAGGTAAGTTCTTTGATTCTTTTTGTTGTAAACTTCATTGTCAAAATAAATACGTTGTATTCTGTAATCTAAAACCAGGGAATTGTATATTTAAGCTTGATGGTAAAATTCTTCAGACGTAAACAATACTCGACGAATGGAAAACACTTGACGAATGGAAAACAGCCAGGATCACTTCCAGTTTCAAAGATGGTACTGAGCTTGATATAAACAGCTACATGCCTATCTCTATCCTTCCAGTTACCTTAAAAAATTTTGAGAGCGCGGTCCACGATCAACACACTTCCTTTATTACCAAACAAACTTTATCGAATCCCAGCCAGTCTGGTTTTAGAAAGGAACATTCTACCGCCACTGCGCTTGTGCTTCTGCTTGACATAATGCGCAGGTACTTTGTTGCTGCAAACTGCGGCGGCATTCTATTTTTTCACTTCGAAAAGGTCTTTGACAGCGTTGACTACCAGGTTATCCTTGAGAGGGTGGTAAGCTATGGTATCGAGGGCTCTGTCATAGCCTGGTTCACAATATATTATTCTCAAAGAACGCAGTGGACCTCTGATAACGCACCTTATCTGATTGGAAATTGGTTCCTTGTGAAGTCAAGAAGGGTTCAATAATCCGACCGTCACTCTTCATTCCCTTCAGTAACGATCTTTCCGGACACTTAATTGTATGTCGAAGTTTCGTTTATGCTAATAACACAGATCTATATTTTTCATCTCAAGATTCAGAGTAAAATTTGTATTCCTTGAGCAAGGAATTGGTTAATGTCTCCGACTAGTTTACCTCAAATAAATTGACTCTCGCTGCAAAGTAAAACTAAAGTTATGATTTTCAGTACTGCACAGAGACTGAAGTTGCTCACTCATTAAGGACAGGTAAGACACCAAAATAAATCCCACTTTAATCAATCATAGCTCAAAATGTATTTGCGTTAGGATAACAGATCATATATGTGTGTAATCATCATACTCCAAAAAATTATATGTCTTGAATAGGGGTGTCTGTGATGTTAATTGTTGAATAAACAATTGAAAGTTGACCGCAAGGCATCCACCCCATAAATGTCGATATCAGTCACTAATTATTTGTGATAAAATCAGAATTACACTTGCATCTTAATCCTTACATTTTGGCAACAAAAAACGATCCTGCGATTTTTTATGTTTGGTTTGGTTTTTCTCTTATCTTTCCTCAAAGTTTGACGTTTCAATTTTCCCTTTGATTTCCAGGATGTTCATTTTCTTTATTCCATAGAAAAAGAACAAAGCAAAATTTAGAAAATCGCTGAATTATTTTTGAAGTTCAGACATTGCAAAACTAAAAGCCGTTAACCGGATTAAATTTGGCCCAGCCATTTTCTTGGAATAACCATTCTTAGGTGGGGTTCTTGTCCTATTATCCTTTCTGAGAAAACAAGCTTCAAAGGCCTTTGATGTTGATCATTTGCCTCTGAAACAATACCTTTTGCTCAAGTTGAGCTGATATTTGTACAAAACGTAGTAAACATCGTCCCTTAGCATTTGGTGAGGTTAAATATACAGATGGGGGCAGAAAGATTTAACAGGTCCCAGTGGTTAAATATCTGGTGGCAATGCTTGATTCATCACTTCGTTCATAGATCATATTAACCACAGGACTCATGAGATTAACTCCAGTATAGCTCTGCTGGGTAAAGCTAGTAACCATGTTCAGAAGAAAACAAATTTACCGCTCTAAAAAGTCCCTGATCCTGTCATTAGCCACAACCGTGTGCTACATATCATCAATGAAGGAAACACATACACACATTTCGGATCTCCATTCAATGTGCAATATGCTTACCCTCCAACAAAGAAGATACTTTCATATCCAAACGTTTATGTAGAAAGCAACCTATGCACTACTTTCGGACTACATATCTTCCAGAATTGGTTACACCTTCCAAATACATGTCCATCAAGCCTGGTCAGCAACGTTAAACTCCCTGTCTGTCCCAGGTGCTAGGCTTAATGTTGGCAGGAGCAGGATAGCCATAAAGGGTGCTACCAGCTGGCACTCCCTTCTCCCAAAAATAGAAAATGCTCCTATGTTATGCATATTTAAACCTTGGGTTTATCCCCTGGCAAGGTAAGAACTCTATTTTTATACCCACCCTTGTCCTGTTCCTTTCAGCACTTTTTACTATGTTTTCTCATCCCGCCAGGAGCTGTCCATTACTTAATTTTCTTCCAGATGGTCTACCAATCAGCACTCAGCACATGATGCTGTATCCATGCCGCAGTCTTTTTAATGTCTTTCATGGTGCTGTGATTTTATCTTTATTAGCATTTCGTTGAAATATATTCAATGTACATGTCTCTTTTTGACTTCAAAATTTTACTGTTGACGTGTCTTTATACTTATTGTCTTGCTCATTATGTCATTTGATTCATCATAGGTTTGTTTTGAAATATATATAGATAACCTTTGCATGTATTCACCCAGGGCCCGGCGGAAGATCAGTGTTATATCACTGAGCCAGTTACCCTGGTTAAAGAATAAATGAATTGAAATAAAAATACTCGAAGCACAGCTACTATCTCGCTTCTTTCACTTATGGTGTAAGGCGTACATCAGTAACATATGGGTGTGAAGTTCTCAGAACACAGGATTGTTCAAAATAATTAAAAACATATCATAATTTGTATGTGTTCTGTATACAGCCCTATGGATATACAAGGTAATCTTGATAGTAAAGCGTTGTAGCGAAGGACCTTGAACAGAGGCCACCTTCCGATTGTGTTTCCATGCTTTTACTGAGAATGTGTGAATTGCAGTTCAAGGAAGAAAAAAGCTTTGGGAGATATGTGATCCGTTTAATAATGATTGCGAGGATACGAATGCCGAATGTCGTTTGGATGGCCCGGAGAACAGCGGTCGTAGGTGTCAGTGTAGAGACGGCTTTGTTCAGGTTGCCAGCTCCAACAGAACATGCGGTACGTACCCACACATGTAACAGTGCAAGAACCCTGTCAGGTTGCGACAGGTTTAGTGATTACTCACATGGCGCAGAGTGAAAAAGGTGTCCAAAATTTCCTTCCTTAAAGACAGTTTCTCAAAAGATTTCACCTTTAAAGATCAGTTTTCAGCGATCCCATGCCTCCATACCCGGACGTACATTTCACGCTGTGGTGCTGGCCTGTCAATTGTCAGGTGGATCTTGCAGGACTACCCATCTCATTTTTTCAACATGGCGGCCGTTACTACGTACGGGTACCCAACAAACAAATTGTCCATTTCTTCAGGCGTAAAATTGTTACAACTAGTCAAAGTGTTAGAATGAAGTGATATATATTTATGTCCATTTGTTATTCGAAATTATCAGTTTCCCCAGGATGAAAATGAATACAGCAAGTCTCTGTACATGCACATGTATACATGATTATCTGGACACCAGATTCTTATCCCCTCCCCGTCAAAAATCAAAGTGTCATGTAGATCTAAAATCACTGCAAAAATGCCATCATTTAATATGTAAGGCTTGAAAAATTAAAGCTCTTCCCTAGACTTAAACTGATCAGTCCATTTCATTTTTTTGCTCAGCATCTTTGTTTTGAAGATCAAGATATGCCCATCAGAATATATTTAAATCATAACAGATAGTGCTCATGCATTTCAAATACTCAATTTAAAAAAAAAATAGTTGTATAACTGGATAATTATATCCAAAGGTAATTTGTATCACAACATACATATGTCTTCCTTTCAATCTTATCTATATTTTCCTTTTGTGTGAATCTATGTTTTGATACATGTAACATTATCTTCATATTTACTCTCCGTATGAAGCTGCTATGGACCAATTTGAGTCTAAAATAAAGAAATTGAATTGAATTAATATACGCTACATATTTCCGAATAGTTACCACATACAAAAGTACACTTTAACATGTTTCCCGGAAATTCAATGCTTTCAAATTGTTTGTTTTTGTCATGTTTTGAAGTTTAAAGGCTGTCATATCAAATAAAAACTGAAATAAATCAAATTTCGGCCTTCAAAGTTTCTAAATGAAGTAAAATTTTAACATATTTGAGACTATAGAATATACCCCATTTAAAAAATTATAATAACATTATTCTTAAGCTGGACTCTTGGTGGCTTCAAGCGAAACATTATAGCTAGGTACTTTTAGCCAGATCTTGTGGACGGACGAGCTTATCACAGGCCAGGAATGTGTCTCCTTAAAGGAAACCAGCAAACTTAAAGTGCAATATGTTGAAGACTCCTTAATGACTTAGTCTTCTCTTAGACAGCTTGAAAGCTTTTGGAGTCCTTAAAAATTGCCTTAGAGCTTAAGGATCTTTAAAGACAATATTAAATATGTATGATTTCAAAGACATCTTTCAAAGAAGGATTGAAATATAAATGATAAGATTTTTTGAACTAGTTCAAAAAATCTTATCATTTAATATTAAATATGCTGGGATCCTCAAAGAGCCCTTCATGGTTTTTGACTCCCTAACGCAGCCTTCAAGTTTCTCAACCATACTGGACAAACACAACATATGTCAATTAGTCGTAACTCGGAGAAACACAAACAAATCGCGTTGGAATGACAAGAATGTAGGAACTATATATTTCGCTTTTACGGTTCCACTTAATGCATGCCCTTCAACTGACAAAAGTAACTTACTTTGGCCTTGCAATCGCAAAGTTCGTATGAAAAAAAAACAAAACAAAAGAAAACTACATACCTTAATCAATCCATTTTAGCAGAGAAGATTTCACGCAACCAAATGGCACGTTTTCACCAAGGTAAATTTTGTCAAACAAGATTAACATAATGAAGATAATTGCTCAAATGTCAAGATCCAAGCCTTCATCGGGAATGTCGTTACACCAACTTACGATAACTCGAAGAAAATACAACTGTCAAAAAAGCAGGCATAAGTGTTCGAACATATGCTGATATGCGCGGTCGAAAACCCCGTTGGTCATATTTACACGGCAGCTTTACGTCGAAAACCCCATTGGTCATATTTACACGGCCCTCTTACGTATACCCACTTGATATAGGTATGCCTCTGATTATCCTCTGTCAAGAACTAGGATACTGCTGTTATGGGTGATATTTTATATTTACCAAGTGCCTCCGGCTGTGCCCAGATAATAAATTAAACTAACGTCAGAGTAGGTAATGTGTAAAAGGGGAAAGAACATCCATACCAAACATGTTTCAACAAATGTCTAAATTATCTAAGGCCTAACAAAAATATATGTGGGGTTCCGATAACCTGACAGACCCTACTGAAAAGGCCCATCGCTGAAATTGATGGAACAGGTCTTTCAAGCCGCCTTTATCAAAGAAAAATTGATCGATCACGCCTAAAAAGGATTTTATCAAGAAAGTGACCATCGTGAGCCATTAATTTGCAGCAAAGTCAAGTCAAACACAGTTTTTTATTTTAACTTGTCTGGAGGGTTAATTTAGGCCGAAGAAACAGCATAGCTGCATAGCCACAGATGTTCGATGAAACAGCATGACCCGGTTGTTCGGTGATCGCTATTGTAATATTTTGCAAGGTTCCAGGTGACTGTTCTCTGAGTTACCAAGGTAAATGGTCGTTAAAGTACTTTTAAAACATGACTTACTATCTCAACTTTAATCTGCCCACTCGGTTGTGACTGAAGCAGTTATCATGGTTCGTTAGTTACAAATGCAAATGCGACACGGTACCTTGAGCCGCAACGTGGTGAGCCCCATTTTGAACATTGCACAATGCATTGATTACGGGACAGTCGGACAAAAATACATTTTATTTGGATATCGATATTAATCACGGCCATAGCATATATCATATCATTATTGATGCTCTGGAACAAAATATATGCTTTTTGGTTTCATTTATTATACCCCCCCCCTCGTCCCAATACAAACCATTGGATACTTTGAAGGAGTAGTATCCAAAATGTATATGTGATTAGTGTTAAGAGAAAGTTAATTTGTCGAATGAATGTAATGTACAGTATATAATGGGAGTTTTCCAGAGTGAGCATTAGCTAAAAATGTATATAAAACGCCATACAGTTAACTGTTGTAGGACCCAGAATAGGGATTTTGTATCAGACACTGAAGTCGACCCCAGGCTATAAATTATTTAGCAGCACAGGGTACACGAGGCAATACTCCCGACTGAGTCAAAGATAGAGCTTAGTGAAGAAGGTTGACCCCATGGTGGAAACAGGTCCGAAAGTACCGGCGGGTTTTTATACAAGTGGTAACAATGAATGAAGAAGTCAGTGGATTCCAATGAGGAGATCGCCCAAAATACACAAAATTGCTTGACAGATATGCAAAAGCTGATTGTATTGATAACAGGTGACTTGTATTTTATAGCAAAGAAGGTGACCATGCCAAGCACTTTCATGTGCAAACTATGTGAAAAGAATGGAGGAATATGCTATGACACGAACGGAGACCGGAAGGCAGACGGATGCTCTTGTCCCTCCAATAGGTCAGGGTACCTTTGCCAAAATATCAATGGTAAGCACAATTTAACTGTTTGAACACTTCACCGCTTCAGCGCTGGTTAAAAGACTGAGTCAAGACCTTTCCTCGGCACACTTTGGTCGCAATAGCGTTATTATGAGAGAAAAGGAATTTGAATCGGGAATCTTCTTGATAGTTTAGAAGAGCAGTACATTTGTTGTGATTGGCACTGACAGAGTTAAAAGGTCGACACAGAATTAACTGAACACCATTTCTCAGTACCCTTTTCATGATAACTTATAGAGATGCGGCTACACCTTAAGGGAAGTGTGTGAAGGCTGGTATTGGTATTTTATTTTGATGGTCAACACTACTTACGTGTCGTTTTGATATTCCGATGTTCTCCCGCATATACTTCGATTACCGTTCTCTTATCCCGCATCACAGGGATTTGCATCAGAAAAATAAAAATGTGTCAATATCAATTATTGTTGTTTGTCTTGCCCTCTGCATCAGAAAAAATAAAAATGTGTAAGTCCACAAAAAGAAAAAAAACACCAGAAAAGAAGACACTCTTGCAGCACAAGATACATTAAATCAAACTGAAAATGGAATAATCCTTACAGTAATTGAAACTTTGTTTCAGTCAACGTATCATGCTCACAGGATGTCATGAAAATATGTTACACTCCGCACAGTGATGTTAACTTAACATCTGGCATCATGACGGTTTGGGATAAACATAGAGAAACGTTATGCCATGGACGTTTGAGTAGTTTGGCGTGTGGCGCTGGGAATTACCTGCTGAACTTGTCACTGAACGATACAGCAACATGCAATACTGAGACACAACAAGGAGAGGTGAGACTTTATGCAGGCCATATTGACACCATTTGTTGCTAAAGACATCAACCTCAAACACATTTTATATTAAGAATAGCGACAGATGTGTTATCGATACGAGGAACCCATTTCAGGTAATTAGGTTCTTCGTGGGTGGCAGAGATTTTAATGTGTGTAGCTGGCAATACGAACTAAATTATAATTTTGCTCAAGAGCTTCGTCTGCATTTTGCAGCATACATAGCTACTTTCATTCTTTTTAAACGTATATTCAATGCATCATCAAATAGGACCATGCTATCACATAAAAATAAACTACCTTTGGTGAAACAAAAAACAATTAAGTCTTCTCCAAACTCGATTTCATGTGTTCACGGCTCATTCTTGTTCTTGTGTCACAATTTTCAGAGGTAGCTGCCGTGCGGCTCGTCAGTCACCCTGCCATAATTGCAATTGAACTTAAAACAGAAATTTTAACTCATTCCATACCAGTCCCTGATTTTTCCGTATATTTACCTAAAATTAAGGTGACAATTGCACATTTAAATTCTTCATGAAAAGAGCTTTCATTTAAGTACCAAGATGCCTATAGTCTCGGGTCAGTAGTTCTGGCACTGCCTGGCAAGTCATGCTGCAGCTGCCGCAAAGGCAGCTGCGGCATCACTTGCCAAGCAGTGCTAGAACCACCGACCAAGGCCTGTCACCATAGTATGGAATCAGTTAAAAAGAAATCAAAAGGCATCCATACCTTTCTCCACTTACACTGTTTCTCCCATTTCCAGGGCAACATTGTGCGGTTTCAAAATTGGTTATCTGTGCAAAATTCGCAAGATTTCTTCGGGCAGGATGGGGATCGGCGAATAAATGTATTTTGCGATTACCGCAGGTGTGTATTGAGCAACGTATGTATGTGATTGTAAAGCTTAGAGATAGAAAGGTAGCTAACTATGATACATATATGGTATATGTTATTGGTAATAGATGTTTCCAAGTTATTCAGCATCCAAATAAGCATCCAGACACTTTTTCGATGGCTTCAGGGGCAAGGCCCGCATGTACTTTCCATGTGATTTGGAACATTTGTATGATCATAAACATGGCAGTGATGCTGCTATATTCAATGGTTGTTCTGTGTTGTCTGGAAATTCATTTGAACCCGATAAGCAGTACTGCACTTCTCAACTAGATACGTATGTCCGGTTTGAGATCAACTCATATATATGTGTGTATGTGGACAGAAATACTGGCAGCGTCCCAAATGTAACATTCACTGTGGAGAACTTGCAAGGTCAAGTTATTCCCAGCAACATGGCCCTTCCACGCAACAGTCTGATTCGGCTACGGCTACATATGACTCCAGACAGTAAGTATACACATATTTTGCTTCTGAGAAAGGAATGAGCCAACAATGTTTTTATTAGCGCCAGTTGGGTGCACCGTCGAAAGGAAAGCTGCACACCTAGGGCATATTTCTTACCAATTTGTAGACCATGTATGTCTACATTTGATGGCAAGATATTTATTTTACCTGTGAAAAATGAAATGAAAAAAAAATAATTTCCATCGCAAAAATAGTATATAATTTTATCCCTTTCCAGAACTATATGATATGGATATGGCACTAACAATTTCATTTGGGAGTTTATACAAGATGTACAAATTCGGAATGTTTCTTCTCAAAACTGCATAAGCATATGAAATCTCCAAACAGAGCTCTGCAGGCTTATCAATTTCCCAACAAAATTAACATAAAGCTTAAGGGAATTCTACAGAACGTGACGTGTGGTTGTATGGTTTCTCGCACAAATATGGCGATAACATTATTCAATAAAGAAAGTAACTGCCTTATACAACACTGTGGAATGATTAAATTTTTGTGCGTAATTTCAGGGGACGAAACTGGTCAGGGTATTCAATTTGTTTGTAATATTGAAGATTTACTTATTTCTCTTTAAACCTTTTAAAACAAAAATCTGGTGTTAATGCACATGCACACACTGAGGCCCCATGCACAGACTAAGGTGCTGTCTCAACTCTATAATTCCTATCTATTTTTTTGGGGGGGGGGGGTGTGAGTATTATGTTTGCATGTAATTTAAGTACACACAGACCTGCACACACAGAGAAGCCCCCACAGATTTAGATGCTGTTGGAAGTGTATTGTTAGATTTCATTTGGATATCGTCATCCGATTTGTTTTAAAAGACGTCAGTGTCTGTGATGAACGCAGTGTTTTTTTTTCCTCCTTGAAAAAAATATAGAGGTTTAGTTTGATGATAGCACTCACATGTACACATTTAGGACACCCTTCGTCCATTAAATGACAGGGGTACTTGATACCTTACTCATCCAGGTAACATTATGTGGCTGACTGCGGCTGTTCCAGATGCCACTGTATACACAGCCTGATTACTACTGCGGGCTACTAAAAAATAATGAATTTGTGCCACAGGCTTTTGTCAAATGCTAGATTACGTACTGCAAAGCTGAATATTTTCTGCTTCTCCACAACCTGAATGTAAGTTTGCTGAAGCTAGTAACAGAGATGCCAACATTCAAAAATCCATTTCAGGGGCCCCTATTTTAGTTCTGCACGGACTGAAAAAAAACTGAGAATATAGCAGAAAATTTTGAATTCTGATGTGGGACAAATGCCATAAATGATAAAATTTCAGCAAATGTCATAAACTGTTCAGAAGATGAGGGACAATTGGAACCATGATTACAGCTTCCATCAAGATTACCCACCAAGCACATGGGAAATATTTAAAATTAGCTCACAAACACTGCAAAGACACTGTGAGCCCTTGGAAAAGTCCTTGTTCTTACGCTCCCCTAATAATATGCGGCCGCTTCCCTGATAATTTTCCAGGTGTTGGGTGTTCCATGATCTCAACTTTATGTACTTCTTTTCGAATTCTTTTCATATTTTCGAGTCGAGTCTCCTGGCTCCTTTTTACTTTTATGTTCGTCTGCTCCCCATAACCCCCCTAGGAGCCTCCTTAATGTCCACGCACGAGTCAAGTATACGGGTTTAGTTCCCTGGAGATAACGGACATCAACCTGACGGTAAAAGATATGGCTACGCTTGTCATGTAACAAATTAAAGTGACATGGTCTCTCGGAAAGAAACTTTTTGTATGATGTGTCATAAGAAAGACTTAAGAACATTTTAGAGAATTATCAGGCATCTAAGATAGCATTAGGCCAAATGAGGAAATTTTTGATACACACCACTAGATACTGATTAGGACCAATACATATATATGGGGTTGAACAACTGTAAGCCCAATATTCGGACAACCAACATGAGATAGAGTGGCCAGAAACCAGAACACAGTGATTTTTCTTGTAAGTGCGGACGCTAAAAGTACCCTTTAAACAGCAGAAATAACAGAGGGTGCCAAACGTGCCTTTTCAGAACATAATACTCGTATGAAGAAATCTTTTACATCCCTGACATGAGACAGGTCCAAACCTGTCAAGGTCAGCCGTGGTTAAAATGGAACTTGTCACCTTTGAAATAGAATTCTCATTGCTAACAAATCTTGAACCACTTTTCTATTAAAATGGTCAATTGAGTTCATGAAACTTGACATGGAATATGTTGTCTGTCTTCAATTGTGCTACCGACGGCAGAACAAGATATCTTTGTTCAAATAAAACTGATAATGTGTTCGTCAATGAAGGATTTTTCCTCTTGAAGTCTGTCTTTCACACACTAGTCACCGCAGAAGGTGATGGATACTTTTTTACTGCAGAACATGCATACTTTCTTGGACAGTCTCACCTCCACAAAATGACATTAAATCTTGAACAGTGATAGGCCTACCAGGTGTCTTTTTATTTTTGTCAGAAGTAATAAAATTTGGGTTTTGAGTGGTTAGTCCTATACATTTTGGAAACTCTATAGTCTGTAGGTAATGAAGAGTATTTCAAAGGTTGAGAGGACCGGTTTAAAACCACCAGTTGCATTTTATGGGTGACTGCCTGTCTCAAGTCAGGAGTAAAATTTGTTTCTTCAAATTGGTATTAGAAGATGAATGCTGATGCTTTGGTAACTCTGGAATCTCTTTGCTGTCATTGTTGGGTTTGGAATTTATGAATATGGGTCATGTTTTTTCTGTACTATTTCCTGTGTATCTATAAAGGAGAGAGTCAATAAAATGTTCATAATTTGGGAGTTTGTATTAAGGTCCGATCGGTGACTTAAGGTGTTACCTGACTAGTCGTTACCTTGTTTGTGGTTTCTACTTAAACTTTTGGAAATTAGCCAAATACTAAAAAAATATCTTGAAATGACTATAGGTGGCAATTGGCTAGGGATGGTCCGATACTGGTATTTCATGCGGTACCAGATACTTTGCTTCCATCCGATACGATACTGAGTATACCTGATACCCCAACCATGTTCAAAATACTTGTAAGAAAAATAAATATACAAAACTAAATTAGTGTGCTCATGTTTATTTATAACCAGTGTCTGGCATACATGTACATAATTGTTTCATTGCAACATCTGCCAAATTCTAACACTACACGAGAAAAAATACAGTCTTGCATTCTTGATAAGTTAATTGTACTGTGCAGGAATGAGGAATGGCAGTATAACAAATCTATTTTGACACAGTGACCTACATATACATTGTTTGGAAATTTTGAAAGCCATTAAAGACATTAGTAATTGTTTAAACAGTTTATTGTAATTGGAAACTAAAACATACTTCTCCCAACCTTGCAGTTTTTTGTAGCCTAATTAATTTTGCTACTGATCATGGATCCATGAATAAAATAAATTGCAGGCATGTGCATGTTTATCCCACACAGTCAATACAAAAATGAATCAACTCCAAATTTGCTTTCAATGCGTGCTAGTGCACACATGACTTAGTATTAAGGGTAAATAATTTGACTGAAAATTTATTCAGATTGAACACATGAGTCAATGTAAATTTGATTTGATTTTTCCGCTTCATTATCAACTCGAGTTGAAAGTTGTATGCTTTTTGCCAGTATCCAGTATCGGGTGACTTTTCAATCTGATTCCCCATCCAATACCGGAAACTGCAAAAAAGGGCCAGTATACCAGTATTGGACCATCCCTACAAATGGTGGTATTTGGCTGCAGTTGGCAGTTTCGGCCTTGATCAGCAGTTTATGTCAAGCCTGGCTAAGTGGACTAAGTCCTTGGTGGCAGATTGTAGCATTTGACAGTGACTGGTGCTGCTGCTCCCAGAGACCACAGATGGCCGCCACATTAGTTCATGTGACACTGAAAGTTGTTTCCATTGATACCCCTCTATCAAACTCCATGTCTTAGAGAACAGGTAGGATATCTAAAATCACAACCATTCTCATGTAATGTTTCTCAGAGCACGTGTTTTTGTGAAAAGGTTGGACGAGAGTGTAAACTCCTTGCAGATGCCTGGACAGTCCAGTCATGGAAGTCTCACCTGCCCCCTCATTGGAGATCAAATATTGCTGGCTAACAGTTGTCACTCAAAGGATTACAAGATCCCAAGGGATACTTTGTTTATTTTAAAAATATTCTGATGTGACCCTAAGGTTTACAAAGGTCCTCTTTAAAAAGGAACTCTCTCCATGAGAGTTATTCAGGATAACCCTTGCTGTCTTAAAACATAATGGTGGTTATTTACGCTATGATATTCCAGGATAAAGCCAGGGCTACCATCATGAGGCTGTTAGCAAAGACAACTTCCATTCCTTCCATCTCCAAGGCTGTAAAGCTCCTCCTCTATTATGCTCTGGTCTTAGTCTACATGGACCACTGCTACCACACTTGTCACCTGGTCAATTATGGTGATACATGCAACTTTTAAGTTGCTGTGCATGCATGCACTTCTGAGCTAACTTGTCAGAACAGTTGAGTTTATCTGTGGCATTTGAATGCTAAGGGTGAATCAGAAACTATTCGAAGAAGTGTAAGTGCTCTGACCATACAGTAGAAGAAATGGCCACAAAAACATGGAATTGGGATGGTCATGTGTGCCCAAGGTACCCCTGGCACTATTGCAACTTTGATAAGCATGATAGGGGTAAAAGGAGCAGCCCTGGCAAAATCTATCATGCCACCTTATAGCTTTTAGGCCACCCAGAGAGGAAGTGGCAAAATTGTAACTGTTAGAGGCTATATCAAAACTCCTAGAGAAAGGAGGCACAGGCCTGGCCACTGATGTAAAGTCACCTGGCTTCTGAAACAGACCTTTCCTAGTTAAGAATACAGGTGTTAATTGGAGGCCAGTGATAGAGCTCCAAACAGTCAGCATCTTTGTTAAGTAAGAGACTTTCAAAAAGAAGGCAGCAACTTCCACTTTAGCAGCTCTGTGGGAACAGGACTTTACAGCATACATAGACTTGAAGCATACACATTGCCAATTCACTACAACAAAGTCCAGCTGGAAATTTCTTGTTTGGGGCTCAAAGTTCAACATTTTGGCTAGCCTGGTGCCCATGGTTTGTACCAGGATGGAGAGTGTGCTGCTACTATATGCCCACAGACATGCAGTCAGCCTGCATGCTTGCCTAGTCAACAAGTTCATCAGAGCTCTCTGCTGTCATCAGCTAAGATGAGCATTGATCTTGACAACCTGCCTAGATCTATGGCTGCTCATAAACTTTCAGAAATCAAGCATGAGACCTGTACAAATTTTTGTGTTCTTTGGGACCCACAGCGTGGACCTGGATGCATTTAACAGACACCATGAAGTCCACGGAATATGGGGGTCCGGATGAGCATATTACACCAATGTAATCATCAAAATAGGTGGTGACACTGCCGTTTGGTACATGCTGGGTCACAGGATTGGAAGGCCCTTCAGTTGTGGTCTCTCAGATCCAATGTGTTAGCTGCATTTTACTGCCATCCAGGCTCAAAAGATATTACTTAGAAAATATCTCGAGCACGATGGGGTACACATCTAAACTGTGCAACATCAACTGACTGGAACTACAGCACATTTGTCTTTCTCCCATAGTTACTCATGTGGAAACACAATTGTTCCCTATGTATGTGTGGAACGATTTTACAACCGAAATGAAATAAAAGAGAGATTGCTATTGGTTGTTATTTCATTTGTAAGCCAATCAGATTATGTAAGATAGAAAAGAGTAACTGAAAAATCTTCCTTGAGTGACATACTTTAGCAACGCAATGTTGATAGTGAACAAAATGGAGTCGAAATAGCTGCTGCAGCACACTAAACTAAGTAGGTTTTTGACAAAAACATAGGATTTAATTTCTATGGGAGAAGAAAAAATTCCACGTGGCGGTGTCATGGTGAATGGATTTAGACAGTACTGATTTCAAACTGGTCACTGCTCACCAAAGGCTTGCAGTGAACGATTCTAAAATCCATTCACCATGACACGGCCATGTGGAATTCTATATTGCTGTGATGAGTTTCAGCTCATCCCAATAGGGGAAGCATGTACTGGTCCTATTCGACAATTACATTGCAGTGGTCTACTTCAACAAGCAACATAGGCCATGTCAAAGGAGTTGTCCTGTCCAGCAAAGACTACTTTGCCTGGTGGCTAGAGAAGCACATGACCATATGCTACCACTTCATTTGTTGGGATTTCTCAACATCAAAGCCAGTTTTCTCAGACAAAGGTTCAAGGTCAATGGCCCAGCACACATAACTTGTCAAAGCATAATGGAATCACTGATGGGAGGGTGTAAGATGGAATTGTTCACAATAAGATAAAATTGGAACTTGATATTTATCTCCCAATTCAAGGACAAGCTAGCATTGGGAACACTTTTTCTGTCCTCATGGGACAATATACTAGCGAATGTCTGCCTAGTAACCCCAATCCTGAATGTGATAGAAAATGGCCAAAGAGCGACACTGGGGATCATTCTGATGGCCCAAGACATGTCTGTACATGGAACTGCTAGATCTTAGTCCACATCCACACCTAAAATCTCTCAAACATGCCAATTATATTATACCAACTGAGTATGAACATCGTCCCCACCTGTCCATACCTCCCTAAGATTCTGTGGCTTCAAGCTGGCAAACTGTCATACATCTTATCCAATCCAGTTGATTCTCGGACGAGGTAGCACAATGCTTTGCTGCTGGAATGCTTCAGGACACTTGTTTGAAGCTCTATGATGCAGTTGGTCCATTTTTGCAGAGTGGCGTAAGGATATTTATCTGGACCCCTGGACTCTTTTTGTACAATTGCAAACTTTTGGCTAGGTTGATTTCAGAATAGAAAATATCCATTTGTACCATTTAAATGCATTTTGTGAGTTTGTGTTGCCCATTACTTAAGAGGAGTGTAGATATATAGGCCACAAGATGGCTATATCGATAGTTATTGGCAGTATTTACATAAGTAGATCTCTAATATCAAATCTGGTTCCAGAGTGGGACTTGGCCATAGTACTTTCAGGGTGCCTTTTTTGAGTTTAAAAGTGTGGCCCAGTTGGAATTGAGCTTCATCGTCTCTAAAATATTGTTTTCCTTTTTCCCGTGGTCCCAGGGGCTAGAAGACGTGCACCTAGCATGGAATGAAGGGGGCACAGAACATACCCAAGAGGCCCCTTTTTTCTCCATTGCTAAGACTTACGTGGCCATAAATCTGAATTTGGCACTTCATGGATTAGTCTAGTTTGTCTGAAAGCTTTGACGAGTTTGAGATGAACCGACTACGCAGGCATGGAAGTTATACCAAAAGGGTCATACTATTTTTCCACCAAGCTATGTAACTACATCAGGTTCCGTTCACCTTAACACAGTCTTGAGTTGACTGAAAAAGGTTTGGGGGCCTGCCAGCAGATCCCATGGATCAACAGGTTCATGCCATTTGAACTTTTCACCTCTTGTGATGCATTAAGAAATGTGTCTTTTTCGGAAATTATGATGTTTTGCAGGTGGAGATCTCATAATACTCTCACTTTAGTTTGCAAAATTTAGTACAGCTAGATGTAGGATTACGGGCTTCCAAACATGTGCCACCAACAGCTGCCAGAAGAAGGTCCTAAAGTCTCTTCCCTCGTTATCATTTGGTCTTTACTGATTTTTAATGCCGTAAGACCACCATAATTATAAATGGTCAGATTTGCCTATCTACTGCCCCAGTTAGCTTGAGTTTTGTCTTTCCAAGCAGGGCCAACTTCTGGTGTCCTTTAATTGGCCTGCCACCATTTTGTCGGTATATCCCTATGGTACTCTGTATGTGATGTATTGTGAAGTCAGATGAATAAGATAATTTAACACCACCACCACCCCCCCCCCCTTATTTACCAGTAATAGTCAACTATGGGACACCACAAAGCCAACCCAGCTGTTTCCACTCTGGACGATTCTTCTCCTTTTTCTCACAACCTAACCAGAAACTGAGGTCATAGGTATAACAGAAATGAGCTCAGCTTGCTCTGGTTGGACCAAATGGTGTAATCTCTGACAGGTGAGCAAGGCTTTATGGCTTTGCTTCCTCTTTATTACATGCAATAGATTCGATGGAATTTTCTTCACTTATATGCGGAAAATTATAAAAATCAAAATGTACCTGACACCATTGTGTGTGCCACTGAGGGGAGAAGGGAATGTTCATATTTCGCACTAAATCATTATAAGTTCATATGTCACTCAAAATTTAGAAATCCGATCACAATCCCCATGGAATAGTCCATGATTTTTAGACACTTGGGAAAGACCTACTAGATTCAGGGCATACTAATTTGGTTTTTACATTAAATGTCCACAATACCCATCACAATCCACATTATATAGCTCCTCTGGTTTGTGTTATAAACAGACTTAAGATGCTTATTCACGAGCTCGTTAAAAAGCCCTTTGCCTTCCCTGTTGTAGCAACTACAAAAACGTAACAATTGCAACGTTGTCCATTTTTACATACTTGTTTTATTTCCTCAATTTTTTGTCAATTTTAAACTCTTTCAGGTCTTTATAAAGCAATACAAGTTCAAGAGTGCACAGCTAGAAGTCATCCTGATACCACAAATCGAGAATCACAGGTGTTGAACTTGGTCGGTGAAGGGTAAGTAGTCAAGAGTCCCGTACAAATTTACATTTCGCACTTCACATTAACCCGCTCAATTCAAGGTTCCTGGGTCAACCAGCAGCAGCTGTGAGTTGACCCAGAGATAATAAAACGATCCAGGTCAAGCTGTCAGCTTCATGTGGACCGTTGTATTACCTCTGGAACCAATGGTTTATTTGTACTTGGATGGAAGGTCCTTTCACCAGGAACTCAAATCCGTCACCAGTGTAGTAATTAAGGTGAGAGCTACTTTTGATGTAATTAAAACAGACAGAGTTGTACCTTTGGAGGGTTTTTGGTTTTCTGCCCTGGCTCCATTCATTGTGTTCTCTGGTTAAATTGGGAAAGATGTTGCGTCAGTGCATTTAGCATTACGAAACAAGTTATGCTCAAGCGAAAAAAGAAAATGAATTTTTGGTCCCTCCAACATATCAGCTATGTCCTAATAATACAGTTCAAAGTATGCTGTCCCTCACGGATCAAGGACACACAGAACGATTTGCAATAATTTAATACACAGCATGTAATCTCGTTGCTTAACTCCCGCTTTATTTCATTGTTCTTTAAGATGCCCAGCAACAGGACAAACATATTTGAATACGGGAAACATGTTCCGTCGGGTAGATGCTGCCCACCAGCTTCAGACTGGACTGGTGCCCGTGATCACCTTTTCCAGGGAAACCTCCGTCCACGTCTCCTGCTCTGTCGATATATGTACAAAAGAAGAGGATTGTGTCCTAGTTAGTCTTTACTCTACCTTGGTGAAAGGCAAAAGTCAGCAAGAATGTTATTATGGGGATGTAACTGATATTGGGCTGTTTTTATCCACTTCAGGCTTGTTAATACTTTAAGGATTGGCGACTGTCAGATAGTCGATTTATGAGGCTGTAACAATGTTAAAAAGATACAAATATCAACAGTTCACGAGCCTCAGTCATATCAAGGTAAATACCACTACCGAAAGATTTAATTAAGATGAGTGTTTAATATGGTGCCTTGTGTTCCTGAATTGAATTCCTAGAATACAAAGATTCGATATTTTTATTCACATTTGCGCCCTTTGGGGCCAAGTAAAAACATATACTACAATTCAACTGTGGGCATTCAGTCAGGAAATTAGTTTTATCCTCCACTACTTGCTTATTCGATTGTAAAAACTTTCAGTACCTTTCCTAACTTGGAACCAAAGGTCTTATATAGCTCTCTCTTTCCACTTCAAGTTTATGGGCACTTACTCTCAATTGCATCATAGATATTCTAGAGTCTTTTCTGTACTCATGGTTCAGATGTTTCATAAACGTCTTTTTGATGCGTCTGTATGTGCACAGTTTACCTTCTAATTGTGACCAATTTGAATTTTCCAAAATTTCACGTAATTACAAAACTTGTTTCATTTTTTCCAGGCTTTGTTGTGTTTTAGCTTCATGCGCACTTATTTGCAGTGTCTCAACACATTTCTCCATAAAACCCATACATGACTGTACCCCTCTCTCTTTTATACGAATGGATTCAAATTTTGCACTTTGTAATATTTTGTATTCAGTATCATTCAAATGATTGTAATATTTGTTAAAGGGCATAATTACAGTAATACCCATACGTGCCTCCCCAGTTCACCCACCGTTGTTACATTGGTTGCGTTCTTAATTCCCAGAATATATTTGCAAAAACCTTATGTTCAATTTCTCAACAGGATATGAAATATATGCTTATTCAGCCAGTTCTCTATTTGACATATTAAAGCAACCCCACATTTCTGATCCATAAAGGGTTGTTGGTTTAATCAGTTGATCGAAAAATTTTAAATTTACTTGTGGACTTGCCTGGGGAGTTCTAAACAAGCTTTTAGTTTGAATCAACCTCATCGTGCTCTCTTGTATACTTTCTTTCTTATTTTTGCCATATTGCCAGTCACTGTCAAAGTTAAGCCCAGATATTTAAATTCCATTACATTTTCAAGACTTAAAAAAAATTAAACCACATGACCAACCTTTTTTTATTGAACATCATAATTTTTGTGTTCTCTGTATTGATCTCAAGTTTCCATGTTTTACACTAGAAATTAATCTTATCCAAACTCCTCTGAAGACCCTCTGGTGAAAAAAGGATGAAACCTGGTTATCAGCATATAAGAGGAAGTTTATCTTTTGGCATTCTCTGTACCAATATAATCAGGGAAACGACTGATATAGAGATTGAACAGACCTGGACTCATAATGTCTTCTTGTCGTAGCCCAAAATTGGTTTGGAAATTTTCTGATGTCACTGTACCATAATTTTTTTACACGATTCTGTCGAATTGTATATACTTTCCAGAATGGTAAAAAGGCCATTGATACTGTGACTAGGTAACTTATAATAGTGATCATAGCGCCATACACTATCATATCTTTTCTGCAGGTCGATGAAACAGCCATACACACATTTTTTACCCATATGAACATATTTATTCTACACGTGTTTTAACATTGAACAGATTATCGACTGCCCGAGCTTTCCAGCTTTTCCTTTAAGGCCTATCTGGTTATCTTTAATAATAAACTGCTCGTTTATCAGGGTTTCCAGTCTCCCATTTAGAATCACCATGCTAAACACCTTACCGAGTACATTTTTTATTGTTATGCCTCCATAGTGGTTGACATCTGAGGTATTTCCTCCCTTCAACAAGCTGACAATGTAACCCACATTCCATTACTTCGGGAATATTCCAGCATTATAAAGCTCATTTAATAAATTACATAGAGGTGACTTAACCCATCTTTTGGCACATTTCAGCATTTCATGGCTAACCATATCTATACCGCATGTTTTGTTATTATGCAATTAATTAATACTCTTATCAACCTCCTGGATCCCTATATCCTTTTGTATATATCTGGTAACTTGTTCTTCTTAAGTTCCCCCATTAAATTGTTCAGTTCATGCTGGGACATGTGATTGTTTGATTCTGCATTCAAACTATAGAATGGCCTAACACCGTTCAAATGACACATCATTTGGCCATTCAATACTCCAAGATCCGCATTAACTTTCCCTGTACCACAAACTACTTTGTCCGCAATGCATCTCTTTGGAACACCAAATAACATGCCACCAACTGGTGAGTTATCATATTTGTCTCTCATATTATCTTCAGCTATCTCACAAGTTCTCCCATCAAAGGTATCTTCTTTAAATACTTCAATATTTCCCTCCCCAAGATACCAACTTTATTTTCATTTGGTCGCTTTGAATAGGTCGAGTTCTTTGGGGCCATGAACTATTTTCATCCAAAAGCGAGTTAACTTGGTCTTTTGCTCATTGCAGTGCTAAGACTTCATTACATGCCCAAGTAATGCTTCCCAATAAGTTTTTCCCCAGCATATATGTTGTAATGTATAGTTGGTCTGTAAAATCAACAAACAGAAACCGTTACTGTAGTTGAAGCATCTGTCTTGCACCTCTTGTACCGAGGAACACTGCGGCAGAGTTCATCTTCCAAGGTGACCGGCTGCGTACACAGAAGATGCGACACTTTCGTAGGCCATGCAGTCAACAGTCACATAAAAAGAGCAAAGAAAACTGAATCAGAACTACCATCATTCCACAGTGACAGGCCATGCGACAACACGACTTACAAAAATATTATTTTGCTTTTTCAGCGACCATGCGGCAACACCTACAGTAAACGCAGACCTTCAGGAAAGGTAGTTCAGCGGACAGTTACTCAAGTGATACACACTTACGATCCTCAAAGTCCCAACAATATGGGCCTGTCCGCAGGTAAGACCGAGGTATTTGGACTGAGAATGTATTCGGAACCATAGTTGATTTGTTCTGGCCGTAAACTACACAACTTAACGTGCAGAAAATGTTTAATTTGCTTTATAGAATGATGTGGCTGTTTGGTGACAAAGCAAGTACATGCATTGATTGTGTTGATAAATATACTGACGCTGCTATTTTCACCGTACGGTGAGAATAGCGTTTGATCTATTTTCACCGTGCGGTGAGAATAGCGTTTGGAAGAAGTTTTGTCTATTTTCACCGTACGGTGAGAATAGCGTTTGATCTATTTTCACCGTGCGGTGAGAATAGCGTTTGGAAGAAGTTTTGTCTATTTTCACCGTACGGTGAGGATAGAGTTTTGTCAATTTTCACCGCACAGTGAGAATAGCGTTTGGTCTATTTTCACCGTGCGGTGAGAATAGCGATAGGAAGGAGTTTTGTCTATTTTCACCGTACGGTGAGGATAGGGCTTGGTAGGAAGGAGTTTTGTCTATTTTCACCGTACGGTGAGGATAGGGCTTGGTAGGAAGGAGTTTTGTCTATTTTCACCGTACGGTGAGGATAGGGCTTGGTAGGAAGGAGTTTTGTCTATTTTCACCGTGTGGTGGTGATGGTACAGTTTGGTACATGTATATGATCACGGTGAGGATAGAGGCGGTTCTATTTTCACCATTTGGAAAATAGAAATTGAGAGCCTTTGTGCAAATATATGGTTATGGCTTGTCACATAGAACTAAGGCAAATTAGGATTGGAGAAAAATGCTTTGTTTAGGGAGATAGCTAGCTTCAAAATATAGTCAATAGGAAACGGGACCAAAGCAAAGTGCCCGCTTACGGAAGGTTTACTGTAAGGCAATTTCCTTTGCACCGTGACAGCATTGAATGTTTGGCTTTTCAACATCTCAAATTGATGTATATAAATTCACTCTACCCACCCTTTCATTTTCGTTGCTTCGTGTTTTTTTTTTCTTCTTTTTTTATGCGATCCTTAACTAAGTCATAACGAGATACATCTATATTACCCTTAAGTTTTTTTCTTCTCAGAAGTACATCTTGTTAGAAGTATTTACCCTTATCATAGTGCACTTCAAACAATATTTAGAAATTGCCTTTTATTTTACTCATTTTTAAAAACATTTAAACGCCTGTGACACCACACTGTGTGAGTTACATTCCTGAAAAAACAGTATCCTGCATTTTTGCCTGAATATCAAGGTATTCTTTGCACAGGTTTTTATGTCCATGTGAATCTTGCATAAAAGATATTGCTTGTTCTCTATGGGGTACGGACACTACATTTCATGTTGAATTAAGGTGTCTATCTTTTAAGATTCCTACCAGCCACTAAATTAATAGTGGATTTGATATGGTTCAGTGTCCCTATAAAAATTAGTGTGTGAGGTCTTGATGCATAATAACGTAAAAAAGATAACAAGTGGGGGTACGGACACTATAAAATTTACGGAAAAAGTAACCTTCATTTTTCAGGTAGGCCTAGAGCTCTGAACTTGGAAACCAATTGTGAACCATGTAAAGCTAATATTCTTTTAAAAAGTGGTCAGTACAATAATTAGAAGCTCAACCTATAACTTAAAAATGTAAAAACAGTAATTTTTCAGGGTGTTGAATCTATGGAATAAAATAAACAAAAAAATCCGTAACAAAACTGTATTTTCAGACATTTTGCCACAAATTCATACAGTCGATGCAGACTCCAGGTTAAGTGACCTGCAAACGTAATTAGAACAAAATGGTTTGGATTTATGTGCAAAATAATTAGAATATCTGCCCTTTTTTCAAAATTTATGCAGTAGGAGTGTCAGTAAAAATGAAATTGGCTCTCCGTAACAACCAAAAAGTGAACATTTCGGGGTGTATTAATGACTATATTTTTCGCTAAATCTTGACCGATTTTAACATTTTTTTTGTGGGAACATGTCCAAAAATGGAGTGTAATCAAAGTTAATGCACCTGTGTTTGGTTTGATGCTACATGGCCGTAACTAGTTTTAAGGCACTTGGGTACACTCAATTGTGAAAAGGCCGTTTTGTCACTTAAATTTTTGCCTTTTCTCATAAAAAATACAGATTGTTGGCTCTATAAAAGCTGTTGGATAATAAAAGCTGAAATAACACCTCAACCGATCTCATTATAAACCATGCTCAAAGTTCAAATTGGGAAGTTAAGGCCTTTTAATTAATTCAGCAAATGTTGGTTGCAATTCTCATTGTGTGCCATATCATGACACAATGCTTTTCCAAAATATTCTTCCCTGGTTGACTTCTCTACTATTGCCACACGGAAGATATAGAGCAGCCCCTATTCTCACCGTACAACGAATATAGACCAAACTCTATCATCACCGTACGGTGAAAATAGACAAAACACTATTCTGACCGTACGGTGAAAATAGACAAAATGCTATTCTCACCGTACGGTCACTCCGTAAATATATTTTAACTTTATTCCTTTTACCATGGACCTACTATCAGATAGTAGGTCCTTGCTTTTACATTCAAGCGAAAGGCACGGAACACCCAGAAGTCTGCTAGCTTCGGCAACAATTGGGGACAAAGGCTGTATCCTCAGTGACTGAAGAAAACATAAAGCGAACAAAACAGTTAAAGTTTTATTTAAAACCGTCTTATGACTGGGCTCCTTTGCTACTGTTGTGCCACAACAGATATAGGCCTATTCAAAAGTAATTATAATATGCCATTGTCTGTAGTATTGTGCCATTTGAAGCGTGTTAGGCTATCCCAATAGTTTTAATGCAGGATAAGGTTCAAATTCATGTGTGTGCTAAAGCCATTTAATAGCATCAGATATTTGCAAGAAGCAGCCATTTTAACCGAAAATTGTGCTCAGAATAATCACATTCGTATATTTGATCTCATCTATAAATTATTCTTCCTAGTGTATTCAGTTAAGGTATTCTAATCGATGTACATTCTCAACTGGCAGAAAATGTTTAAACATGTTTCATGTATTCTCCAGAGGAAACACGTGACCAAGTTGTTATTGTGGCTGTGTGTCAAAACAGAGATTTTGTTTTTCCAAGATCCACTTCTTTCTTTGTGTCCGGAGCTTTTCTTTGACATTGTTATACATAGAAACACAAAATTAGGACATGACGTAGCCCTATGGATGAAAATGTAAATTTTAACTATTTCAGTGCCAGACTTTGGAGTGAGCCAAGAGCTTCCCTTGGCATGTTCTGGGCACAGTGCCCCCAAAGCGCACCAAGGAAAGTTGTTGACCTGGACTATTATTTTCTATGTTATTGTTAACATGCTGCTACTTGAATGGAAGCTCTTTTTACAAGGAACATGAATCTGGCATCCTTCTTATAATTCAGAGCAGTTCGTTTTCAGAAGTGTGATTTTAGTGGCAGTTGCCATTGAGTGTCAAATGGAGGACCAAAGATGTTGAAAATTATGCCAATGAGGGACATTACAAAATTTACATCTAAAATATCTTCAGATAGACAGAGATGCCCTTCTAACTTGTATGTATATGTATGTGTGCTAATACCTATTGTGCATCTCAGAAATATATGCCAAAAGTTACAGCATTTTAAATCATGCTAGCTAGGGGCATTTAATATCTAAATCTTGACTATTTAGAAAATTATCAGAGGGTTGTCACACCAATTAACTTTCACATACATTATTGACCTCTCAGCATCATTCAATACTGAACAAAGGTTGCAGCACTTTAATGTATAGAAATTATGCAAATTTCATCCAGGGCAAATATCATCAAACCAATAATAGGGTGAAAGCTGATTCCAAATTTCACACATTATTGACTATTGTACATCCAAAGAATATTGAGCACTAGGTGTAACATACTAATTTATGCTATTAGAGGAATTCCACATTTTAAATTTTGAATACTTTTAAGATTGAATTAGATTCCATACCAGTTTCTGTCTATACATTTGGACCATTTATGTTATTTTAGTATTGAACAAATGTTCAGGATAATTAGAAGCACTTAAAATTTAAAATCTTAAATATTCTCAAAAGTAAAATAAATGCATGTAAAAACTCCCACACACATATTATTTGCCCATTTGCATGCTATGAATGTGCATTGAAAGTTGCTAGGTTGGCTATATATTTTGAGAATCATTAAATTAATTCAAGTAATTGCATGTGTTTGCAGGTGACTACAACATTCCAAACAGAGTATTTGGCGCAGTTGTAGGCACTGTGGGAGCACTGCTGGCGCTAGCAGTGGTCGCCATAGTAGCACTTGGCATCAAACTCTGGAGCGGGGGACAAGCATCGAATGCTGTCGCAAATATCCAAGTACATGAGTATAAAAAAGACACTAATCCAACGAAAAATTCTCCTTCCTTGACAAACGTTTCAGAATTATAACTCATTTTTGGGGAGGGGGTGTTTTGGGGTTATGTTTTTTTTTGTTTTTTTGTTTTTTTTGTTTTTTTGAATCACAGCAGTGCCACAGGTCATTTTCATGCCAACTTCAGGTCATCAACATGTAAAACAATCAAATGAAGATTAGATCTTTAGTCAAGGATGGGACTAATTTTGTACCAGGAATGTCAAACGTTCTTTATAATTTTTTTGGTCAAAACACAGTTAAATGATAATAGAAAGTAAGACATTGAAATAAGGTGTGACAGACGATAAGTTTATTATCAGTTGTTTTTGCCTCTGCTTTTTGTCATTGCCATTTCAAAAGGCAAACGTTTATAGCCAGTTTACGTGAATGTGCAGTCAATACCTAAGATGCTGCTGTCTCTGGCATTGTCAAATCCTAAAGATAATATTTATTTGACGTCGGTTTTACAAACTAAGTAACAAGTTACATTATGATATCTTGAGAGTGAATTGATCTTGAATGTATTCTGGTGGCAGACAGTGACACATCCTAAAGCTAGTGATCTTTGCCACCCAGTTTCAACTGTGAAGAGATTAGCTCTTTCAAGCAGGCTGTAATAAGAGGACATATAATCACTATAGAAAGCTCTTGTGGCTCTTTTTTTCTATTTTGTCAAGTTTGTTGCAGTTTCCTTCCCCACAGTTAAACCAAACAAGAGATCAATATTGGAAGCGACTAAGGATACAATGTTTGAACAGTAACATCTTAACATTTGAGGTCAGTATTTTCGACATACGTTTTGCAGCATAAAGAGTCTGGGCTTGCGGCTTTCTACAAATTTTGCTGCCATGTTTATAGAACGAAAGTCGCCTGTGCCCATGTACTCCTTAATGTTTTGATGAAACTTCAGATTGTATTTTGGGTGTCATTCATGTCTATACCTTCTGTGGCATTACAGCCAATATGGAGTAATTAGAATGTAGGAATGCACCTGGATTGGCTTTCATGAGGTTTGTCAAAAACCATTTCAGTGCCGCAGCCCCATCTTCTGTATGTTTATCTCTGGTGCCTTGCCAATGGCACCAAAACTATTGTCATTGCCAAACTTAACTGCTTGTGTGTGATTGATGAAACAGAGATCACCGATGAAAATATTAAACACCACAGGTGCAAGTGCAGAACCTTAGGCATGCCTTTGGTTCTATGTAACTAGGAGCTCCTCATGTCACTAGGTTTCACATGATAGGCATGAAGCTTGGCTACGATTAGGTCATGCCAGAGGCAGTCTTGCTTCCTAGGCAGACTTTCCCCGGTTTGCAGCCTGAAAAAGTCTGCTTTGGAAGCAAGCAGCAGTCAAAGGCCTTGGACAAATCCATGAGCAGAGCTGAAGTTACTTCACCTTTGTCCAATGCTTTCTTCCCTCTCTCCACAAAGCCTAGTTGTGCATATTGACAACTGTAGTTAGCTCTGGGCAGAAATCTCTGGTGAAAGAATGTGATCACAGAATACAGAGAGTTGCTGGTTGGCAATGGTTATAAACACTTTTGACAGTATGGAGAGAATGCTGACTGGACGATAATTTCCTTTTCCTGGCATTTCATTTTTCTTAAAAAGTGGACTTACTTTAAGCACACCTCATACAATAGACTCAGTCGGAAAAAATTGTCAGGATGTCTAACCAGGAAACAGCAAATGGGGAGAGCCTTCTAACGACATGAACAATGAGCAGAGTGAATTGTTATATTGCACAAACAGCTTGCCACAAATAATTAAGTTTATGATTTTCTGCCACACAAACAATAGGCACCAGTCTCACTAGGGATTTCACCAACCTTTGTCAACAGGTATTCATAGGAATATTATTCACAAACAATATTCGAAAAACCTAGCATATTTTTTTTCAAAGTTGGTCCTTTTGAATACATAAGAACTTTTTCAAGAAGCATGTTTGACCTCAGATTTTAAGTTTTATTAGTTAACAACAAAGCAAATTCAAGGTGGAAGAAGCAAGTTTTAGAAGTCTTCCAAAAATTATTAAAATACATTACAAACCATTTTCAAAATGTCTTAATGCAGCATTGGACTGTATGCAAAACTGAATTACAAAACGGGTCTAAAATAACAAAGTTTGCCACAGAAGATTCAAGACGTCTTTGCCAAAGGCTAATATTATCCAATACCTGTGCTGCCTGTAACACCAATAATAAACTTTCCATAATTCTTAAAACATTTCTTTTTGTCTTTTTTATATACCTGTCTTCACATTACAGAAGGTCAGCACATGAATATCACAAAACAAGAGTAAACAGCCCGTCCTCAGCTGACCTTCATATTCAACCCATTTATAAGAAGTCCAACCCTGGTCTGTGGGATCAGGATTTTAGAGAGGAAGTGAACCCCATTAACCAAAACTTTTTAAAAATCCCAACATCACTGGAGTGTGACCATTTGAACAAAGTTGGTAGAAATCCATCCAAGGTACATCTTCATCAAGTCTGAAGTAAATCTGGTTTTGGAAGAAAGGAAAGAAAAAAAACAAAAAAAGAGTCAAAAATTAACTTGCATTGTAATCAACAGGAATGGATGCTTTAATGGACAGGTACATATACCTGAATTTAAAAATTTATCAAAAATCAGAGATCCAGAGAAACACCATATAGTGAACACCTTTGATTAACCCTCCCACAAGTTACATTTTCAGTAAGTTTCTGAACAATCTGAGTGCCAGTTCTAGAGAAGCAGTTGAAAAAAGTGTTGACACAAAAACATGTAAAAAATTGAAAAAAAAGAATGCAGTGCCACTTGTTGAACACAATAAGGTCTGAGGGTCCAGAAGTGTTCCAGTGTAATTTCAAAGTAACTGACTCGGCAGTTTTGTTGGGAGATTCTTGAAGATTTAGTAAAAAAATAAGCCAAAAAAATTATTAAAAACCCCAAATTCACTTAAGCATGGCCCTCTGAACAGTTGGTAGACCCATCCAAAGTACATCGCCAACAAGTCTGAAGTGTGTTTGGTTCATGGTTTTGGAGCAGTCAAAAATGCAAACTTCTACTGCAATCTCCATCGACTTATATATATTGTAATCAATACGAAATGCATAATCCCCAGTATCACCACCTAGTGAACAACTTTGTTTACCACTTCCCCAAGCTATATTTCCTAAAAGTTTCAGCACAATCTGAGAGATGGTTTTGGAGATAAAGTCAAAAATACCGTTTAAAGAACTCAGTACCCTTCGGCCGCCTTCAATCTCTTTTGCTGTAAGTGAATAGGAATTCACGGCCATTTTGCCACTCATCAAATAATTTCACAAGTGGAGATCTTGTCATAAATTCACAATATATTTGTATGAAATTATAGGTCTGTATTAAATAGCAGTGCAAGCCAGATGTAGCTGTAGAGAATTTTCAGCCATACTAAAAGCATGGGGGTAGTAAAACAAGAAGCTGGGAGGCAGCTTGAAAGAATTTACACCACACATGAAGCAAAACAGCTGCAAAAGAAAGTGGGAGGAATTACTTTGAAGCACACAATACTACACTACACTTCTACTGATGAGTGTTACCAGCACCACCATGGAGAGGCTGGCCATGCACGAATGAAACCTGATATCACATATCATACATATTCGTTTTACCTGATTCACTGAGGTATGTTTTAAAGGCCATACAGTTCAAGATGAACTGGGAAAACTACAACAGATCAAAAATGGAGTATGAGAATATTGTATTCAAATGTAGTCAAAATCAGGAAGTGGCTTATCAGGTTTCATGTCAATAACCATAAATAGAGGTTACCATAATAAATTACATTTAATAACAAAACCCATGTCTTGTTTGAAAAAAATGTGTTTTGTTACAGTTATCCAATTCACATTACACAGAATGTAACTCTGGTTGTGCCAGCCATATGGTGAAACACACTTCCCAACTGCCATATTCCTATCTTTGAGGCATGTAATCGAATAACCCCTGGCAGTTTATCAGGGGATACCGAAATATAGGTATAGGACACAACCAGAGTTAACGTATATCCATGGTAGGGCAATGGCTTCATTCATTCAGGTAACTACAGCAAAACTCAAAAGTTGGATTCCATGTAGCCTCTGTTTTGGTTTGGTGCCATTCAGGAAACATGCAAGCCTTATGTAAGAAAAACCCTGTGACCTGGAAAACTGTGTTTGAACGAAGTGCAGGCCTTAAAGAGGTTATAAGCATGCAGTGCTAGTGATACATGTGTGTGATGTTTCATAAAACTGACTTTAAAACTTTCTTACCTACACAAATACTACTATTGTACACTTGACCTTTGACCTCAAAAACATTAGGTCAAATATAGAGATATAACCTGGACTTTCAATAGCCTTCTAGATCAGCCTATGTTGCTTCTTTTGTTTTAAGATTTAGATTTCTAGATGCACAATGTCACCCAGCAAACTTGTGACCCGTGTGTGACCTTGAAAATTAGGTCAAGGTCAATAATGCTTGCACACAAAGCAAGCCTTTTAGTGGTGTACTATCATATGCAATTTGAAAGTTCTGTCTCAAAAGCTTCTGAAGTTATAGTGGCAAACAAAATTTCATTGAATAGGTCACTGTGACCCAGATACTTGACATAGTGACCTACTTTTGATTCATGACACATTTTTTGGTTATGATACATGAGTGTATAAAATTTCATGTAACTTACTTAAATACTTCCTTACTTATACTAATACCACCATTGTGCACTTGACCTTTGACCTCAAAAAGTAGGTCAAATATGCATTTATGACCTTGATTTTCAATAGGCTTCTGGATCACCCTATGAAGCTTCTTGTGTGTAAGATTTAGATTGCTAGATACAGGCTTTCAATACTTAGAGCAGTACCGTTGCTTAGCACATGTGACCACTGTGGTACTTTGAGAATTAGGTCAAGGTCAACTATGCTTGCACACAAAGTAGGCCATATAGGAGTGTAATATAATGTGCAATTTGAAAGTCCTGTCTCAAAAATTTCTGAAGCTGTGGTAAAACCATGGGACGGATGGACAGACAGACGGACGGACGGCACCAGGTACAACACTACCCATCAGCTTCAGAAGGCCGCAGGGTAAAAATAGCATTAAAACACAAAAATTTCATAAACTAAAAAGAAAAAATCACAGTGCCACCTGTTGAACAATTTAAGGTCTGGAGGCCCCCAGAAATGTCCCTATGCAATTCCAAAGCATTGAACTGGTGGTTTTTTGAGATTTTTAAGTTTTGCTCAAAACAGGCACAAAAATATCTATGTTAATTTAAGCTTTGCAGCAGTCACTTGTACAGGTTATATGGGTTAAAACATATTACTGGTGCAGCCCCGCTGTCTGTCTTGTCTGTTGTTGCAGCATGTTCTCGACTTCCATGTTCTTCTCGTGCTGTCCTGTCCATACCAGTCTTTTCTCACAAGAGGGATTAATATTATAGGAGCGCTCTTTCCCAATCGTTAAATTTACGTTTGTAACAAGAACAATGTACTTTAGTTACATAAAATATGTTTAAACCAAAACATCTATAAAAGATCTAGAAATCAATGGAGCAAGACCATTTGAACAAACTTAGTAGAAACCTACATGTACATGAGGTGTACCCTTCTTTAAGTAAATCACGCAAGTGGTTTTGGAGAAGTCAAAAATGTGAACTGAGGATGATGGATGCCTTACCACCACATAACCTCAGCTGATGGAAAGAGTAAAAATTGAAAAACTTGCCCCATTTTGAACATACAATTACCATTTTACTCTTTTGCAACTGTTCATTTTGTCATATTTGGTTATATTAATGAATCTGCCATACGTCAAAAGGCAGGTCAATACCTAGTATGCACTTACAATTGATGGATAACAGGACAAAAATACCTTTAGATCATTTGGCATCAAGTTCCCCTTGTAATTTTAACAGTAACACATTATCATAAGACCATTTGAACAAACTTAGTAGAAACCTACATGTACCTGAGGTGTACCCTTCTTTAAGTAAATCACGCAAGTGGCAAGACCTGACAGTGCAATAAACTTTCTACTTCTGCACTCAAAAGATGTTAGCAAAATGCGAGTGTCCCTGGTAAGTGTGCAGTTGGGGTCAAACTAGAACACCCCCCCCCCTTCCCAGCCATACTTGTAAGTTTTCAAATAACAAATGAAAAGCAAAAATAGTCAGTAATTTAATTGATAGTACAGAATCTTTATTTTCCTATGAACCAGATAATGTAAATCATACAGTCAGGTATAGGCAATCACATAGAAGATTTTTAGATTGCATCCAAATTAACTATATACATGTGAAAGATAAAATGGGTCCCAAAATATCACAAAGGTTTCTTAAAATAATACATCTTATAAAATAGCAGCCACCAGGGAAATCTGCACATATTCTGCACATCGAGCATAGATCTTGGAACACAATCTTGCCAATACCTAAATCTGCACCAGTGCAAACTGAACACAAAACGTCTAGTTCAACTATAATTGATAATTACACAAATAATGTATTTAGCGTCTTGTTCCACACTGTCCCAACACATATTAAAGATCATGTCTCTGAACACAAGTGCTGCTGGTACTATCCATTCAATTTATAGGGCCTTATCTGTCTAAAAATCTCGTTATGCTGTGCCATTCAACTGGAGAGGAATATTAATTAGCAACTGCTGCCTTTGGTTTAACGTGGTCCCTCTGGATGTATTTTAAGCAAATGCAGTCCTTGTGTGTGTATTAGCAACCATAAAAAATATACTTCATGGTGTAAAAAGTCAAAGCTGCACAAGACTTACAGGAGTACTGCCAAGACCCACTAAGGTGTCAGTAACATCTTTGCTATAGTCCCTAGTTTTTACTTACACTGATTACAGTGGTACCTGCTGTATGTGGCCGCCCTTCTGCCAAGAAAAAGTGGTCACATGCAGCAAGTGACCTGTCACCACAGGTAAATTTTACAAAGAAATTGACTCCTATGTCTGAGCCTAGTGACCACAAATAGCAATGTTGCTGCTCACCCAAGTGGTTGCATACAGCAGGTACCACTGTACTCTGATAAGGAAGCCATTCTGCCCTTGGGGGGCCTCTTTGTTGTAAACATCTGGTGCACAATCAAAATGCAGTGTGCAGTCAGCTTGTGATCAATGTATGCCTCATTAACCTGACTTAAGTTTTATTAAAAATACATAATTTACAATGCATACTTTAGAAGTATAACAAAACATTCTAGTTAACATAGTGATAATAAAAGACACCATCTGTTTGGTTTCATATACACTCATTAACATAAATTACAAGTGTATGAAAATCATGGCTGATGTATATGGCAGAATATCTTTCTCCTTTCCTGTGCTGACTATATTGTTAGTCAAAAGTCATCACAAGTGTTCACACAGCATGATTACAAGTGGAACGCACCATACGACTGCCTTTACTTGAATTGGCCATTAAAATGGAAACTCAGTAAATAGCACAAATTCTGACTGGGCTATCACATCTTATATGCATGATTTCAACAACAGGGTCCCTCCTTTCAGAGATCACACTGGTCAACCTAGGATAGGACTTCTGTCCCGTGAATCCACAGGCCATTCAGCCAAAATGTGCAGAGAAAACAAAGCAAATGTCTTGACAAGACAGGATTACCATTCCATTCCCTCAACACTGCTACAGATAAGCTGGAAAGTTTTGTCTCTTATTGGGACTGCTCAACAGCCAAAACTGGATTATTTCCTGTGGTCTATACTACATTGTACATAAAACAAGTTCAAGTGATGCACAATGCAAAATACCAGAAGGATGTCTTTTCACCTCAGAATGGCTTGCAAGTTAGATATTTAATGAAGTTAGACAATGTATTCTTGAAAGTTGGTCTCAAATAATGTTCACCCCTCCACCAGTTGAATTAAGATTGGGTTACCAACTTTCCTTAGGATATATGCCTTACTTGTTCACAGCAACCTGTTATAGGGACTACCACCTCATACACCTTGCATCTTCATGGCATTTGCAAATTCATGAATTTAGTTGGACTTTGTAAAAATTAAACTAATATACAATGAAAAAAATCAATACATGTAGTAGTCTTATTGCCCAATCATTTAAAATACCATATCCTCCATTCTCAGGACACAAACAAGAAACCCATGGTATATTTGGTATTGCTAGTCTTCTTATTTCTCAAAATGGAGACTTTTGAGTCCTGTACTACGTCCTTAATGACCTTGAAAATCAGGTCTAGTCAACATCATTCAATATTTGACCATTGGCCAATGTATATCTGGTGTAAATTTAGAAGTTGCATCTTAATTCATAATCAAAATAATGAATTTAACGTCCTTTTAACACCTGTAATTCTAGATCTGCTTTATACCACCAGAAATCCACACACCACAGACTTTTTTTCTGAGTAATGTTTGTGTAATGGTATACTGACACGTGTACAAGTTCAGATGTAATGACCATAACAAAATAATCATTTCCTGAAAATGCATTCCCTCTGTGACCTTGAGAAAGTCAGTCCAGGTCACCTATATCAAGCAGGATAAACCTTCTACATACAATACACATTTGTGGTACACTTGGTGACCTTCACCTTCTTTCTCAGCTTATGGAAGAAAATGTTTTCAACACGTTTTGGTCCACATCTTTCATAACTTTGTGGGTGGTGTCACTGAACTTCAATGCATATTTGTGTTTTTGCATGATAGACATCCCAACAAAAGTTCCTGATGATTTAAGAAGAACTATAAGAAAAAAGCAATATTCTCAATACTTTCACATTTTGGCCTCAACATTACATAATACTGTGGGTGGCAACACCAATATCACACCGGACCTAGATTTTCATACACCTGATAGCTCCTGATAACTACTTGTACATGGGAGTATTTTCAAAGCTGTGTACTTTATCAAGCTCACAAGCAACAGTGCATGGATGGACAGACAGACAGACATGACTGAGTGCATAAGCTCTGCAACCTATGGTCAGCAGAGCTAAAACGCCAACTTTCCCCATGCTGATGGATATATCTGTGACCTTTATCATGACACACCACTTCCTGTTGGCAGTGACTGGCCAATCAGAGTAGTTCTACTTGTTTACCACCCAGGCATCTCCACTTGCAAGGGCAGCAACAAGTGATCAGTGTGACCAGCAAGTGCCACCTACATATCATGTGCCCCACTGTGAATAAATCTCTCTCTCTCTCTCTCCCCTGCCCCTCCCCCCTCCCCCCCCCCCAAAAAAAGTCCACATATTTACAGATACCACAACCTATGTTATATCCAACTTCTGGGATATGTATGTTGAACCATTTCCCTTGATCACCTGTGATTTTGCGTGAATGAACTATATGGTCCATAGACTACAATACTTAAAATCAAATTTTTAAATTTAATTTTAACAATGTAAACGCAGTGTATCTCCATTCTTCCCACCCCTTCTGAAATGTACGTAACTGTGGCCTACTACTGGGCAGTCAACAGCTCAAAGTCACTCCTGTTCTTCTCCCTGATGACCTTGACCCATTTTGCCAAGTAATCCATTCAGACCCTGAAACCCAAGATATACAGTTTTGATTCTAACATTCATAAAAGTCACTTTTTTTTATTCAATATAACCAGATGACATGAACAACAAAATTGGCTGATCACTGCTTCATCATCTTCATGCAAGTGGAAATGATAAATATTTGAGAATTTAAAAAGTTGAATTTTTAAAAAGCTTGGCCACTAATTGGTTGAAACTTTGTCAATTCTCTTAATTTCTCTAATTTGCAAAACAAACACAGGGAAAGTGTTGCACAGGAATTGATAAACAGTGTGTCAAATAAGTCTGCCCCCTGTGGTCCTTGACTGGTTTCTTCATACGCTGATGAATTGAGCATAACTATTTATGTTCAATTCTCTATTGTAGCCTCTGCCAGATATGTATCATTTTGACAAATTAAAGTGATCTGTGTTGAGACAAAAGATATAAATGAGGTACATGTAATTTGGAAGGCTTCCATGCAACAATGTCATGAAAAGTTAAAAAACTAAGTTTTATTTTTTTGGGTATTATGGAGTGTATGTAAAGACATATATTTCATACATCTATATTTTTTCAAAATTTCGAAGTTATAACCCTTACATAATTGGATGAAGTAGATGAAACTTAAAATCTTTACCCAATATAAGACACCCTACTTGACACATGTTGTCTCGATGACAGTCGTTGCTGGGCAAAGGCCCAGCAAAATGTTAAAAAGTGGGACTGTTTTACCATTTGTGCAGCTCACCAGGCACTGAACATGCCCGTTTGAAACACCTGTTTATATACTACCTTTTAACTCGCTCCATACTATGGTCACAGGCCTTGGTCAGTGGTTCTGGCACTGCCTGGCAAGTCATGCTGCAGCTGCCCTTGCGGCAGCTGCAGCATGACTTGCCAGGCAGTGCCAGAACCACTGACTTAAGACAATAGGCTTGTTGGTATTGGAATGAAAGCTCTTTTCATGAAGAATTTATAGATGCAATTGTCGTCCTAAATCTGGGTAAACATACGGAAATATCAGGGACTAGCATGGAATGAGTTAAACAATGGACCATGCTAATGTGGTCAGAATGATGTCATCCATAGACCATTGGGTCGGCTGGCTTCGAGATCAGTCCACCAACCAATGACATGAAGATTTAATGTGTAACATAAACATGTTCCATATATCAAGAACATTATTGCCTACTGCTAGGCAGTTCCACTGGTGGGAAGAAAAATCAGTTAAGAAAAAATTCAATGATAATAACTTCCTGAAGACTGAAAGAAGTACAAGAGACTTCATAAAGTAGCAGGTATATATATAGATGTACCTTTTGTCCATGGTCATAGTCATTCTGCCTTTCAAATTCCACCATTTTCTGAGGACGGAAGTTGGTGATGATTGCTCTACGGTTTCTGTTTGTGGTATTGCCTCGTGAATAGTGCATCATACGGCCATGATGGAATGTGCCGGAGCCTGGAGGTAATGGCACAGGTTTGCCTTCCTCCTGCAAAGAAGAATATTTTTTGAGTTATCTCGCAAAATAATCTAGGCTACCTCAGTCTGATAGTCCGGGGTCTTCTAACAATGATAACACTTGTCATGGCCTCAAGAAGACTATTACAATGTAAAAAATGGCTATAACATATTGTGAACATACCTATTCGTGACGAGTTCCTATTGTCAATAGGGTTGTTAAACTTGTCAACTTCAACTTTCAAGGCAATATTTGTATGCCATTACATGCTTACCAAAAAGATTTTCCTTGAGGGACAAAAAATGCAATGTTTATGGCCTGGTGTCACAAAATGTGACTTTGCTGGTCTTGCAGTTAAGAAATTTGCACACAATCTAATAACGAATGCTGCATATCTTTAGTTTTATATTTAATCCACATCAACAACTTTTTCACAGCAAATGAAAATAACATTTATTCCACGTCTTGTAATATATTCTTTGGCCACATATTCTGCATGCAATTTTTAAACCTTTACCATCTAACATATAGTGTCCCTATATCATTCTTAATATAGGCAGACTATATGTTAAAGGAACACCTATTTTACAGACAGGTGAACCAGACATCCAGGGGCATGTTAGGTTATGAACAGCATGCTTTCTCTAAAAAATTGCCTACATCATATAAACTTTGGCCCTAAATTAAAATTAACTATTGAGTTCATTGGAAAAAAAAAAAACAATTTACTTCTCTGCCTTCACTCATCATGACTGTGAGATGTGTTGTGTGATCATACTTGTCTTGGCCTATTGGGGACCAGTACAATGAACATGCATGTAATGTATGGGAAAAACTATGCACACCAGGAGATACTTGATGTACTTTCAAACACATCCAATGGGTAATTTTTTCAACAAGGCTACCTTTTTAAACTAGGCTACCTCAGCCTGCATTATGTGTCAAATAAATTAAAATTAAATGTATGTCTCGTATGTAATTAGAAAGATTTTATAGAAGAAGAAGCATGAATTTTACTTCTATGACAAGGCCAGACTCCATATCTATTCTGGCTAGACTGGGGTGTCTTTAACCATGCCTCTACACAAGCCATCAAACATGCATGACCTGTGTGTAACTATCCAGACACATTACTACATTCCTTCAAAGAGTCCATTAAGGAAACTGAACAGACCAATAGCACCATGTCCTCTGATTTCAGGACTCTGCAATTTCTTCTTATCTGCTGTTATATCCTCAGGCTAGTAGTTTTGGGATTCAACATCCTCCATTCAAAATTGCTTGTCCCTCTATAAAAATCTCATTTAGAGAACTAAAATTTCTCATTGGTCCCAGGCCAGAGCTTTGAAATTTTAACTTTGTCCTGACTGGATTTTGACTTGTCCTGAGCTTGCGGACACACTACCGTAGAGCCTTGGATTGGCTTGTGGTACACATGGTGGCACGGGTACAGTGTGGCAAAAATTAAGATACATTGTGTTGCCTTGCAGCCACTATATATACACTACGTAAGTAAAAAAAATTTTCATTATAGAGTATTACATGCATACTTCATCACACCACTCCTTATAATGCTAACGGAGTCTGTGTTAAACTTCCAAAAGTTTAAAGTCTCCACATCAAGAGGAAGATTCCCCTTTTTGGTCATGAAAATTACTTGGATTGCCCAGCACGTATCTGTCACACTTTGTATACAGTAGTTGGCAAGTCCACTGATCCATTATCATGATTATGTGTCTGTTACTTTCTAGACAGTAGTAGGCTAATAAATGTACGTACATGTTTGTATGTGCATGATGTATTCAACCTGTCACCTTCCACAGACACGTACTGTGACTAGCAAATGAAATTATCTCGTACATGTCTGTGTCATTTTCTAGACAGTAGTTGGCCAGACAATTATGAAGTCAATTATCCTTTATCTGTATGCCATATTTTGACAGTGGTTGGCAAGTCAGTTGAACAATTAGCTGAGTGCTCTCATTTCCAATATTAGTCATCAGCAAACCTGGTTTTGACCTCAGCTGACCTATCAGTCAGCTGAGGTTATAGTATGGTTCTACTACATCACTATCTATTGTCTCTTGCAACAATTTAAGGTTATGTCTAACCTGGCAAAGTGACTCATTTCTAGGCCAAATATGCATTTGTACATAACAAATCTAAATATTTAATTGACCACAAGGCTTTGCAGAATCTGTCCCTACTGAAGACAGACCTCTACATTCAAAGTTGTTGTATAAACACAAGCATTTTGGATAAACTATTCTCTTAGTTTCTTCAGACTGTATTGGGACTAGAACTACAAAATATGGAAAACTGATAGACAATATAGAAATCTACCAAAATGTCCCAAAATATGAAAATGGACAAAATTATGCAAAACTGATTGGACATGACCATAATATTTTCAATTTTTCAAAAACTGTAGGCCAGATTCACTTCAAACTTGGTGGGAATGCAAGTCAGGTACGTCTCTACCAAGTTTGTTCAAATGGTCCTACTCCAATGATTTAAGTATTTTTTCCTTTTTTTTTTTTTTTTTTTTTTGGGGGGGGGGGGGGCGGGTGCAACCTTAAAAAGTATGCTTCAAAACTGCTAAGCCAATCACTGCAAAATTAATTAAGAGCACTTCTGAGGACACGCAGACCTTAATTTGTTCAACCAGTGATGCTGTGATTTTTTCTATTTTTTTAAACAAATTTTTGTGTGTTGTTACAATTTTCAACTTCTCCAAAAATATCACTCAGATTGTTCTGAAACTTGGTGGAAAGGAAGCTTGTGGGTGGGGTAAAATAACTGTTCACTGGCTGGTCATACTCTGGATCTCTGATTTTTGATGAATTTTTCAACTTGGGTACCCATAAGTGAATGCATGCATTCCTATTGATTACTATGTAAGTCAATGTTGATTGCAATGGAAATTCACATTTGTGATTTCTCCAAAACCATTGGCCAGATGCACTTAAAACTTGATGGGGATGAACCTGGTGGGTCTCTGCTATTAAAGTTGCTCAATTGGTCATTGTCCAGTGATTTTTGCATTTTTCAAATTAATATTTGTGTTCATTTTTTGGCCAAATCTTCAAAAATCTCCTCTGAAACCACTTAGGCAATTGCTTTGAAATCAAATACGAACACTTGTAGGAATCCCTAGACTTAAATTTGTCCAAAAGATGCAACTGACATTTTGTTTCTATTTTGTATGACTTTTTGTGTGTTAAAGCTATTTTGGACTTCCCTGTAAGAATCCCTCAGACTGGGCTGAAGCCTAGTAGAACTGTAGCTTGTGGAAGGGTCAAACAAAATTGTTCACTGGATGTGGATGCTCCACATTCCTGATTTTTAATGCATATTTACTATGGGTACTAATTGTTTGATGCACACATTCCCATAGATTACTATACAAGTCAATGGGGACTGCAATGGTACTTCACAATTTTAACTTTTCCAAAACCACCAGCCAGATCCTCCTCAAACTTTGTAGAGATCTATCTTGCATGGGTTTCCTCCAAGTTTGCGGTATGCTTCAGTGATTTTTAATTTTTTGTGATTTTTTTGTGTTTATTTTTTAGCGAAATCTTAAAAAATCTTCGCCAAAATGTTCTTCCAATTGCTTCAAAATTGGATTGGAACACTTATCCCTGGACTTAAATCTTTCTGCTTTTTTTCTCTTTTTTTGTGAATTTTTGTGCTAAAGTTATTTTCAGCTTCTCCAATTGTTACTCAGATTGTGCTGAAACATGATAGAAATGTATCTTATGGAAGCATGAATCAAAATTGTTAACTAGTGAGGTTCCAGATGCCTCATTTTTAAAGAATTTTTCAGTTCAGGTACTTTTGGCCAGCGTGTACATTCCTGTTGATTACTATGCAAGTCACAATGAGTGGGGACTGCAAAAGTAATTCACATTGATTTTTTTACTTCTCCAAAACCATTAGCCAAATTGACTTGAAACTTGGAGGAGATATGCCTTGGGTAAGTCCCTATTCAGTTGCTTCAAGTGGTCACGCACCAGCAATTTTTTGGATTTTTTATGATTTTTTTTTAAGCTTAAAAGTTTTCTTCTATAAAACCATTTGGCATATGGGTTTGAAATTGCATGCAAAGTGGCGAATGGATTTGAAATTCTACACAAATGGCTCTGGATAACCATGGGACAGAATGGGACTTATTTTCAGTTGAAAGTATCAAGGTCAGCTGAGGATGGGCTGCTCAAACAGCCCTCTTGTTTAATTTCCTGTACCATGTGTACCGTGAGCCACTGGGAGCCACTGGGCTAGCCTCATTGCTCCACTACTCTTAAAGACCTCTATTTTATCCTTGCCCCAGTGCAACCAGACTGAAAGAAAAATGATTTTCCCCTTCTGTGAAGCCAATCTGGAAGACCAACAAGGGTTTATCTGTCACCACAATAACGATTTTCTGAATCACCTGTCATATAAAAGCTACAACAATAATTTAGACCAACTTTGTTTTTATGCCTTAAAACCAGTACACTATAGTACCTATGGGTTTTGCCTGCCTCAAGCCACTATGATTTGAGACCAATAATCTTCAATTGCCACAAAACTGTAAAACTGAATGACTACATTTCACCTATTACCACATTCCTGATCTAAAGTCCATTTCATTCAGGACACGACTGTTTGAAACATCACCTTGTACATCAATATAACATTTTACTGCAATCATCCCAGTAAATGTTTCAACCCCAAATTGATAACTTACAACATAAAATGAAAGCACAGGGTCAGAATCTATGAGCTTTATTTCATGATGAATGCAGTAATAAGTAGAGCTGAGCATGCTTATTCTTAGTAAAACTTATTGAGTGGTGATATATGTAATACCATCATGATTTATCCTTTAGTATCAATGCAATGCATCGTGAATAAAAGTACAGTAAAACCTCCCTATACCGAACACCCTTGGAACCGGAAAAAAAGTGTTCGGTAATGTGAGTTGTTCGGTATAGGGAGGTTTGCTTACATTGAAAGTATATATTTGGGACCAAGAAATGGTGTTCAGTATAGAGAGGTGTTCGGTTAGAGATGTTTTACTGTACCATCATATTCGTGAGTGAAACAACTGGCGACTTCGTGAAGATTTAAACAAGAATCTGACAAAAGTAGGTGGCTGGTTTGGGAGGAATACAAGTACAGTAAAACCTCTTCAGTACACACTAATTTGTCTCACTAACTGTAGCAATATATTGTCTTCAAACCTTAAAATGTTGAAATGAGAAGAGGCCACCTCCTGTCTATGTTAAATGACCCAACATAAAAATCTCCCTTGTTCTGTAGCTGTGTCAAGTAGCTACCATGACAACTCTGCTTTTTGGTGGGTAAGTGATGCCCTTCAGTCTTCAACCAACGACTGCAGTATTCTATCCCTTAACATATATTTTAAATTGAGAATTAACTATGAACACGACTGGACTCACCTCACTGCCATTACAACACAGGACATGGACACCTGGTCGCACTGGCTTGTGGTCCCTCAGATTCTCTTTGTGTGATCCCGGTACATACCACATGCAACCATTGTCAACATCAACATGGTCCAGAGCACACTGTAAATGAATTGTATTGTGATGATGACAATACATATCAGAGATGAAAGAAACATGAAACTTAAGTCATTAAATTAGCTTCAAAAAAGGCAATATATATATATATATATATATATAACACAGCAAACAACTGTTTTTCATACCAGTGCTCTATGCTTACTCTATTTTTTGTAAGTATCTCATATAGCAACTTTTTCTTTTTTTATTGAAAATATGTAGGTATTACTGGAATATCCAAAACTTCCAGACAACAACTGGCTCTATGGGATGGTTCTAAATTTATGACACCCACGCCAGAATTGTGTTGATTTAATTGATCCACACAAAACACAGCACCCATACCAGCAGTCACCATATATGCTGATTGATACAACAACTTGCAACATTGCTCCAGATCACTTAAGTCACTGTAAAATTAAATAATCCATTCAGCATCTCATGACAGGCGACATTCACAAGAATCCTTGCACAGAGACTTTTGGCACGTGTCTTGTTGGCATCTGCAAAAGCTTACATTTGGACCAAAGTTTGTATTCAAATAGAGGAAGCCTGCAGCCCAAGTGGTAGATTAGGGGGAAGGGTGCAAGGAGTCCATGCCCTCACCCTACCAGCCATTTTTTTTCAAAATCATTTGTTACCCTTGAATTTTCTACAAATCTGGAACTGCAAAATTCTAGGCTATCAGAAAATACTTGTATACAAAAGAAATATGGCCGAGACCACGACACCCCTCTTGTGCTGATTGAATTACTCCAGGAACCACTCTTGTTCACCAAACACATCTGACCCCAACTGACTCAGGCCCAACAGTCCCCTGTCCACTGCCTGCCCAGCCAGGGGAACTAATATTTAACTAGACAGGCAAAATTTGATATTGACGTTTCCTGCACTCCATTCTAACAGTTCAACTGATAGTATTGTGCCACTGGATCTAAATAATGAAAGAACACACCTGCTTCATGTACGTACACAGGTACTGTTGGTGGTGAAGTCCAATATATAAATAAAGCAGGTGCAGGTTCCATTCAATTTACTGTTGAGCCCTACATGGTGGTGAAACTAGCCCTACTGTTTTGAACAGAGTTCAATTTCTAGGCCTTGCCTAATTTGAACGTTTCACTCATGATCAGAATCCCACTATTTTACATCAAAATTGTCCAATTTCTACAGTGGATGCACTAAGACCCCCTCTTAAGTTTAAATGATTTTTGGACACCCTTCGAAATTAAGCATGCTTACCCAGCATGAGGCTGCTCTTTTGTCTGGCATGTCCAACCAATAGGATTCATCCTGGTGCCATGGAGTGGGTGTGTCTGTGTGTGGAAACTGTAACGCAACAATCCATTTGTATATTACATTTTATGACCCGAGCTCCTTAAAGTTCATGTTAAGGTCGAGTTAATTTCCAGCAGCAACTGAATGGATTTTTTTTTTATATTATCATCAGTTTAAACTTATGACATCATTACTCCCTTCTAATAGGGCCATTCTTTATCCATATAAAACACTAGGCAAGACCAAGTGTCTGCTGGTCTAGTGCTACACCCCACTGGTTTCATATAGGAATCTCATCAGAACTGGTTACAGGAAGAGCTGTGTGCTGCTTATGGTATTTTTAATTATTGAATAATATTCTATTGGTTTCTTTGTACTGTGGGCCATTGCGCTGATGTTATAATTATATCAGGTGTATTTACTCCTACATAATAAAACAATTATCAGTCTATGGAGATGCCCCAATGTGTCAATGTCAGGCTGCACATGCTATAACATCACCCTTGGTGCACCATCAACTTTTGCAGGGCTTTCCCCAAGGCTCAGAGGTCAGAATGTTAGACTCTATATTTTGCTACGCAATGGTGCCGAAGTTCAAGAGTTTGAATCCGACAGGAGGCCGACAAAAAAATTCTGGTATTTTTCATAATGTATCAAGAGGTAACATTGCTTATATTTGGTGAATATAACAGAGGAGACTTGAAACAATGTGTGACAAAACTACCAGTCCAACCAGGTAGAAGGACATGTTGCCATGACATTTAGTTATCTCTGACATACCCCATGATTGATTAGCCACTATTCTTTATCCAGGTTACAGTTTCATTGTTAAGTTTCATATATGTATACACATTTGTGCTTAAATGTGAAGGATAATATTTTATTATGCATACATGTAGTACATGTATGTATATATTATTCAAATTGTTTGGCAAAAAGAAAGAGACTGCAAATTTCTCAGGTGCCATCAAGTCTGGTTAACCCTGTCCTGGTCAGAATGAGGCTGAGGCAATAGTTTTCTTGGCAATATGCCAATACCACACCAAGAAAAGCTATTGCCCTAGGCCTGCCATCATGCCAGGTCTTATCTACTATTTTAACCCTTTCAGTGCCAATCACCTCTAAAGCCAATCCACTCAAATCAAACTAGTCTGAATTATAATCTGGATCTTAGATTCATATTCCTCATAAAAAGACCTTTCATTTAAGTACCAGCATGCCTCTAGTTTCAGACAAAATATCCTAGGTCAACAACTTTTCTCAGCACTTACTGCACCCAAAGTGCACCTGGAAATTAAAGCTGTTGACTCAGTCCAAAATTTGGCACTTAAAGAGTTAAGTACAGATATAAAAGCAGATGACAATTTGCATCCAAGCATGTTTGGATGATTTGCACCAGAAAGGGTTAAAGCCATGCAAGCCTTTCACTGAGGCAGTAAGTCCCTTACAGGTGAAACTGGGGAATCTAAGGCCTTGCCTGGCCTTTTTGGGTTCTTTTCTGTGGACTATTGGAAATACATTCCAAATACACACCATTCACATGCATCTAGTGATTTTATATATATGCAACATTTCAACCTTTGTTGCACCATTCAAGAACTAGTTTTAGTTTACCTTCGAAATCATCATGTCAAAGTCAAATGCTATGTCATCCCCTAGAATAACTTTTGCAACAGCTTCTGCCCGCTCATGGAAAGGTCCCTGGAAAAGTGAATTAAAGACTCTGGATATATAATGCATGCTCCCCATGCATATATAACATCTTGCATGGAGAAATTTAAGTATGTTAAAAGCATGCCAATGACAGAAGAGATTACATAGGGTATTATAGCCCTGTTCTCTAACTGTATGAATAGTATACATTTACACCACTTACATTGTATGGGCCAAGTGGCCCAGAGATACATTCTCACCAGTTTACAAGTTTGTTCTCTTGGCTTTACATATATTTCAACACATAAACACTTGAAGCCCTTACATGCTTAATGGCAACATGCAACTAGCTACAAAATATAAGGCATTTGCATGCAAATCTAATGTTGAAGCTTATTCCCAAGTTAAATTGGAAACAATTTGTTGACTATAATGGAACTAAATTCTGATTTACTTGAAATAAGTGTGGGGTAAACACAGCAGCCCTCCCCCACCCCCACCCCCCACCTTTTCGTAATACATAGATACCTGTCATATGTGGCCACCCTTTCAGCCACAAAAGTGGCCACATACAGCAAGAGGCCTGTTACCAATTAAATTAACAAAATAATTGCCTCTTCTAGCCAAGACAAAAGTAGCCTCAAAGAGCAGATGACCTGTCACAGCAGTGGCTGTAAACAGTAGGTGTACTTGTGTAATATATATTAGAATCTCCAATGAAGGCCACCTCTATAAAGAGACCCTATCTATAGAAAGACCAACAATTTACAGACCCTTTTTTTTATCTTTATATCCCATTAAGACCACATTTTTCAGTGCCTTGGGTGGTCTGAATAGGGTGATTCCACTGTGTGTGTGTATATATATATTTCAGAGATTAAACTACTTCCTTCCTTGGCATACTAAAATCTATATGTACAATCAAGGAGGCTAACACAAGTTGCCTCCTTGATACAACTCTCCATATACAATTATGGACTGCCTTGCATGGGGGTTTAAATGTGGAAATAGAAAATAAAAATAGCGCTCAGAGAACGGATTACCCTCGGCACCCACAATCTTTTTTTCCTCAATTCTGGGGGGTTTTTTTGAGCCTTCACAGTAGAATACTTTATATGCAATTTTCATATTGTTGGCTATGAAATGAAAGAGCAATTTTGGATGTGTTCTTGGGGTAAGTTCTGGTGACAGAGACCACTCTGTTTTGCACCACTTAGACGGCTTTGAAATAAAAACTTTGAAAGTTTCATAACAAGTACAAAAATAATAACAGGAAGCTGGTTTTCAATAGGAATATGGTCCACTATAATGTGCATCTCTAATAAAATTTGTTGAAACTGTGATGGATCCTTGCCGAGATATTATGGTGACATCATCCCCTTGTCCACAACACAGACAGACTTGAAATAAATACATTAAAGTTTGATAAAAAATTTATAAATACAAAGAGGAAGCTGTTTTTACAAAAGATCCTGGCCCATCATAAGATGTATCTCTGACAAAAATTTGGTAAAGCTGTGGTAAATATTTTTTCAGATACCACTGTAACATCATCAGGGTTGACACCACTCAGATACATTGAAAATTTCATAAAAACTTTTATATATTCAGACAAACCTGGTTTTAAATAGGAACCTGATCCATCATAAGATGCATCTCTGACAAAAATTTGATAAAGCTGCGATTAATATTTTTTTAAGATATTGCTGTAACGTTGTCAGGGTTTGATGCCACTAAGAGGGCCTTCAAATAAATACATTAAAAGTTTCACAAAAAGTTTTAAAATAATCAGAGGAAGCTGGGTTTTAATGGGAACCTGGTCCATCATAAGGTTCTTCTGTGACAAAAAATTTGGTACAGCTATGGTGCAAATTTTTTTGAGATATTGTTGACAAGACAGACCGATGGATGACGCAGGGGATGACAATACCCTCCAGCACTTTTTGTGCCGAGGGTAATAAATTACAAAAACAAGAGGGCTGTGTGAACAGCCCATCCTCAGCTGACCTTCACATTCAACCCATAATAAATACCACTCTGGTCCAGGAGCTGAGGATTTTGTAGAGGAAGTAAAAAATGGGAGTTTCCAGTACAACCCCACTGACTTACATGGTAGTCAACAGGAAAGCATATATTAACGGACAGGTTGCCATATTGAAAATTCATCACAAACTAAGGATCCAGACTATCATCGCCTAGGGAATATATCTGTTTTATACTCCCACAAGCTACATTTCTACAAAGTTTCAGAACAACATGAGTGACAGTTTTAGAAAAGTCAAAACTACCAAACACACAAACAAAAACAAAAACATAAAAAGTAGGCAAAAAACGCAGTGCCACTTGTTGAACAAATTAAGATAATAACCGAGATTAACTGGTTACAGATGTTGATGACTTGAAAGGGTTTACCCATTCAGGAAAAAATATGCATCTCTGTTAACCTGTGCTAATTTGGGCAACCATTAGGCATTGTTTAGCATGATCATCTGGTTCAGTGGTATTTTGGGGAGGCTGCTTGTAAAGATTGTATCACAAAACAATCAATATGTATAAAAACTATACATTGCCACAAATTTAATGTCTTTACATCAGAAAACAAAAAAGTTGAATCCAAGTTTCTTCAAGGTTCTTTGAAAAAGAGGATGGCACTTGGTACCATTGTTGTATAAACATAGGACAACAAACACAGAGGACAGTGGGAGAAAACGAATCAGTAGTTTGTTTGCTTTCCAAAAATTCATAGTACTGCTAAAGCACAATGATCTCATACAGATGTTGGCATATAAACCATGCCATGTGCTCTTGGCGGACAGTGATCTCATACAGGTGTTGGCATATAAACCATGCCATGTGCTCTTGGCGGACAGTGATCTCATACAGGTGTTGGCATATAAACCATGCCATGTACTGTAACTGGACATTGATCTGCTTTAGGTGTTGGCATATAATCCATGTCACTTCCTGATGCTGGATAATGATCTACCATTGGTGTTGGCACATAAACCATGTCACTTAATGATGCTGGATAATGTGCTATGGGTGTTGGCATATAAACCATGTCACCTACTGCTGCTGGTCAGTGACCTGCTGCATGTGTTGGCATAAAAATCACATCATGTACTGCTGGTGGCAAGTGATCTGCTATAGGGGTTGGTACGGCAGTCATGTAATGCATCAATAGTGGAGATTGGCCTGCTACATACATGTATGCTGGCATATGTCATGTATTGCTGATCAACAATGTAGTGTTTGCAAAGAGACCATGATTTTACATTACATGCTACTTGTACATATTTGTTTCAGTAACAGATGTCATGTCACCCCTTACCTCTCGCAAATTTTTAACATAGATACTGGGCCACATAATCTGACAGATATTCTCTTTGTTCTGCTTTTGTGTCACTGGAAAATAAAAACATATCTTATCAGCCATATATTGTGTTTTTACATACATAAACTCAATCATGCAAGTTTGAACTGTTTTATGGTACAATGTATTTATAATACATCCATGTACTTTGCAATTACTGTACATGTACATTATATAATGTGCTACATGTATTATTATTCATTAATAGGGCACTACCTACACATTAACACCATAACAATGTGCATAAATGGTGAGGTTGTGGGCTGCAAATGAAATTTGTGGTTTGCAAACGACATCTGCTCCCATTTTGGGGGCCACGAATGACATGAAGTGATGGGAATCATTTTATTTTAACCTAATAACAATTCAATTGGCGTTGAAAATACTAAAAATGAATCATAATAGGAGATATTTGGAGTAATATCACTACTAGTAAGTATACTTACCTCTTGACCACCATTTGCCCAGACCTCTGTGTCTGGGTCGAAAGCCCAAGAAATCAAGTTGAGTTCATTAACTTGATTCCTGAAACCTGACGGTCACGTGGTGCCACCTCTCAGTTCCAATGGAACTGGTGGTGACTCCCGGTGTGCATGCTCCCTATATCGTCCCTGCCTCTTTTGGAGATTGGTCAGTTGACGTCAGCTATAAGAGGATGCAGGGTTGGTCGAGTGCACTTCTCTGGTGGTCAAGAGGTAAGTATACTCACTAATACTGATATTACTCCAAATATCTTGTATTATAGTAAAACCTCTCCAACCTAACACCTCCACATATCGAACACCTCTCTATACTGAACAGCATTTCTCAGTCTCAAATATATACTTTCAATCCAAACAAACCTCCCTATACCAAGCACCTCACTGTACCTAACACTTATTCCAGTCCCAAAGGTGTGCGGTATAGGGAGGTTTTACTGTAGTTATATAACATTCCCTCTAGACCACCATTTCCAGATACACAGGCATATAGGTGAAGGGTGCAACATTACTGGCATTCAAGCCCATGTGTTTTTTATACATGATCCCTGAGAAATGCGCCAACCTATAGGCCTGCATCGAATGTAAACCACAAGAGTGCCATTAACTGTAACACCATGGCTGCTATGATGTAATCCGGAAGGCATAACAAACAAGTATTGGAACCTAAGCAAAGGAGCCTGTGACACCTGCAAAAGTGTACGTGCCCTCCTCTAGCACTATCATGCCAGAAAGCAATGAAGGCTTGCACCTTGTGTGCTCTGGCTGAGACAAGCTGCAAGGTGCCAGGCCCTTCCAGCGAGTTCTCCTGGGCCTTAAGGATCGTCTGCTTAATCCACGATAAAGTCGTGTTTCTGCAAACCTGCTCCCCAAGTGGGTTAGTCAGTGGTAGAAGGAGGGCAAACCTCTGTCCTCTAAGTACGTCCACACAAGAAAGGTACCAGTGAAGAGCTCTCACTGGGCACAAGACTCTTCCTCAAGAGGAAAAGCAGCATCCAAGGCAGGCAGGGTAAAACTCTTGAAGGCAGCAGCCAGATCTCAAGCCCTTGGTTCTTTGCAAGGAAGCCCTGAGGCCTCACAGTCACCTGGGAGTGGTCAGGCAAGCATTGTCGGTCATAAGCCAGAGCGTGGATCTTACTTCTTCTAGCGAGTGCTAACAGAAAACAAACTTCCACATCCAGTATTTGAGGGAACCCGCTTGCAGTCCTCAGGGTACTGAAAGAGCCACTTCTTCATCATGACAAAAACCAGCAGTAGGTCCCACTGAGGCAGGACTTGTCGTGTCGCCGGTCTGTCCGTGTAGAAGCACAAGATGAGTGCTGAGAGATAAGGATTGCTCCTGATGCAAACATCCAAGACTTCGGCAAGGGTTGAGGGGATGGCTGATCAAAAACCTTTCACTGTTCTCAAGCTCTGCTTATACAACTAGAAGTTGGCGACGTCCACAAAAGCAGAGACCACGGTGAATTCCCTTACTTGTACACCAGTTGGAAAACACTTTCCACCAAGCCAACTTGACAGTTAGAGAAGATTGAAGCCATCCTCTGGCAATTCTATCTGAGACTGATTCCAAGAAGCCTCTGTCATAGATGTGCTGTGAGATAACCGCCAAGCATAGAGGTTGAGCACTTGAGGGCTCCCGTGAAACGCGCTTGTCAACGGCTGCACCAGAAGGTTCAGCCATGCCAGCAATTGGAGCAGAGGCTCAATGCTTAATTCTAGTAGGTCAACCACGCAATCGCTCTGGGGTCGCCAAGGGGCAACCACAATCAGATTGCAATCGTGAGACCAAACCTTGGGCAGTACCCATTGAAGGATCTGGCAGGGCTGAAAGGCGTACACTCAAAGGTTCCTCCAGTCTATGGCTAGGGCATCTACCGCCATGGCCTTAGGGTCCAGGGCAGGTGAGATGCAAACTGGCAGTTTTGCATTCTCACGAGTCGCAATCAAGACCACATGTGGAGTTCCCAACCTGGCCCAAATGGCCTTAATGACCTTGGGAAGGAGCAATCACTCCTTCGCTACCAGTTGACCCCTTCTGAAGAGTTGGTCAGCCAGGATATCTTCATGGCTCTGGCTGTACTCCACCAGGTCCTGGAAGTGGAGGAGCGCTAAGTGTATCACCTCCAGTTCTGACCAGTTTATGTGGTGAGACATGAATGATGAGGGCCAAAGGCCTGAAGCCATCCGGCAATCCCCGTGGGATCCCCACCTGGAGTAAGAAGAGTCCTTGTAAATGGTGAGCTGGGACTGAAACCCATCAGCATTTGCCCCTTCATGACTTTCTCCCCTACGGTCCATCACAGAAGTGCGAGAGACTGATAGCCTGGATCTCTTGACCATATGCCCCGCTGAACGTGCTGCAAGGGGCGACAGTGGAGGCGACCAAGTCAGACCTGGGAGTCCATCAAGAACATAGAGCCTAGCTGGGTGAGCCGTTCTTGTGCCGAGCAGACCTTGTCAGTCTGAGAGGCTCTGAGCAGTGAATCAAGTCCAAGTCTCACCCACCCATCTTTCAAAGGGCGACAGATGTAGGCCACCAGGACAAACCAGATGCCAAGACGGACGAAAGTCTGCTCTGGCCGAAGACTGGACTTGAATAGGCTCACTATAAGGCCCAAACATTGGCAAAGTTCCAGAACTGTCCATGTGTGACGCTTCAAATCCAGGCACTGAAGTGCTGGGATAAGCCAATCATACAGATACACATGAATGCGAACGGCCGACCAGTGAAGGTAGGCAGCAACTGTCTGCGTGAACCTGGGCAACACAAGCCAAGCCTTAGCAAGACCAAACATAAAATGCCCTGAACTGGTAAATTTGGCCTGAAATGTGCACCGCAGAAGTCGTGAAGTCTCCATGATTGGCACGTGGAAGATCCCGTCCCTGGGATCCAGGGATGCCAATCCATGGGCCACAAGGATGCTGCCACCGACTGGAAGTACTCCATCCTGAAGGATGGGACTTCCAGAAAGGTGTTCTGCATTGAGTGGCCTATGACCGAGCGTCATACTCCATTCTGCTTGGGGACCAGGAAGAGTTAGTTGTAAAAGCCAGGAGTACTGCGATCCTCAGGCAGCTCTCTAGCATGCTGGCTCCAAAGCGTGTGAACTACCTCTAGGAATGTCGATGCTTAAGGTTCCATGGTGGCCAGTTCGAACCACTGGAGTTATCGGCTTAACAGAGGCCTGTCTTTGCCGAAAGGCAGCGTGTGGCAGTGTCTCAGGATGTTGAGGATGAAGGAATCATCCATGACAGACTCCCAGTGTGCGCAATATGTGGTGACGCAGCCACCAATGGGGCGCCATGTGGAGTCTAATTGTGTGACGGCTGGCAATTCTGAGACAGCCCGATCCAGCATACAACAGCCCGGAATGCCAAGGCTTCTATCATTCTTGCCTTTAGTGAATGCTTGCCCTTCCTTGAGTGCTGTCTGCATTTTCCAGGGTGTAGCATCCTGGAGGGAACATGAGCCAAGGGGTGAGTAGACACAGTCTGGGAAGTACCGTGACTCACCCACGAATGGTGAAAAAAGTAGGAAGGGCGGCGCGACGGGGGGTGTTGCTGAGTGTCCTTGAGAGACAAGCCCTGGCAGCTGGCAGGACAGCACAATAGCCCCATGCCTCTCCTTCTCTGACAGGACCACAAATGGTCATCAATTAGGCTCTGAATGAGTGCTTTGACATGGTCAAGGTTCCAGAATAACCGGATGGAAACCCAAAGGTTTCCATTCACATCGGTTGCGTGACTTCTGCTCCAAGCACTCAGACTCTGAGGACCATGAACTCGACAGCTTCAGTCACGTCTGGCTGACTCCTTTGAAGAAAACTCCAGAGAACAACAGCCTGGAAAACAGTTCATGGATCAGATTAATAGCATCTGGGTCCAAGCAGATGTCTCCAAGAGTGAGTCCCAGATCAGTGAGCAAGGAGCCCTGGTCGCCACCCAAGTAGTGTCGAATGCTTGAGATCCCCATGAGGGGAATCTCTTGCAAGCCGACTTGCAACTTTAGATGCAGGGAAGAAGACGAGTCATCTCCCGACCTAACACAGAGCCCATATGTGTATTCAAAGAACATCGTAGGTCAAGTTAAGTGACAACCAAAGGAGTAATCTTGATCCAGGGTGCCATGAAGTGGCTACGTGAGTCCTACTTCTGTCAATTTACCCAACACAGGCAAAGAGAAGTGGTCCCTATAAACCACAGGCACAGCACGCTAACCATCTACCCACTGTCTGTGATTTAACGGTCTCTGAAGAGTCCCGGACCGCTGAGGAAAGATTTTCTTCAGATGGGAAAGTGAGTGAGGCACTAGAACAGTAAAGGTGAACAAAAGTGCACGGAGCTCCCAACTCAAACGAGCAAGCCAGTTATGACACCCAAAAGAGGAAGGAAGATATGAGGAGTATGTGCTCAGGGAGTCACCACCAGATCCATCAGAACCGAGAGATGGCGCCACAGGACTGTCAGATTTTCAGGAATCAGGTGAGTGATGTGAACTCGATTTCATGGGCGTTTGACCAAGCCACAGAGGTCTAGGCAAATGGTGGTCGCAAGGTACCTTTACAAAACTAATAGTAATATGTTTGTTTTATGTCATTGGGATCATTGTAAGGCCATTGGTATTCAATTTGCAGCCCCCCAGTCGTTATTTGCACCCTCTGTCTTGCATTGGGCTCAAATGACCACTGTCGGGCTGCAAATTGAATATCGCAGGCCACAAATGATGCCAATACCCGCAAAACAAACATTATTGTATTTATGGTACTGCTATTCATGAACAATTTAAACTTGCCCCTGCCAACAAAGTGTAGCTCCAACTGCACCTAAAAAGTGTTTCAATAACACAACCACTTTACCTGTTTCCATGAATAAAAGGCAGAAGTCTAACTAAATTAAGCTTTTCCATCACACAATCAAGACCAGGCAAGTGTTGATGAAAGTAGATACACGATGTGCCCAATGCCTGACCAGTTTACTTACTACAGGGAGTTGGGGTCTCTGTCCCAACTCTCTGTGATTCAGCAGAAACTGAATGCAGCATTAATACACCAGCCTTCTAAAAGGCAGGATAACGTGACCATGGGTATGAACAACGTAACCATATTATGAAGCAACAGTTTATGATGTCAATCACATATTGGCTCCCATTCTACTGGATGGTACAGCTGAATTAAATTATTTTGCCAGCTGTCACAGGTATGTGACATGTTTCTTTGATTGACAGGCCGTGTATACTAGATAGGGCCAAAGAAACATATTATTCTTTGTAATCACTGGCAGAGTGAGTCTCCCCACTTAAATATTGGCTATGTCTGGATCATAAATCCAGTCTGTTTATGACCTACATATATTTTATTTGACACTACAATGGTCCCTGTCTTGAGAGACCACCCCAAGAGCAGACACAAAAGTGGTCTCTCATTAGAGGTACAATAACATGGAAAAGATGGCAGGAAAGACCTGCCAAAAGTGGTCTTTCAAGCCAGGTGGTCTCTCAAGACAGGGACCACTGTATTGCTATCAAGTAAGATATTTGATTTTCCACCATATATCCACCTAACTTCTACAAAAGCCTACAAAAGAAGGAAGATGTCTTGCTACCGAGACTAAGGGTTCACAATTGCATGTTTTTATGCCTGCTAGCCCAGTGCAATATGAACATATTGAAAAGCACAAAAATATCAGAATCTGTGAAACCTCTAGGCAAGCTGTGACTTTGTCTCCGAACACTTTGGTGTTGTCCATCAAAAACCTCTATACCTGTAGCAGACAATTCTTGGAGTAACATATGTGCTAAAAACAAGAGACCACTAAATACCTGTTCAAAGTGCCTGATAGACTTGAGGTCATTTGCATGCAAAAAAAAAAAAACCCTCCCTTCACACTCAACAAAATGAATAAGTTCGTGATGTCAATGAGCTTATAAATACATCGGTACAGCAAATCTTGTGAACGTTAGTGGAAACAAGTCACAATCTCTATTTTAGGTAACGGCTGCCTGAGCCAATGTCAGCCAACTTCACACAATACCATGGACATACAGATGCTACAGTGAAACCTCATTATGACATCATCTGTTCCCAACAAAATGTGTCAAATAGTTTAACATGTCAGAGAAATGAGCCAACCTGCAAAGTGATTTGACTTTGAAAGTCCTTTAAAACTTGTCTCATGAAGTGAATATGTCAGATATCTCAGTGTCATTATGAGGTTTCACTGTAAACAAATGAAACACGATAAATAAGAGCAAGATTGGAAAACTCAGGTGTTAGCCATTAGCCATGGTTCATCCTGCAGTCATCGCTACAGTGTGCAGCATAAGGTGTGTGGGGTTTGGGTTTTTTTTTTTTTTTTTTTTTGATCTCATGACTACAGTGTGATATACACTTCAAACTTTGTTGCAAAGGGAAACATCCTCATGAAAATTTCAAATAAATGTGTTATACAGGTGAATGACATATATATGTAAGCATTAATGCTGAAACAGAAAATGTTCCAACCATTTCAGATGTTTGTTCCCAAACAAGAAATGGAACCATCTTTACCTCAACTGACATGTAAGTCTATTGAGGTGGGTCCATCATCCACCATCCATCCATCATGCACAATTTACATTTCGACTTCTTCGCTGTTGCCTCCAAAGCAGACCCAAGCTGCATATTTTGGAACTTGTTCTGCTTTGCAGGCAATCTTCTCTGAAATGTCAGACAAATTATCTTCAAACTTGGCAGGGACACACCCTGGGTGGGTCTCCACCAGCCAATTTTGTTCAATGGGTCATGGTTGAAAGAGTTTTGACTTTTCAATGAATTTTTAAAATTAACTTTTGAGACAAAATCTTGCCCAAAAACACTTGGTCGATTGCTTTGAAATTTCAGCAATACCTCTTGGCACCCTTAAACCTATAACAACTGTGCAACAGGTTTTACTGCAATTTTTTTTAACTTTTATTTTGGCCATTTTTGGGGGGTGGGGGTGGGGGGCAGGTGTTGTAGTTTTGAACTTTTCCATACCTGCATGTTGGATTCTCTTCAAAATTAGCAAACATGAACCAGATCTAACATACCATTAAACCATGGTGCCATTGTTTCCACCAGTGATTTCTTCTTCACTTTTCATGATAAGCCACAGCTGATTTCTTTTGTCTGGGCACTACTTTTGGTGCTGGAGATTGAAATTCTGCAATGTCCTCCACACTCTATACCAAAACATTTCAAAGAGGGTCGACCATACAGGATTCGAACCTACATGTAGGTTGCATTCTCATTAACCCCCAGCTATACCACTGCACCACTGTGGCTCACGGCAAATGGCCTAATAGTATCATTTTGAGCCTTTCATGTAACCAGTGGTACATACAGGTGGCAGCGTGTCCGGCACTGGGTGTACATGTAAATAATAGTTCCAAGTGGCTTTTATGATTTTTGTAGTGAAATTGACAACTTGGTTTCAAAACATTGCTTGATAAAGGCAGCATGCTTTAAAACGAAGAAGCCATGTTCATTCGTGGTTTCTTATGCAAGTCTGAAGAACAAATCACTCTGCATCCTGCATCATGATTTCTTCTTCAGCCTTGCATAAGAAACCACTCCTGACCATGGTCTCTTCTAATCATAATTCTATAAATATAATCTGACATTCTCACTGTACCAAAAACCTTCTTCAGATATTCTGGTTGGCAAGGTCTTTAAATTTGAATATTGATGAAATCAGAAAGGAACAGTAAACTGGGCTATTTTACAGAAGAGAGTTCTGAGATTTAAGTTATAACTTATAATTTTTAAAATCTGTCACAATGAAGTCATATTCATAACAAGTGTTGTAAACTTTGTTTATATACAACATTCTGAAAGCCAGACAATATACTGTATCTTTTTATGTACAAGTACCTGATACATGATCAAACTGTATCAAGAAATTTAAGACATTCTGTGGTTTGCCTCCAAAGTAGCTTTTACCAGTGTATGTTTTTGAATGTTATGTCCATAACAAAATAAATAACACAGAATGCCCCTGCCACAGAATTGTAAGATTGAATCTCACCTGTATACAACAAAAACCAGTTTAATTAAATCTGGTGCCTTATGCATAAGACAGTCCTAATATACCAGTAAAAGGTAACTTTTTGTATTAAACTGCAGGGAGTCTTAAAATGAACGTAAACCACCAAAGAAATATTGCCAATTCAGCGTGTCTTCAGTGCATGAGTGGGATTCCAGGAATACCCATCCCAGGGAAAACTACATGACGGATACACCTACTTGTTAAAGATTAATGATCTCCTGAAACAAAAGTCCTTACCTTCTGCTTGGTTTGAGATGCAAGAAAAGAGACTTTCAATATTATTACTATCAAGCTCAAAAGTTGGGTCATGAAATGTGACAAATATCAAAACACCGGACTTCAGATCTCTGTTGGCCATCAATCACTTGGCTGGTGGTTTTTTGTGGCTGCAGTATAACCAGTTTAATTGAACCTGGTGCCTCCTGCACAAGACAGTCCTAACTACCAGTAAAAGGTTGTCTTACACTGCAGGCAGTCTTAAAAATGAATGTAAACCACCAAAAAAATATTATTCCCAATTGCGTCTGTCTTCAGTGCATGAGTGGGGGCAGGGGTGCCAGGACTACCGATTCCAGGGAAAACTACCTATCATACAAGATACACAAACTTGCTTCACACTAATGATCTTCTAATGTAAAGTCCTTACCTTCTGCTTGGTTTGAGATGCAAGAAAAGAAAGTTTCAATATCATTACTATCAAAATAAAAAAGTTGGGGCATGAAACATGACAAACATCAATACACTGGATTTCATATCAATGTTGGCCACAATCACTTGGCTGATGATTTTCTGATGTGACTGCAGTATAAGAACCCTGGTAAGTTATATTTAGGGGGGGGGGGTGATCATGTTTATTGATGCTGGACCCCTCAATACACCTGTGTTGGCAGTCTAAGCCAAATACTCCGGGCCCTCTTGACATTGGGCACACACGATGGCTGAGACTGCTGACCCAGGCGTAATGAGGGGCTCAATGTAAACATGATCAAACCTCTTTCTTTCAGTTCATACTTTTCTTTTTGATGTCAAAATGGGCCTATTTGTAGGCATAAATGAAGTGCTAGCCACCGCTTTGTTGCAAAAAAAGTGTGGAAGTGTCATACCGGAAAAGAGAAATGGGTGAAACGGCTGAAAAAATGGTTGACCATGTACATGTATGACTTTTTCATTCCAGGCCTATTTCCACCTGCAGCACACTTTCCCTGTACTTAATTATGATATCCCACCCATAAAAAATGATGACAAGGCCCAGCAGTTTTTGTTTACAATCGACTGCACTGCTTGTTTACAACACACAGGGAGCAGGACGTAAACAGCTGGGAATGGTTGCATTTTAATCATGGGCAAATTAACATTGCACAAATAAGCTAGTCACGATAGAATACCAATGAAAAAACTGATTCAGTTGCAGAAATTGTTATTGCACCAATGAAGATCCATTCTAAATTTTTTTTTTTTTTTTAATCAATCTTTATATTGTACCCTCTGTTCATCATAACCTTAAATGAATACAGTGGTGCAGGACAGTCACCTTTATTTTGTGAACATAAATACATGTATGGTAATATTTATAGCATTTAACGAAACAACAGAATGTGCAAAAATACTTGGAAAAACTAAACAATTTTAAAGCCATATATTTGTAAAGAAACATGACATACATGAACTTGAATTATAATCGTTTTATTTTTGTTTTATTTTATCTTTAATCAAATCTCTGGTATGAATCTCTTCCTTTTGGATCAGAGGTTTACACCAGTAAAAAAATACAAGTATATGAATGAAAACTTGATTAACCATTCATTACCTTGGCACAGTCATATGTAATAACATAGAATGCTCTGGGTTTTTCTGTACATAAATAGATACTACCTTGCAGGTAGTTAATTACTAAAGAGAACCTTGTTGCAGTTTTCAGATCCTGACATAGAGAGAGATGGAGAAAGAAAAGATAGAGTTAAAAAACAGAGAAAAACAGAAAGAAAGTTATACAGTCACATGTCCCTGTCTGAGTCTTGCAAAGCTCTGGGAAGTGGAGCTGTGTTCTGAACATTTTCCTTGCCTCGAAGACCAGATAATACCCACTTGCACTCCCTGTCAGGGGCTAACAGTCTGCAAGCAATACTAGGGTAAGCACTGCTTGAATATAATTACACTTTTTGGGTTGTCATACTGTATCATGCAGCATGTCATGTGACATCATGCAGTTTGTCACGTGACATCATGCATGCAGTATGCCATGTAACATCATGCAGTTTGTGTTGCAGTGCTGTGTTTGGCAGGGTTCGGTTGTAATTGGAGTTACTTCCATCTGGTTATAAAATATCTTTTTATTTGGTAGACTACATGGTCAACTAGCTCCCACCCTTGAGTCCAAAAAAAAATAAAATAAAAGTACAGTTTCCAATTCAAGTACAAGGGTATATGGTTTTCAGACCATGTTTATCCTGTCCCTTTTGCCATCTTTCCCATGTTATTGCACCTCCATTGAGAGACCACCTGCCTTATGTGACCACTTTTTGGTCTGCCCTAGGGGTGGTCTCTCAAAACAGCTTTTACTGTATTTCATTTTATATTTTCAGCTATAATTCTGTTTGGCAAGGGCAGTGTGAAAAATGTGGTTTCCTTTCAAGGTCAGTACCGGCCATCACATATCATCACCAATGAATGCGAGTTGGACATTTCTGCACCAACCACCCACACAGAGGCTGGTGGATTACCCACAAAATGCTGACAGATAAGATGGAATATTCACTTGTAGTCATTTTCAAGTGGCACAGTTTTGCTAAATACTTATATCCTTTCAGTCTGCTAAGTTGAACACAGACCCAACAACTTTCCTCAGTGAACCCACAATGCAGCATGCTAGTGACATCCCTTCAAAACTCTGAACAAGAACTATGGAAGTTTCATATACAATACGGACTTCCCTGCGGGACCCTCACATCATCAATCAACAGTTAAACTGCTGAGGCATATATTGATCGGACTCCAACTGAACAATGCATCTTATTTGTGTAGTAGCTCTGTCACTGCAAAGAGGATCCCCCGCCTGGGCAAATGACTATTCTTGTCTGATTAATTACCATAAATAAGCACAAGGGAACAGTGCAAAAATGTTACCTTCATACACCCTAGTGGGCTCAATACTCAGGATAAGATATGTACAATCTTTAAGCACACTGACACTATCCTGCCTGCAAACTGTCAACCTGGACCATCCTGTCCTTCATTGGAAATATAGGTAGGTCTTTTACAAGGAATTTGAGTCGGCAATAATTGTCAGAATTCAGGTTAGCACAACTTTCTCCGTGATTATAGCATTGAAAGAATTAACATCACTGAGACCACAGATAGGATGGGCCTCTGGTGTGTATTATACATGTAGCATAGAATGAATAATTTATTAACATACGGTATACTGAAGGTACAGAGAAAAAGGCTTCAAGTGGGATTATAGTATACTGTTGCAATGAATCAACACTATTAAAGCCACAGATTGGATGGGCCTTTGGTGTTATTACAGCATCAAATGAATAATTAACTTTTTTCAAACCACAGATTGGATGGGCCTTTGGTGTTATTACAGTATCAAATGAATAATTAACATTTTTCAAACCACAGATTGGATGGGCCTTTGGTGTTATTACAGTATCAAATGAATAATTAACATTTTTCAAACCACAGATTGGATGGGCCTTTGGTGTTATTACAGTATCAAATGAATAATTAACATTTTTCAAACCACAGATTGGATGGGCCTTTGGTGTTATTACAGTATCAAATGAATAATTAACATTTTTCAAACCACAGATTGGATGGGCCTTTGGTGTTATTACAGTATCAAATGAATAATTAACATTTTTCAAACCACAGATTGGATTAGCTTCCAGTGTGATTATATCATAGTCTGAATGAACATTACTGAAGCCACAGAGCAACCAGGCCAGTGGATCAAACACTACCAATGACAGCTAATCGCCTCCTCAAAACCAAAATTATCACACAATCACCTGCCACTAGGTGGTGCATTAGTACAATTGAAACTCACCGTGACTTCCCAGGTCATGCCGATGGTTTGATGTGTCAATTTCACCTGATATCATTTTCTCATAGATATCTGAAATATGAAACGTAAGCTGATATTCATAACAGTAACAACTTTATACTTATAAAAATTCATTAATGGTAAGATATTTTCCAAGTTACAAACTTGGAACTGAATGATAATGACACAGTTACAATTACATTATGTATGAATTGGCTTAGTTGATAGTTTAGGTTTCCCCATGGCCTGCAAGGTAATCTCCACCTGTCACAAACAAAGCTGAAGCACGACTCCCCCCACCAAATACACAAACCACTGACACAGCTTTTCACGGACAGAGACAGCTGCATGAAATGCAGGTGTACAGTTACGCTCGCGTTCAAGTTAACAAATGCCAAACGCACCAACGTTTCCCAAACACTTTCAGTGAAAGTCAAACGTTTTGCAAACACTTTCCAAACGCTTCACAAACACTTTGCTGAACGCTTTCAAACATTTTTCCAAACGCTTTCAAACACTTTGCCGAACGCATTTGGTGAAAGCCGAACATTTTCAAACACTTTTCCAAACGCTTTCAAACACTTTTCAATTTGCGCCAAACGTATGTGATACATGTACATGTACACTTGGTTAACTAATTCTAATGACAGGAATATTTTTCAACAAGTGTCTAAAAAGCTTATCAGCACCTAAAAATCCCAACAACATGTGCATGCCTTCATTTATGGATAAGCCAAAAAGCTCTACTATGTATATTTCACAATGAAGTTGAAATTATGCTTTTTTTAAAAAATCAGTTCTATCTAACAGTTTGTACATGTATCACTTCCAATTATATATATTTTAATTGAAAATTAGGAACTATTTCGGAGTAAATTTATAGGCAATATCATGATCTGATCATGTTATTGCCTACGGATTTACTCCGAAACAGTTTTTGAAAGATGAAGTATTCATGACATTTTAAATGAAGAATTAAGTCTTTAATTAATTTTAGTTGAATTAGACACTTGGGTAAACGTATTTGGATCGTGTTTTTTATAAATATATACAACCTATAATGCTGAATGAGTGCACATTTACATGTAGGTACATCATATACATGTATTGCTGGACCTGTTGAAAATACGTTTGGAGATTCTTCATCATTGAAATGGAAGTGTTTGAAATGCATAGTGTTTGAATGCATTTGTGAAAGTGTTTGAAATCGTTCGGGTAATTGTTCAACGCATTTGGAAAGTGTTTCAACGCGTTTGGAGAAGTGTTCGGTAGCTTTGTGAAAGTGTTCAAATGTTTTGTAAAAGAGTTTGAGATTTTTCCAAAACGCTTTCCAAACGCTTTCCAAACACATTCCAAACACTTTCCAAACACATTCCAAACGTTTTCAAACGTTTCCAAACACAAGCCAAACACCATCAAAATGCGAAAAAAGCGTTTGGCTGTTAACTTTTAGCCGGGCGTAACTGTATGTGAATCATCCTACATCCTGACAACATACATAGCTGACAACCACAAGTCAAAACCGTGCAAATGCACAGCAAATGAAATTCACAAACGGTGACACAGATGTATAATTTAGAATGGTAGAGAAACTTATATCGGTATAGTGTTGCACAGCATCTTCAGAACCATACAAAAAATAGGACCATGGCAGTCCAGTGCTCAGCTGACCTTCCATATACACATTGGTAAATACCACCATGGAGAATTGTTTTGGCAATGGTTTTGAATGGCAAACAAGAGGCCCATGGGCCGTTGCTATGCACACATGTATTCACATGGCCATCACAAAGAATTCATTTACTGAAATGCAATCCCTCTGTGACCTCGAGATTTAGTTCAAGGTCATAAATCCATTTCATGACAACATTTAACTTCCACATGATACATATTTGTGGTACATTTAGAATCATTACCCTTATTCTTTCTCAACATACTGAATTCAGTTCACTTTGCTTATTATAGTGCTTAATGACCTTAAAAATAGTTCAAAGATAAAAAATGCCACAATATGTCACATGTTCAAAACATTATGTAAGAACATGGACCTTGTTTACTTGGTCTGAAACTCATGGAGTGAAGTCCATTTCACGTTGATGCATGCCTCAATGCACAACTGGGAGAAAGGCTTTGATACTGGCAGAAACTCACTCCCACTGCAATGTTATATATTGCTGCCTTTATTGATATATTAAAAATCATTACAAACCATAAACATTTCATAGCATCATCTACTTAATATTGTTAATTGCATTAGAGCTAAAGTACATTTGAAACTTTTTTTTAATGTTTGAAACATATCCAGCCATTATTATGTTATGGAAATTGCAAATAAAAAAAGTAATTGTACCCCCACACCTCACCTGCCCATCCAAATAAATAAAATGAATGCATGAATGAATGAATGAATGAATGAATGAATGAATGAATGAATGAATGAATGAATGAATGAATGAATGAATGAATGAATGAATGAATGAATGAACGAACAATGGCATCTTACTTGTTCCCCACATTGTCACCATGATTTACCACAAAACAAATTGTAAGAAAAGATAAGCAAGACGAATAAATCAAGATGAAGTTATGCTTGCTGGGAGAAAATTGGTTGAGGACCCTATTAAACAAACAATCAAGCACAAACAGGTTATAGACTCTCATGGCATGAACAATCAAGCACAATCAGGTTATAGACCTTCATAAACAATCAAGCACAAACAAACTTCCCACTTAAGACACCAATCAACTGCTTCATAGAATACCCCAACTTGACAGTGCTCATCCATCAAGGATAAGCCAAAATTCATGACTTATTTAAGTACCTTCCAAACCAATTTTTTTTTCCAAATTTCAAGCCCAAGTTCTTGTTTTTTTGAGCAAAAATTATAAGTAAATCTAGTGCACATGAAACTCTGCCACACAAAAACCTATACAGATGTTATTTTGGTCCAAAACAAAATAATCATATAAGCAGTATAATTTTACATTTCACATGTAGGTTTTTTCCCCCAAAAAAACGAACACTTTAGACTTTACAAGACTGCATCACAAAATTTAAGCCTTTTCCACAGGCAGTTCCAAAATTTCAGACTTTTCAAGCCTTTTGAAGCTGTGGATGAACCCTCCCTATGATCTTAATCTCAGACAGACAACAACCCATCCTACAAGCTCACCTGAATGTCAGCAGAACTAAATGCAAAAAGTGTTTCTTTACCTCTGTATTGTTCAACTTCCTCCGGTGTGATTATATTCTGAACAACCTACAAATAAGACAACATTTACATTGAAAACAATGTTTGAAATATGCATGCAAGCTCAAAAAATATTTTAAATAATTGCAAGCATCGTTCTGTGGAGGATTTTTGAATCGTGGAACAGCTTACAGTATTTTGTTTTAGTTTGCACATATGTTGAATGAATTTACAGTACCACTTGAATCCATCCCGAATTGATCATATTCCTACAAGTTGCCTTCTGACCAGACTTTGCTACATGTTCCTTTCTTACGCTCTACATTTGGGGAGTACAAGAATTTACGGAACTTAATGGTCTGTTCATGCAGCTATTTGCTGCCCTACAACACCAATGCTACAGAGATTTAAATTACAGTTACATATGTCCACACTAGATGGACAGGGGCTAAAAATCCACATGCTCTGCTGCCAGACTATGAGTGAAATGAAAGAGAACAAAAACAAAAAACAAGAGGCCCATGGGCCTAATGCTCTGCTGGCACCATGGCTATATTGCAACTACATCTTCATTCCAAAGTTGCAAGTCCTGAAGTGGCCTTCTGAACATATAAGGATCATGTACATTTAGTCTCTACAATGTCCACTAGATGGCACTTTGCTCTACATTTCCATCAATTTATAGCTTATCTGTGCAATTCCTGTGATGGATATTGTTGCATGTGCCAAAATGTCCACTAGATGGCACTTTGCTCTACATTTCCGTCAATTTATAGCTTATCTGTGCAATTCCTGTGATGGATATTGTTGCATGTGCCAAGACAACAATGAGTGAGTCCTTAACTTTATGTTCTCAGTGACCTTGGGACAGAAGATCCAGTTCAACCAGATCAAGTGATATACAAGAGGCCCATAGGCATGGTGTTTTGCAGACAGTGCCACTGATGTCCAAGCTACAACCTGCCATTACAAAATCACCTCTTTCAACTTTACAGACATGGTGACCTCACAAAGATAGGTCAAGGTCACTGATATAACATCAAATTCTAGCTTTGGACATTGTCTATATGTCCTATGAATTTGGCAAGTCTAATCCAATTACATTTCAAGATATGGAATTTTTTTTATATCTTAAAACACATTTTGGCTCATAATTTGTCAAATTATAGGTGGTGCCACTAGTATGATAAGCAACTTCGACCTTGACCTCCCCCACAATCCCACTAAATTTGGTGAAGGTTTGCCAAAGATTAAAGATGCTTGATGTTACAAGATATTCATACTGACCCTTATATTGCATAATATTGTAGGTGGTGCCACCAATATCAAAACCAGAGCCATGCCCAGGGGGCATGAATGTCTCGCCAGCATTCAGTAGCAATGTAATTGTAAGACCAAACATTATAATGGTATTTAGTAGATGTTGAATGTATCAAGTAAATCTCAATATATTTACTCAGAATATACCACTTTTTTTTTTTTTTCAAAACAAAATGGCCAATAAAGTATATAACATCTTAATACAAATCAGAGCTTGACATGCCAGTTTCAAGCTTCGTAGTGAAAGATGTCATGTAAAGCACTTAATACCCCTTGGCCAACATGACTTCATATGTTCAGTTACCTAAGTTTGACCTTCAAAGGACACTTCAAGATAAATTTAAGAACACCAAAAATAAAGCATAGGTACTTTGCTATTCATGTTAAATAGTAACTAGGGACCTACAATCAACTATACCCAAGACACACAAGGAAAATAAGATTTGTCGAGTCAAAAGTAGGTCAAAGTCATCCACTTTCAAGAGATTTCTGACGTTTTGTAAGATGCAAAGCTAGTATAAATTTGGTGAACTTGGTTTGACTCTTGGCCATGAATAGCATTGTACATTCGAGGATGCAATGCATCTAACCTCCAAAGTAGGTCAAAAATACATCAAGGCCACCCACTTTCAATAAACTTCTAAAGCTTTCCTAAGAAGCAAAGGTGGTGTAAGTTTGGTAAACTTGGCTTGAATTCGTCAAAAGTTGCAGTGGTAATGCCACGTTTTGCATTTCACCCATGAAAATACATTTAGGTCGTTGAAATCAGTTGAGGTCATCCAATTTCAACAGGCTTCTGAAGCTTCTAAGTGTGACAGTGATGACCCTCATCTCTAGGGATGATTACAATGAATCATCCACCCAAGCATGAAAGCCTTTCCTAGTCTAGTTAGTGAAATAATGCCACTCCGAAGTTTTTCTCCAATGCTCAATCAAGCATAAAGTAATCAGTGAAGTGTGACAGTGATGACCCTCATCTCTAGGGATGATTACAATAAGTCATCCACCCAAATATGAAAGGCCTATGTAGTCTAGTTAGTGAAATAATGCCACTCCGAAGATTTTCTCCAATGCTCAATCAAGCATGAAGTAATCAATGAAGTGTGACAGTGATGACCCTCATCTCTAGGGATGATTACATTAAATCATGTACCCAAATATGAAAGGCCTTCCTAGTCTAGTTAGTGAAATAATGCCACTCCGAAGTTTTTCTCCAATGCTCAATCAAGCATAAAGTAATCAGTGAAGTGTGACAGTGATGACCCTCATCTCTAGGGATGATTACAATAAGTCATCCACCCAAATATGAAAGGCCTATGTAGTCTAGTTAGTGAAATAATGCCACTCCGAAGATTTTCTCCAATGCTCAATCAAGCATGAAGTAATCAATGAAGTGTGACAGTTATGACCCTCGTCTCTGGGGATGATTACAATAAATCATCCACCCAAATATGACAGGCCTATGTAGTCTAGTTACTGAAATAATGCCACTCTGAAGTTTTTCTCCAATGCTCAATCATGCATGAAGTAATCAATGAAGTGTGACAGTGATGACCCTCATCTCTAGGGATGATTACATTAAATCATGTACCCAAATATGAAAGGCCTATGTAGTCTAGTTACTGAAACAATGCCACTCCGAAGTTTTTCTCCAATGCTCAATGAAGCATGAAGTAATCAATGAAGTGTGACATTGATGGCCTACATCTCTAGTGATGATTACAATCAATCATCCACCCAAATATGATAGCCCTATCTGATCTAGTTAGTGAAATAATGCCACTCCGACATTTTTGGTTGACGGACGGACGGACGGACGGACGGACGGACGGAAAGTGACAGCTTAGTCTCGCAAACAGCTAACGCTGGCGAGACAACAAACCTTGATTTTTATACAACCTATAGGTCCTGAAAGTTATACTGGGCTAACTTCAAAACTGTGGACGGTAGGGCATTCACAAGATTTTCACATTTTGACCTGTATATTATATAATACTCTAGGTGGCACCACCAACATTGATGTCAACAAAGATTTTTATACATTTCATACATGTAACTCCTAAATGTTATATGGGCCTATCTCAAAAATTGTGGGGTGCAGAGCATTCATGAAATGACCCCCATATTCAAACTGGCCATTTGACCTTGACCTTCAACTCAAATAAAAATACTGTTCGTGTTCAAAATATGCACCCCACATCCAGCTTTCCATATATAGTCTGTTTCTTCAAATCGGGTCATGACTTTTCGAGTTATTGACTAAAAACCATAAACTTAGACAAGCGCCAAACTCCATAATTATTGGGTCACAATGGCCAAAAAAATAGGTCACCAAGTACAGTTTTATTAATATTCAATCAAGTACAATTTTGATCTGGAGGCTCAATTTACTTTACCATTGATGTCCAAGCTACAGCCTGCCAATACAAAATCACCTTTTCAACTTAACTGGCATGGTGGCCTCACAAAAATACATCAAGGTCCCTGATATTACACAATATTGTACCTTTGGCTATGGTTAATATATCCTATAAATTTGGCAAGTCTAATCCAATTACTTTTCCAAGTATGGAATTTTCCATCTTAAAACACATTTTGGCTCATAATTTCCATCAAATTACAGGTAGCACCACCAGTATCATTCGCAACTTAGACTTTGACCTTCCCCACAATCCCACCAAATTTGGTGAAGATCCACCAAATATTAAAGATGCTGGAGTGTTCACAAGATTTTTACATTTTGACCCCTATATTACATAATACTGTATGTGGGGGCCACCAATATCGAAAGGATTCTAGATTTTTATACACCCTATAAGTCCTGAAAGTTATATTGGTTTAACTTGAAAAATTTGGACAGTATTGCACTCGCAAGCCAAAAGTTTACAGATGGACAGACACGAGTGATGCTGTAAGCTCTGCGACCTTTGGTTAGCAGAGCTAAAAACTGCACATAAGTTGGATGTTCTGTGATGTGCTTAGTTACAACACTTGTTAAATTTTACAGATTAATACTTTTCTAACTGACTGAGTTTTTAAAACTATTCTTACAACTTCATATTCTCAAAATATGATGAATAATTTCAGACTATATACATGTATGATGATCTAGATGCTCTTAAAACAAGTCCCGAAGGTTGATTGGGGTACAGTGAAACCTCACAAAAGTGACACCATTCGTTCCCAGCAAAATGTGTCAGATATATGCATAAATATGAGAAGTAAGATACAAAGCAAAGGAATTCAACTTTAACTCTTTCAGTGCCAAATTTTGGACTGAGTCAACAGCTTTTCTCAGCGTACATTAGGCACATTGTGCCCAATGCATGCTGAGAAAAGCTGTTGACCTGGGATATTCTGTCAGGAATTATAGGCATGCTGGTACTTGAATGAAAAGTTTTTTTTACAAGGAATACAAATCTGGGATCCTTATGATAATTCAGACTAGTTTGACTGAATTTGATTGACTTAAGTCGTGCTTGGCACTGAAAGAGTGTGTTGTCAAGTGCACATCAGATATCTGACTGCAATTATAGTAGTGTTTCACTGTCTCCTTAATACTAAACACACAACTTGCTAAAATGAACACAGTCTTGTCCATGGCAAATCTACCTCATTTTTTACCTAGAAACTGTACCATTGAATTTCCTTCTGTCAGTCACCTGAATGTGTTTTAAATCTATCAGCTCACATGTGCTTCACACTTACCAGAATCCCATCTCTTGCAAAGCTTTCCTTCCATTGGTCAACTGGCTGTGTCTTCAGCCACTCATCTAGGGTCATTTTACCTGGCCAGCTCACTGAAGCTTTGAAATTGTCCCCTAAACGTGGAAACAAGTAGAGCTTAACACATATTACATAACATGTATTCTTGCTTTTGCAAATTAACTTCATTAAACGAAGGGAGTCAGATCTTTGTTAACCGACAATGCATGTACATGTAAGCACACAAAAGCAGCATTTGAACACATAAAAGACACAAGTTCTGACACAGGATTAACCCTAAATTCCCCCTTAACTCATTCCATACCAGTCCCTGATTTTTCCGGATATTTACCTAGATTTTTGACAAAAATTGCATATTTAAATTCTTCATGGAAAGAGCTTCCATTCAAGTACCAACATGCCTATAGTCTTAAGTAAGTGGTTCTGGCACTGACAAAGGCCTGTCACCATAGCATGGAATGACTTACACCAGCCAAGCCCAACTGGTGGTCAAATGTCATCTGCTTCAGTGTTTTTTTACAATATTCAGCAGTAAATAAAACAACTTGAATGAGAGCTGTGGACATGACTTATCAATGTAGCATGCCCCAGGTCAACAGCTGTCCCTAGCATGGGTTGGGACTTAGCACCCAACCCATGCCACAGAAAGCTGTTGACTCAGTCTTAATTCATATGGAAAAGGTTCTAACATGAAATCCCACTTAAACCAAGAATTAGATTTGGCGAAAATACAAAGAAGCACATTAGATGCCTGTGCCAATAACTTTACTGCTGTATACATATGACAGATGTGGCCATGATATGCTCTGTGTGGCATCACCCATTCAGAGCTAAAAGATGACACAGAACTCTTTTAGAAAATTGGTTGTAAGATTTCTATCTGACTCTTTAAACCCATTAAAAGCCAAATTTCTTCTTCAGGAGATAAAATGGGAGAAAGTTTTCCTTCGAAATTTCTACCAAGATTAAATACAGAAATTTTTCCTCCATGTTCCTTATTACACTCCGAAGAAAAGAAACTAACTCATGTTCATAAGAAACTTTTATAAGCTTTGGCAATATTATATTGAAGAAGCCATGGCTGCTATATTCTTCCTCATTTGCATATATAACAATTGTGCTTCAAACAATATACCGTGCTTGCTGTCCACAGCTATTTGTCTTTTTCAAAGACAGATCACTGAAGACATAAGTGAACCAACATATTACAACAGAACCAGCATATTACAATGCATGTCGTCAATCAAATAAATAAACCAAATTTTCACAAACAAAGCCAAAAATCTAAGTCTTCCTTTTTTGTCCATTTCTCGAGGTCAGCATCCTGGCCCGATAAATTTGCTGACCTCGCTGATGTTTGATGGCAATGAGTCTTGGAAATACTGCATTTTTAAAAGAGAAAACAAAAAGTACAAATTGAATATCGTCTGGCAATTTGCCCTGTCAGTTGCCAAGTGGTTAAATACAGGACTGGAGATTCAGCGATCATGCAGTCAAATCCACTCCTCAGGAGAACTAAATTTTTCATAAGTAATGGGTATGGAAGCTAGGTAGAAAAGCTACTACTCTACCTAATTGGTTCAGAGCTTGCAAGCACCCCACCTGAGTCTTTAAAATTACAGAAAAAGAAGAAGGAAAAAAAAAAGAGTCCAGAGGGCTCTTCAGGATAGGAACATAATTCAACAACTCTCAAAGAAAAAGAGGTCTGCTCAGAGCAACAGAAAATGAACTAATGAGGGCCTGTTTTAAAGAATCCATTTTTGCTATAAATCTGATAAAATTTGTACATGGGAATCTTATGGTTGCAAAGGGTACACTCTCACAACAGCAGAAAAAAAAGAGCTTTGATATGTAAATTTAAGGTGAAAATGTGCAATCTGGAGCACATATATGGTGAAATTTAGTGAGATTTTCATCAATATTTTATTCTGGTGCTATTTTGATCGGCTTTACATGTAAATTATAAAAAAAAAATACTTCATCAAGCTACACAGGGAGGGTTTTACGCAAAATCTGGAGATACCAAACCCAAAACAAAAGTGTAAAAGTCTCTCGTGTGAATGCTGTGCAAGAGTAATGCACAGTGGAACCTCATTATAATGACATCATCTGTTCCCTGTAAAATGTGTTACATACAATGTGCCTGGATATGTCACATAAATGAGTCAAATAACAAAGAAATTTGACTTTACATGCAAGTCTCTTAAACTCTGTGTCAACTGTAAATGAGCACATTGGATATCCCAGTGTCACTATAATGAGGTCACAGTATGTATGCATGATCTCAGATGATGACATTCTGCAGGTTACTCTTACCTGTTATGGGCCGTGAAGACCGGTGTGACATCTTGCTGTCAACATAAAAGTTGCTATCATTAGATGGGTATTATTTTCCTATTGGACTTACTTAACATCTTTAAAAAAAAGTTATATACAAAAATGTAGCATTGTTTAACAATGATGAATGAAGATACATGTGTATGTTAATTTAAAAAAGTATGAATGGGAATCACCTCTTAATTGGGTCAACTTCAGTGTTCATCAAATTTGATCTACATTCTTATAAGGGCAATATGGTGCTAAGCTTTGCGATATCTAAAGAACCAGATGAACTAGGAGCAATGCATAGAATTACAAGAAACTGTTCAAAATATGTGTCACCAGTTCACTTCCAGTAATACCAGTGGGAGGAGCTACATTTCTACCGACGTTGGTTATTGGTTGAGGCTTGCAGGTGAACATGTTGCAACATATGTCAACAAATACATGTGGTTGGGTTGTGTATTCATGACACAATGAATGAAACCTGCAGTCGAATGTTTTATACTGGAGAATTCTAAATGGAATGTAAATATCATGTACAGTATAACCCCCATTAGAGGGCACCTCATTACAATGGGCACTTTTCTTCGGTCCTGTTTGATTTTCCCCATTACCTACATGTTGATGAAACCTCTCTGCAGTGGGCACCTCCCTACTGTGGGCAGTGGGCACTTTAAATGTATACCACAATCTGCTAAAGCGAATACTTTAAAAAAAATTTTAGAAAAGGCAATCAGTACATGTATTTTGGTCATTTTCTTCTCAAAGTGTTATTTTTGCACCAGTGCTCATCCCCTTAGCCAGGTTCTAAATGAGGCTGACTGGGATGTCTGCTTCAATACTGATTGTATTGACACGGCCTGCAACATGGGGACCCAGTCCTTTTTGTCTGTTACACGAGCTTGTATACCCAACAGAAATGTGACCATAGGTGCAAATGATGCACCATGGCACACGTCAAAATTGCACACTCAAAAGAGGAAAGTGGAAAGAATACATAAAAACAACAAGGGTATCAAATGAAAATCATCATATACAGAGATATTTTTGTGAGTTGCGTAATGCTTATATAAGTGACTTGCGAACAGCTGAAGAGGAATAACATAAAAAGCAATGTAGAGAACTTTGTCAATGAGGTAAATTCAAATGCAAAAATGGAAAACGCCGAAATACCTTATTGCTGGAGAATGTAAAATCATCAATTCTTGCAATTGTTTCAGATAATACAGTCACTTCCGATCATGATACAACAAAAGCAAACATTTTTAATGATTTCTGCCTTGACACTGGATGGGCATGGTATTCCTCATCAGCAAAATATTTTAGAACAGGTAGAGTTTGATGAGCAAACAGTTTATAACATTTTGAAATCACTGAAAGTTGATAAAGCGTGTGGACCAGACAGTATTAATCCTTTATTATATAAAGAGGCTGCATCTAGCATCACTCCCTCCCTTACTTAATTGTTTAACTTCTCTCTTAGTAATTCTAGATTTCCATCAGAATGGAAAAAAGCCCACATGTCACCAATCTTGAAAAGCGGATCACCTGAACATTGTAAAAATTACAGACCCATTTCGCTCCTAAGCTGTGTAGGTAAAGTTTTTGAACAAGCAGTCTTCAAGCAAATGTTCAATTTGTTCCGGGACAACTGTGTCCTTTCTGAAAAACAATCTGGTTATATTCCTGGTGATGGCACTGTTAATCACTTAGCTTTTCTATATGACGAGTTTACCAAAGCTGTTGATGTGGAAAAAGAAGTTTCTGTAGTGTTTCGTGACATAACAAAAGCTTTTGACAAAGTACATCATCCGGGTTTGGTTTGCAAGATGAAGAAAGCAGGGATTCCTGACAATTTATTAAAATGGGTCAAAAATTTTCATGACAGGTGTCAGCGTGTAGTTATCCAAGGTCAGGCGGGGCAATATTGAAGCAGGCGTCTCACAAGGCTCAGTACTAGGCCCACTCATGTTTTTGATCTATGAAAATGACATCGTAGATATATTTAAGTCAGATATTTGCCTTTTTGCAGATAATACAACTCTATGTATTCAAGTAGATAATCCCACCAAAGAGGCAAACACTTTAATTCATGATCTTTCCTCTATGTCTGATAGGGCAAAACAATGGCTGGTCAGTTTCAACCCAGCAAAGACAAAATCAGTACTTTTTACTCGTAAAAAGAGACCTGTTGATCACCCTGACTTAATGTTTCAGGAAACAAATATTGAAAAAGTTGAACATCATAAACACCTTGGCATCATCTTTTCTGCCGACCAAATACATTCGATTGCTGTAAAGTCAAGGAAATTAGTAGGTATTCTAAAACCCTCCAATATAAATTGAACAGACGGGTGCTGGAATCTTTGTACTTTTCTTTCATTCTGCATGTTTAGAATATGCCAGCATGGTCTGGGACAAATGCACACAATCGGACAGGGGTCTCCTCAAAAGTATTCAACTGGAACAGCCCAGGTTGTAACAGGAGCAATGAGTCGAACAGGTCACAGTAAAATATATGAAGATACGTGCTGGGAAACACTTTCGCAATGAAGATGCAAACAATAATTAGTCCTCATTTCAAAATAGTAAATGGTTTTGCTCCTGCCTACCTCTGTAACCTAGTTCCTCAGACAGCGGGAGAATGAAATGCATATAACATAAGATCAAGACAAACTATAACACCTCCTACTGCTAGGAAAAACATAAATTATAACGCTTTCCTCCCATCTACTATCCGTGAATGGAATCTTCTTTCAAGATCAATGAAAAATTTGTAAAAATGTTGACAACTTCAAAAGAAAATTAAGCAAAAGTAAATAAAAAAATATGAATCATTCTACTTTGGAGATAAAAAAAAAATTGCCATAATTCATGCCAGGATGAGAATGAGCTGTACCCAGTTGAACTCTGACTTACAGTGTACAAAATGGACTTGATAGCGTCACCACTTTGTTCCTGTGGTCATTCTGTTGAAGATTATTTCGGTTATTTTTTTCAGTGTAGCAAATATCCCATCCAAAGGGACAAACTTCAAACTGACATTACATCTTTGGCACCCTTCAGCCTAAAAACATTACTTTATGAAATATCAGGTAGAAATAAAAACAGAAATTACAACATTTTTCATTCAGCTCATTGCTATATTAAATCTACTGAAAGATTTAAGGATTAGTCAACCTCAGTAAAGCTTTCACACAGGTACTTCTCATTGCAATTAAAACTTATACAGATCTCGTTGCCAGTTCAAGATAATTGGACGATCAAATTAACATGCACTTGCCCAATATATAGCCTCTCCTCCTTCTCCCTTTCACTTTCTGCTGTCTGTAACGTACTGGGCATGTATCTATATGTTATCTGGCAGTCCAACATTGTATGTATCTATTGTCACTTATTGTACAAGAGGTCTTAATATAGGCATTGTGGCTGTTGACCGATTGTTTTTTCTAATACAATATGTTTTAACCAGGGTTGCACAGTCAGGTCTCTGGGTCTCATTATATCTTTGTCATTAACATGGACCCAGAAAATGAGTTAGTCAAAGGATATTTACCAGCGCTAGATAATGAATATGATCTGAAATGAATGATCATAAAAACATGTACTGATGACGGTTGTATATGGAAACATAAAATACTGACCTCCAAGGGTTGCGAAGTTACTGCCGGGTAGGAGTTTGATATTGAAAACCATGCATAAATGCAAACTTTTATTTAATCATCCACAGACCATACAGCTGGGACGGGAAAAATAACTGTTTGTACAGACTTTTACATGCCCTAGGCATAGGCTGCATGTAGCTGTTTCCATGAATGTTAGAATTTGACAAAGCAACAAGACCTGGCCCATCCTGACACAAATTTCAATTTATTGCATGCTTGCTTGTTCTTTTTAAATTAAGTCTGCCAATTTTTTATAGTAAATGTCTCTTTTTGCAATGTATTATCATTGCTTTTCCTCTGCTACTACAGCTTTTATTATCAATTCTTCTTCATCCTCATGAGACCATGTGCATGAAAAATTCAATTCAGACCCTCCGAAATTACTATGTTGTGCTGTATCTGCCATGACTCTTGGCTAACTGAACGCACTCTGGCTTATAACACAATCACCCTGGCCTGCAGGTTGAATTTGTGATGTCACTAACATTTTCCCATATCGGACCACGATCACAGAAAATTCACGCGCTTTCATGTAGCAAATGTGGTGCACATTTGGAGCTTAAAAAAAAAAAACCAAAAAAAAACACTGTTTGAAAATCAGATTTAAAATTTTGGTTTTTAAATATCCTTTCTAACCACCCTGAACAACAATTTCCTAATTTATGGTACCCATTCAGTCAAGAGTACTTTTAACATATTGTGAATTTTGCCACTTAAAAGTACTTGTCCACAGGGCAAGTGAAATTTGAAAGTCACTTGTTGTCAAAAGGATTTCACTTGTCTTGGACAATAGGATCATAGGAATTTTCACACCCTGCCTGACATGCACTTTACTGCAGAGATTGAGTCCAGGTTGATATGAATATGTGCCCTCATTATTACATGTACCCACCATCATGATATCATGACCTGAATAATCAATTAAAACAAATTTGGGTTTGGGGGCAACTAGCAACTAACCTGTATTTAGGTACATCAAATATGCTTCACCTTGTTCACCTATAAGCACTGTATATGTTGGTAAATCCCGGGCGACAGGTTGATCATTTTATCAAGTTTATATCTGATTCTCTGGTTTTAGTCTAATATATATATATATATATATATATATATATATATATATATATATATATATATATGCTAATACATGTAATACATCCTTATAAATTCTTGTGCACGTCATTTTGTAAACATCATTTTCAGACAATTTAAACAGCGAGTCTTGTTATTATGCATGGTAAACTGGACAAGGGTGTTGATGCCAATCCTTCTGCTTGTCACACAGATGCAAAACTGCATTGGGAGTGTCCTTTCTATTTCTGAGGCCCGTATCCAGTTCTTTTAACTGTGTTCAAGGTGTCAGAGGTCAGATAATTTGGAGTTTGTTTGCCACAAACGGTGGCCTTGTGAGCCAAACCACATGAACTGGGAGAGGAGGCCTCATCTGAATCAGAAATATACTCTGGGAGCTACGCCAGGTGTCTGTGGCCCAGATACTTAACAATGCTTTATAAATAGGTTAAAAAGTTCAAAGGTTTATTTTGACAATCCTAGATCAGCCATACAACTGTTTATGTATGGAGGCCCATAACAATTATAATATAACAAACATACAATCATGAATAAAGTACAAGATGAGAATAGGAGATCTAGAATAGAAATACAAAATATGATTAAAATGTATCACAGACCAAGTACAAGTAGGTGGAACAACACTCCACTTCTATCACATCCAAAAGCCACTGCAACACAGCAGGGAGCCATACAGTGAAAAGAAATATATGAATTGTGACCAGAGTAGTGGGTGACAGACCAAATGTCACCCCGAGAAGCTACTGTTGACAAAGACCATGCATGCAAAGGTTGAGGTCAACAATGGTTTTTCAGGGGTGACATTTGGTCTGTTGCCCACAACCCTGGTCATCTTTTATTTTCTTGCTTTGAAAGTCTTAACACAGCAGCTCCAACCTACAGAGCCCAGCAAACAGGGCATAATTATGCAATTCTATCCCAGTCACATGCACACACAAGGCAAATTTGTCTCTTTTTTTCTGGCATAAATTTGTAGCAAATCCCAGCAACTAAGTCTTCACGTTCATTGCCGACATTGGTTTATTTAGGTCAGCATCTAGTACATTGTCAACATTTACATAAATCTAATTAACCACAAAATACTTTTACAAAACATAACTCACTACCTACCGGTACTAGCTAACTTGCATAGTAACAAGGCCTACCAAAAATGAACCATTCAATCAGTCAAGCATGAGTATTAAGAAACCCCACACTTACCCACCTGGTCTTTGAACAGACCAACTATATTACAACTACAAGATCAAATCACAACCAATTATCCAACTGAAAGTAACATGCAAAATTAAAATTTTACTATCCATATTTTTGGGTGGGTAGGCTCCACTGAGGGTATAAACCCAGACCCAGTGGGAGCTCAATCAATAAAATATAGGTAGGTCTTTGGGAGCAAGCTGGGCGGGGGAGGAAGTAGAAGTCCCGGGGTAGAAGTGCATGTATCTCAAACATGAAAATGCCCAGCAGCAATTGAGCTTGAGTACAATTTATACTTGGGAGTCTTAGGAAACACGGGGCCTTCAGAATTGATGGTTTGGATTAAAAAAAAAAAAAAAAAAGGGGGGGGGGGTCTTTGAGAGTGACAAGTGGTCAAAATATGGGAGTCTTTCCCGCGGAGCCTTCCCATAATGATGGGAGTACCCACCAGCTCTCAACCCCCAACCCACCCATGCACCCTCCCCCCCCCCCCCCCCCCCGACCTAGTTGAGCCCTTTGCTTTGGCAGCCTTTGCGTTTTCAATTTGTAGACATCTGGTTGATGTATCTGCGCTTATTTCCATTACAAGGATTAATCCCTTAGTAACTTTAAAACCATACCTTCTATTGTCGTTGAGTAATTTGAAAACTTCGATCACATATTTCACACCATGACATCAATCATCATGTTTCTTCAGCTAAAGAAGTAAGGAAGTTTTTTCAGTCTCTCTGGATACGCAAGATTTCTTTAGACTCGGTATGACTTTACTTGCTTTTCTTTGTACATTCTCCAGCGATTCTATTATCCTCTCTGTGACAGGGACACCACACTGACTTGATTTGCATAATCCACAATCTGTCTTACCAGCAGCTGGTAATGATTTAAACTCAAGTTAAATAAAGATAATTAAATCTTCAAGACTTCATCCAGGAAAAAATTCTTAAATGTCTGCGCCTACAGGTGCCTGTGGTTTTGATACTGATAGACTAAGTCTATGTAAGGATCATGATGGAGATCCTTCCATGACAAGACAAACACCAAAACTTTGGAGATGTAACATCTGTATGTGTTTATAACACTCACCTTGCCTTCTGCTGAGTCCTTATTATCAATACGAGAGCACAGCCACAGGCACAGTTCCCACTTGACAGTTCTGTCCCCCGTTCTGTCCCCTGCCACAAACTATCTTCTTGTGTCCTTGACCTCGCTTGCAACTGTCCGTTCACCCAATCTGTTTACATTTCAGGGGAAGTTGGAGTAATAATGTAAATATAATTTTCATTGACAATCAATACAGGTCTATGTGGGGTGGTGTGCATCTGTTCAATCTGACCCTGTTTTGTAAATAAAACAATTGCGTTACTACTTTCTCACGTACTCACATGACGCGGTAGATAGCGCCATCTATTGTGAGATAAGAGAAAAGAAATGAAACCTGTATCGATACGATTGCGCCCTCTATGGGGCCAAATGGAAAAGGAAATCTTGACTATGAATTCACCCTGGTATGTGGCATATTATACAAGCATGGCCAAGGCCACTTCCAGAGGGCACCGTAGGTCAGTTGTGCCAAATACAAAGGAAGAAAAAATACAGTATTTTCAAGAGTTAAAAATAATTAACAACTGCCAATTAAATAATTATTGATTAAAATTTAAAAAAAAAAAAACCCTACACACGCGCACCATGTAATATATTGAAAATTAAAAAAAATAAATTCAATTCAATTATTTTGTTTCAGGATATCTGGTAATAATTACAAGGTGGAGAAACAGGGAGAGAGAGAACAAGTAAACAATAATCTTTTACAAACAAATTTTTTTAATATTAACTTCGTCTGATCCATTTTCATGTTTCAAGGATACTAATCTGCGATACACTCTGTTCATTGTTTAACTGTGTATGCGAGCACTTCCAGTGGCAGTGCACTTTTTGGAGTTTTTTCCTGTAGATGTTACACCCGGGATGTTGCATAGGCCTATCTGTAAAATATGATCACGGATATTATTATTATCTGGATACCAAGAAGAAATTTTCCTACCTCTCTCATCGGTATCACTACAATACTTAGAATCTAATGTGTAACTTGCCTACTCCATATTAACCGTAGTTTGTCTATTATCTTTGTGAATCTCCAAATCTCTGATCCCTGTACACGCACTGGTTTAACCAATAGACCAGTTCATACCGAGTTGTACCGAACTTATCCGGACCGTAATTAATTATGCATACCATTGTTGGCTTGGTTGTCCAATCAGCAAATAGCCCACGCCGTTATATGTAAACAACGGATGTGATTACAGCATGGATTGTGTTGAACAGTGCAAATCTTTTACCTAAAATGTCACATCAGTGGTGAAACGTGCATTTATAGTTTGCTTTTTCGTTAAATCCAATCACATCTTGTGTTTTACTTACTTATCCTGCCACGTGTAATCCTGCTGGCGTGGTCGAGCACAAAATGTAATCAAAGCAGGGTGTGCTGCCAGAACTTAAGTGAACCGAATAAACCCGAGTCCTATGAATTGGTCTACTGATTAAAAAAAACTCTGAAGGCAAACCCGAGGTTCACGTTTACCAGTCCTATACATCCAACCACTTTAAACAAGCCCTTGCAAGTGCCCTATTTTCCCTTGCAGTATTCCTGTACCCATTTGATATTGTCTTGTCACACACACAAAAGCTTTTTCCGTATTTCCGGTCTTTCATATTGAATTGTAATGTTGGGGGTGGGAGGGGGTGGGCGTGTACATTTATTTTTAACTGCCATTCATGGCAGTGATCACTTGATTTATCTTGGTTGTGTTGAAACACATCGAGACAAAATAAGAGAAGGACCAGGTCTTTTGAATAAAGTAAGAGACTTAATTTGCTCATGTCTGTTTCTGGGAACTTTGTTTCAATGTTTAGGAAGTAAGACATTTACATACATATTGAACTGCGTTGGACTCATCCACATCTCCTTGTTTTAGACGTGCATCAGTTTGCAAGTTCTCTGCAAAGATCATACTTCCAATTCTAACATGCGTCTGTGTGGACTCTTACTTGTTCCCCAGAATAATGAACAAAGTGCAGCTGCACCATTCATTCCATTTCAGCAGTTTAAAGAGAATGTCTTTCCTCCATATACAATCGTATGTTTTCTGCAGATCCATAAACAAACATACAGAGGTTGTTGTTTTTGTCCTTAGATATTTATCAATTTATGTTTTCATCATGAAAAATTGATCTACTGCCTGGGATTTCTTCTTGAAACACATTTGATCATTTTCTATCATCTTATTATCATAATAACCAACTTTCTGTCCAAAGTAAAACGGGCTTTTGTATTTTACTGGGCATTGTGATTTTCTGAAATCCCAGAAGCACTGTTATGGCTTTGGCTTGACTAGAAGTTCACTTTGTTGATCGCTTGCCAGTTAACTTATGCCAGGTTTCCGAGAAAGGCCATAACATTCATTATTGTCATTGCAATTGGAAGACACCAGAGATATGGGGAATACTTTAAAATACGGCAGTAAAATTTATGTTGAGCTGAGTCGAGAAGAACCAAACAAGTAGAAGTGAAAGAGAATAAAAAACCACACTGAACAGCCACTTAAATTGTAAATCAAAGAACTATAAATATGGAGAATGAGTGACACAGAATCATGTTTTGTAAGCCTTACAATACACAGCCTTTCTCCGCCATACAGAATCTTAGACTGGCTGCTTGAGCAATCAGCCTCCCATGTATTTATACCAGCAGTAGGCCTACTATGTCACGTGACAATCTGTATCCAGTTTTTCACATAGAATTTTAACAGTAACAATGACTACGATTTCTTTTCTTAATATGAGTCGTGCTCAAATGTGAATTTTGTAGGGATATCTCATGAAGTTTGCATAATTTCTGAATACATTATTTATAAACTTAAATCATATGGAGTCACTGGCACTGCACTAAGTTGGTTTAAAAAATTCGCAAGATAGATCCCAATGTGTCCGGTTTGAAGAGATCTACTCCAAACCTTTACCTCGCTGTACAGATTGGGGTACCTCAAGGATCTATTCTTGGTGCCCTCTTATTCATAATATCTATTAATGATCAAGTGATGGCTTCCCCCAAATTTGAAAGTATATTATATGCAGATGATACTACCTTGATTAGCTCATTATCTGTCTTTAATACTGACAATACTGCCAATAATGGAAATATCTCTGATAGTATAAATCAGAACTCATGAAAGTGCATGACTGGCTCTCTGCTAATAAATTGTCTTGAAATGTCTCAAAGACTGAAATCATGATTTTTCATTTTCCTCAGCGAAGAATAAATTCTGCCTTAAATATAGAGATTGCCAACACACTTATCGGGGAAAAAACAAACGAACAAACTATTTTTTTTCTAGGATTAACTGCATGTTAATGATCATCTCAACATTTCATATATAAATCCTAAGACCCTATCCCGCAGTCCGAACTCTTTACTCTCTATAAGCTGGCCTGTCACTGTCTAACCTATATACATATGGAAGTACTATTGTCCATATTGCACACGTTCTTCTGTAGAATTTTTACATAGGCTGTATTAGCCGTATTATGTTTAAAATAAGATTTTGTGCACCTTAGGAGTTGAAACTACTTATAACGGCAATACATCTGTACTTCGTATTGAAGACTGTCTTGTCAATATTAAGCCTGAATGTACGAGTATTAAAGTAAATGCTGAATATGATGAAAAGGTAGCACTTGACTGTCCAAGAGCTGCTGATATGCGAAATGTTTTAGTTATGCATGGTGTTTACAGCAGGTGTTGTGCGTTAAGTTTTTTTACCAGAATACATCCTTGCTGTTTAATAAAAAGTGTGCGTCATTTGGTGAGTGTTGTTATGCATTGATGCAGACCAAATTCTAACTAGTTATATCACGGTGCCAACCCAGACATTTTGTTTTTCCAAAAATTCTTATTTTCGTTCCTTCTTTTTTTTACGACCAAATTTATTAGGGGATTTTCTCGGACATTATTACTTCAAAAACCACCAAATTTGCCATGGTGTCTGACCTACTTGGTTTGGAATAGTTATGATGTATAAAATTAAGCAAATTGGTGGCAATTAAAATTTCTAAACCTCCATATCTTCCAAACTATTGCAGATAGACTCAAAACTTCCATATGCATGTGAGTTTTTGACACCTGCCAATATAATGGACAATAAATGGAATTTGTAGAATTTCCAATTATGCTAATAAGGGACATTGGAAAAATATAAAAGTTGAATATCTCTAAAGCTATTATAGATAGAGATATCATTCCAACTTTTATTTATAGGTTTCGGACAAAGCCGCATTCAATGAACCATGAACCAAAGTTGCAGGATTTTAATGTATTAATTAGGCAAATACACAAAATTAAAATGTTGAATACCTTCAAAACTATTATAGATATAGGAGTGTCATTCAAACATCACTTTATAAGTTCGTGACATGGCCACATCCAACGAACCAAAAACCAAAGGTGTAGAGCATTTTAATTTATGCAAATTAGGCTAATACACAAAATTTAGATTGTGTTGAACAATGGCAAAGTGTAGCATTTCAAAATCATTTTGAAGGGACACAGATTTGCTGTGAACAAATCTTATTTTTTAGTTCACTTTATATCTTCTAAAAAAATTACAGACATTTAGGTAAGATTGCAATGGACACACAACCGCAAGAATAGTAGGAATAGTTCCAATTTCCTACATGAATCAACTGACTTGATTCCACATTGACGAGCGTATTCAGCATCGATGGCTATGCAATACGCGGACACCATTGACGTCCCTCGCTCCGCATTGAAGTTTCCCGCTCTGCCGCTAGCAGCGCCAGGTTTTTCGAAAGTTGTGCATACGACGTCGGTGTCATCTGAAGTTATTAAAGTTATTTTAATAGAAACGTCTTACCTGCATACAATGCTTCTTTGATACAGGTCCGTGTGACCTTGAAAATAGGTCAAAGTCATCCAAAATATCTTACACTCAACATCCTCCTACATTGGAGCTTTATTTGATGAAAATATCAAAGGCAAAGCTTCAATGTCACCATAGATATATGAATTAAAATGTCTAAAAATGGACAGGTTCATAGGCTTTTGTGACCTTGAAAATATGTCAAGGTTAAAGCAATGAACAGCGCACATGCCCTTGGTATGGAGCATCTCTGGTATGAATGTCATTATTCTATATCTCACAGGGTTTTTGAGATATACTGCCGGTCAGACAGACCGACTGCCCCCGTCCTCACTAAGCCTTTGTCTCTCACTACCCTCCCCCCCCCCCCCCCGTGCTACCTTCTGTGACGGGTGACAACGAAAGTAATAATATTTCAAATTACATGCGTATATATGTTAATTTTGAAAGCATACAGACACATTTGCTTTCAAGTAAATCTTCTTTTCTAATTATATTTAGGGCTGGCCGGCAGCCTGCCCGGTTGACTGTGATTCAATACGGAATATTAAACTTCATGCATCATTTCGGCATTAAGGCCCCTTGAAAATATCCCTGTTTCCTATCATTTAAATAATATAATTTCTTAACATTGGGTCAAGTTGGTTTATGGCCATCGGCATTGACAAGGACCCCTTGAGTGGAGATCTGTGTAAATGGATCCAAGCATTGAATATGAAATAAAATTTTTACAATCACAATCAGAACTGATAACTTCTCATTCTGTCAGTATTTCTGTGTGTAATCATTTATTTGGGCCCAGTATGCACTGAAAAGAAATGTTTGTATGTAACGTGGTTTCTCGTGCCTCTTTTCTGTATGTACCCGATATGTTTAAGTAAATTTCCTTGTGACAGGATTCCACTGCCGAAATTATACGTTTAATTGTTTGGTATCGATTTGGCACAGTTATATAGGTTGGTGTCAGCGTTCTGCCTCAAGTGTTCTGCACATGCTGAGAATATAGAATACATGATGGGTGTGTATCAGTCACAGGTTTTGTTTAAATCTGGACAATGCAAATGCTGCAAAACAACATTACATGAGAGAGAGAGAGAGAGAGAGAGAGACAGACAGACAGACAGACAGACAGACAGACAGACAGACAGAGATCCAATGAACCATGATCAAAGTTGTAGGCTTTAAATTAATGCAAATTATGCAATACACAAAATTAAAATCTTGAATTGCTTCATAACTGCTGCAGATAGTGGTGTCATTCAAACTTCAGTTTATAAGTTTGTGACATAGCCACATCCAATTAACCAAGAACCAAAGTTGTAGCATTTTAATTTATACAAATTAGGCCAATACACAAAATTAAGATTATGTTGGACAATGGCAAAGTGTAGCATTTCAAACTGTTCTCATTTTTAAGGCACCCAGATAGATTTGCTATGAAGCAAATCTTCTTTTCTATATTTTTCTCTCTTCTTTACCAGTAAATTTGTCGGACACTATTATACATGCATGGAAACTCCAAATTTGGCATGATTGTATCTCCATACCGGGGGTTTGGCCTTTTTATGTAGAGGAATGAAGGTATTCAAAATTATGCAAATTTGGGGCATTTGAAATTTTAAATCTTGAAAATCTAGTACTATAGATAGAGATGTCATTCCAACTTCTACTGGGGGATTATTGACCATTGCGCATCTAAATGAATTTAAAACAAAAGTTAAAGCAATTTAAATCATGCTAATTAGCAGCATTTAAAATTTTAAAACTTAAATAGCTTAAAAACTATTATAGATAGAGATATCATTTCAAACTTTACTAGTGGGATATTGACCATTGCACTTATAATGAATCTTAAACAAAATTTGTAGCAATTTAAATTATGGTAATTAGCAATATTCGAAATTTTCAATCTTAAATATCTTCAACACTATAATATATAGAGATGTCATTCCAACTTCTACCAGGGGCTTGTTGACCATTGCGCACCTAATGAATTAAAAATAAAGTTGTAGCAATTTAAATTATGCTAAGTAGCACCATCAGAAATTTTAAATCTCGAATAAATTTAAAGCTATAATAGATAGAGATGCCATTCCACCTTCTACTCCTGTGCTATGGACTAGTTGTATATTGCCATATCAATATGATTTGCCATGCAACAAATCATCTTTTCTAGTTTGAAATTACTTTCGGAAACTCTTAAATGATATAGGAGAATCCTGCCAAATACACTGGCATTCCTTAACATTACTTTCGATATTTTTGTTATCATGTGGGAATGTTAAGTTCACAGGATTCCATCCTCACAAATATTTCGTGCTATTGAATGCGTTTTGCAGCCAAAGGGAATCCTAACCTGCTCATGAAGTTATAAGGCAAATGAATCTAAATGGAACCCAGAGATTCATTTACTCTTTAAATTGCATTTTACTGGCTTCGATGTACCATTTTAGGTTGACATTGTAGCATCTGATAGCACTTTCAGTACAGGGTGGACCTGTGGCCGAACTGCAGTCTCTTGCCCTGCCCTGCGACTCCTTCTGCGCTCAGACCCAAGCCCCTCGGACAGAGGGAAGGGCCACGTGCGCGGCTGATGTGGTGTATGGCAAAAATGCCATCATAATTCCATCCATGCCCAAGAAACTTTCTTCAACAGCCAATGCTGCGGTAAAAATAGTGTTGCAATATACAGAACATATTGACACATTCTGTGCCTCCCCGACAGTGAAATATTTTAAAGGAGTAAAAGTATACATACATATAGACGTGTGTGTGTGTGTGTGTGTGTGTGTGTGTGCTACAAAGTGCAGTGAACCCTCATAATAACAACATGGAGTGTCAGATATATATCATTTTCATGACAGAAGTTTTAACAGACTTAGTGTCGAACTCCTTTGCTGTTCGACTCATTTCTTGGACATATTCAGATATCGGACAGATCATCTAGTGAACAGATGCGATAAAAAAAACAAAAAACAAAAAGCAAAAAACAAAAAACAAAACAAAAAAAAACAAAAACAAAAACAAAACAAAACAAAAAACAAAAAAAAACAAAGCAAAAAAAAACAAAAAAAAAACAAAAACAAAAACAAAACAAAAAAACAAAAAAAACAAAAAAAAACAAAAAAAAACAAAACAAAACAAAACAAAACAAAAACAAAAACAAAACAAAACGAAAAAAACAAAAAAATAAAAAAAATAAAAAAAAAAAGACAAAAAAAAAAAAAAAAAAAACAAACAAACAACACCCAGATGTTTCACTGCAGCAGACATTTTGGACGTGACATTTAATCCACGCTGACAGAGGTTTCACTGGAGTAGATATTTAAAGACGAGACAATACATGCTGACAGCGGTTTCACTGAAGTACACATTTATAGACGATACAGTACATGCCGACAGAGTTTTCACTGGAGGAGCTATACATCATAGACAGACAGTGCATGTTGGCAGAGGTTTGACTGGAGTATACAGTAAAACCTGTCAAGGCCGAACGTCCTTGGGACCCAGCCAAAGTGTTCGGGTATCTGAGGTGTTCGGCTAATAGAGGGTCGGGGGCATGGCCTTGTGGCTACATCTTGCACATGTAAACTTTGAATTCACCTGTAAATGCAAATGCATTGGGGAATTTACCAGCTCCGATACATGCATATTTATATAAGTTACACAAACTTTAAGGAAAAATAAATTTAAGATGAAAAAGAACTTTATAAAAATTCTAACTTCTTGGGAAAAAAGTTTATGGGATTCATAAACTTTAGCTACATGCATATAATGTACATGTACTGAAGTATGTACATCTGTTATGCCTGTGACAGTGCATTTACATGTGCAAAATTTGATATCATAAAACATCAATTTCTTGTCCAACATTAACACACAATATGTGTATTACCATTTATCATACTGCTAAATTTCAGATTGCACTTCCTAGTTTGGCAAGTTTAAACCAGTTTATTGTACGTACAGCTGTAGAAGGTCTCACCATGGAACCTACACACTATTGACACCCTTTGAATACATTAATGCCAAAAATTTGATGAAATTTATGAATATACTAAAATTGTGATGTTTTTTGTATCAAATATTGATGAATTTCCCGAGAATTCCTTGTTTCTGGGGGAAAAGTGTTGAGAGCAGAGTGGTGTTCAGGGATCGTAGGTTCCAACACTTGGCTCTTCTTTTAAATTACATACAAAAAAGTTGGCAGGTTTTACAGTACATTTATATACATGACAGTGCATGCTGACGTACCTTGGGAGCATACAAAACATTTATTCACAATTATTTGATCCTTTTGTGCCTGTTAGCGTGTAAAGCAAGAAGACTTATAGTATAGACCCATAACTTTTACATGGATTGTGAAGCAGGCCACTCTCCATGGTACAGATGGTGGCGTTTACTTTCCTACTTACTTGTTGGGCGGGGGAAACCGAAGGACTCGGGAGACAGCCAGCGTGCACAGTCAAAGTGGCAAGAGCTCTTTCCACTTGCTTCCCCGGCCGTGAATCGAACCCGGGCCGCAGACAAAGTCGAGCGTGTTGCAGCTCTGCCAACCCTGCACCCAACAAGACTGAATTCACGGAGTATATAATGTATGCTATTCCCAAGTTGCAAGTCCATGTCAACAATTACTGTGACTAAAGTCTTCTTTCATTATATTTTAAAATCCCGTTTTTATTATCCAATCCATCCTAGACACCTAGATAGGTGAGATCACAAGCAGACATATATAGAGATTTAATTTAACATTTTAATTTTACATACACGACAGCATTTTGTGTTAATTAAAAAGAATGATCTTTTTAGTATTGTATTGGCGTCTTTTGGTCCAGAACTACTTCCTAGTGGTCATTACCCTATTCTGCAGTCCGAACTCTGTACTCTTCATAAGCAAACCTGTCACTGTCTAAGCTATATACATATGGAAGTACTACTGTCCATGCACATGTTCTGTAGAATTTTGACATAGGCTGTATTAGCCTCCAAAAATTAAAGAGTCTTCAGTGGGCAACTACTCACAACGTGTTTCGGAGCCTATACCCGTACAGGTCTCTTTGAGTAGCGGCACCTTGTCTAAGTTAAATATTCAGCAAAGACAACCCACATAAAAATGAATAAATATGAACGTGGCAAATTATGAATTTGCTAAATACTTGAAGTTTTGCTTATGGCTAATGTTTAAAAATGAAAAATGGTGACAAATCTGTAATCTATGCATTGATTAAAGTATTGTACAAAAAGGCAAGGCTTCTATCGATTACCCATCCTTAATTACACAGGCTAAATATCCAACAATGACTCACAATTTGCATAAAGAACAGAACAGAGTAATCAATCCAGCTACCTCTAACCATTACCTTGGACATTCAGCCGAGTAGATCCAATTTGAAGACACGTCGATCAAGAATCCAAAAGCATGAAGAACTCATGTGCCTACCGAGAAATATGGGTCTAAGTTGGCAGTGCCAGTCTGGGCCTTGGTCTACACATCTCTAGCCTTTGCAAGACAATTACACCAGCTAAAAGGTCGGATTTAAAAAAAAAATTATCCCTTTAATTTTATTGTCAAAAAATCTTTATTCCTTGGGAACCTATTTTACTTCACTAAAAAATCATTTTACAGCCAAGTGTAGTCTGACCAAGCACTGCCCTGTCGAGCACTCCGCAAATGGATATCTCCACCCGTCAGATCTGCTGAAGCCAGCGACCACAGCTCTGGTTTTGACCACCGCTCATCTGGATCGATGCCATCTACTGACCACAGGAGGAACTACCCTCAGAACCAACAGAGCGGACAGATTTGTATTTTGCAGTCCACTGGTTAATTAAGTAAATTTTAGGACAAAGCCAGGTCTACAGAACATTTAAAAGCATAAATGAAGTGAAACGTATTTTCCTGACCCAGATGAAAACGAAGATGATGACATAGAAAAAAATAACGCTGTACAATGTTTGCACTATTTATTTATGTACTTCATGGGAATCTCAGGTCAGTCAAGTTTGTTGACTCCATTGTCAACGAAGTCATTTCCTTTGGCTGTGTGTGTGTGTCAGACATTGCACCTATAGTTACCACACGAGTGTTTTTCTATTGTGTAAAAATACGACAAACCTGGTATGTAATATATGCATGGTAAAATGTGACAAAGGATTTTAGCTGAACATTTTGTCATGGTGTGCAAAACTTGCTCACAATGTTGCTCAACAAAGACAAACCAGCAGATTGTACAAGCACAAGGGTGGGCATTTCTTTTTATAATGTTTCATGTGACACATTAAAGATTCATTTCATCATCTTTGACAGAATGTCAAAAATGGTATTTTAAAAGAAATGCATACTTTTCACATTGAAAAGAGGAAATAAGCCAATAAAAAATTCACAACCAAACCAATAAAAATGTCAAAATGTTAAATTAAATAAAGTAAAATAAAATTTGGTCTGGCACAAGTGACTTTTGAGCACTGGTGACTTCAGGTCAGTGTACATCAGCTACTATAATTATCCTTTGCACAATTAACGAGAATGGTTGCAAACATACACTGAATATTGCTAAAAAGACATGAAAATACAGTAAAAACTTGTTATATTGACACCATCTGTTCCCTTAGAAATGTGTCAGACAACTGAATATGTCAGATAAATGAATCAAACAACAAGGAAAACGAAATTTTGCCATGCAAAACTTGTGTCATTATAATGAATATCTCCGATATCCGAGTGTTGTTATAATGAGGTTTCACTGTAGTTATTCACAAATGGTAGATGTCAACAACTCTAGGAATGGAATTTGTTCAATTCTTCCAGTAAATATGTCCTTGCGTATTTACAAAGCATGACAAATGAACACACTGTAAGGAAAACAATAAACATGCGATATATTCATAAACTTTGCACCATATTACATTTGATTTATTTCAGTCTCTACAATAAGCAAACATCACTCAAAATTTATAGAAACTAGAAGTAATTTACTTTTGATTTCCTCATTGGTACATAACTTAAATTGGGTGTAAAAATGTAACTTTATACTGAAATATGTTCTGCGGCATTCTCGACACTTGCCACTCGCCACGCCTTGTTAACCTACCTTTTCAGAGAAGGAAACAGTCACGATACAGCAAAATGACAAATTATTTTGTTGACTCACAAAAATACTTAGTTTTCATATTGGTTGGTTTGTTTGTGAAGAAAATGTTGTAGGTAGCATGAAGTCTAAACCATATCATTTCATCTGCATAGTTACAAATTCCACACTTCACTGGTTTTTGAAAGTGTGGTTATGTTACAAGCGGCCATCTTGTATGCACAAAGTTGATTGTAAAGTATTAACTACATATTAAGCACTGGGCACATAAAAAAGAAGTCGTATAGCAGAAAATCAACAGTACTTGTATGTCAAACAGCATTTAAAACTGCAAGAATATATACCACAGCTGTAGATGCAGTCTGTCCCATTTCAAAAGCAGCTGTGTTGTGCACAAAATCATTTCTCCACAAACCTCACTCTTAAGGCATATGTATGTGGGGCATGTTCATGAAACTAAACATTTCTCTGCATACTATAAACATAGAACCATAGCACTGCTACCCAAGACAACCCAACATGGACCCTTCAAAATCCAGTTGCCAATTTTGGCCATCAGGATCATCACACAGACACAGATAGTGAATTGGAATATGACACCACGAGGATATGGGTTCAAAATTACAGTGCCACCTGTCTTGAGAGGCCCCTCCAATCAGAGACTGCATATCTTTTCAAGACCACTATCTCAGAACACTGTCCTACCTTTTCCATGTTCTTATACCTCTAATGAAAGATCACCTGCTTTTAGATAGACCACATTTTCACCTGGCCTAGGGGTGGTCTCTCAAAACAGGGACCGCTGTATTGTATTTTAACACACCCAGCAGCCACCAAGCCTGTGTTCAATTCAACTGTAAAGTGTCAGGCTGCCCCCCCCCCCCCCAGCATAAGGAAATTCATATAGTCATGCATTTGGAGAAATATCTGTGGATGTTGGGAGTTACTTCCAAGCCTCCCTGAGATGTTGAAATGTACAATGTGGGTAAAGATAGTAAATTGACCTAACTTGGCTACAAAGGCTCACTGTAACTATGTAGTAAGTCTTGCGTGTGATTGTTGAGCCAAGGTTGCCAAACTTGGTAACTGGATTTTGAAAGGCACATATTGCTGGGGGGAGGGGGATTGGTCCCATAGATGTATGGCAGTGCTCTTCATTGCAGAAACTATACCAAATATCCTGTCAACTTCAGCTACTAAAAGACAGATGTGCTTTCATGGTAAGCGGCCTGTCCAGCATGAACTTTATAGTGATGCACATTTTTACATGTTACAATGCAGCAGCATGTAGTCCCATGTAGCAGGTAAGTATGCCACTATTCTAGGTTAATGTTACATCAGGAATGTGACATATACATGTATTCCATACTTTTATCATTGTTACACTGCTTGGTCCCTTGTCTTTGTGTTTCAACATAAAAAACGTTATAGGTATGAGTATTTGATACAAGATTATGTGTATTCTGACACCTTCTGGTAAAATCTTGAAGAAGTCTTGTACTCTTTCCCTTGTTTTCCATTAAGTGCCAGTACTGGTTCATGCCCTTGTTTTCTCCATTCAGTTTGAGCCCGGAGGCTGTAGCCTTCTTGGTCTGAGTCACAGACAACTTCTGCTTTGGCTTGCTGTTCTGGTGCGTACAATTCTGCACCAGCTTGCAGTTCTGGTGCATACAATTCTGCACCAGCTTGCTGTTCTGGTACATACAATTCTACACTAGCTTGCTGTTCTGTTGCATACAATTCTGCACTAGCTTGCTGTTCTGTTGCATACAATTCTGCACTAGCTTGCTGTTCTGTTGCATACAATTCTGCACTAGCTTGCTGTTCTGTTGCATACAATTCTGCACTAGCTTGCTGTTCTGTTGCATACAATTCTACACTAGCTTGCTGTTCTGTTGCATACAATTCTGCACTAGCTTGCTGTTCTGTTGCATACAATTCTGCACTAGCTTGCTGTTCTGTTGCATACAATTCTGCACCATCTTGTTTGGGTACATATAATTCTACACCTACTTGCTACTAATGCTTACAATTCTGCACCATCTTGTGGTTCTGGTGCATAGAATTCTGCACCATCTTGTGGTTCTGGTGCATAGAATTCTGCCCCAGCTTGTGGTTCTGTTACATACAATTGTGCACAATCCCATTCCTTTTCATAGAATTTTTGCAGCAGTTAACCTATAGTTTGTTCTTAACATATGATCCTGCCAGAGATATATTTACCAATGACATTTCAAAATGAGGTACAAAATATTAGGACAACAGACTGTGTACTGCATAAATGGACAGCTTTCCGTCAAGTTCCTGACCATTCGGTGGCTCAATATTTCAATTCTGACCCTTTATAGGCAGTTGCAGTTTGAAAATTAAAAGTTTTTTTTCACACCCCTAATCACCTACCTGGAAATTCTGGAGTACATTCAAAATGCAAAGAAAAGTTACATTATGTAAAATCAACAGTGATTTCAAATTGCTCACTTGAAGTATTTCTGTCTTGATATTAAAGAAAATTGATCATTCCTGTCAGGTCTCCTTCATTTGGTGGAACTCTCTTACTTTCAGGCTGCAGTTTTCAGACTTTTTTTTGCAACGGAAATTTTGCCCCTATGGGTCAATCTCCCTTATGTTGGTTCATTTGCTACTTTAATCCTAGTTAAAAACAAAATCTTCCCCATCATAGCAAAAAAACAAAAAAACATAAACATGTATTTATTGTCCAAGGATGTTGACATGCTCATCTGAGAACAAAAACTGCTGCTGTATTTGGTTGTGTTCTGACCATGGTAGAACTTGGCAGTTTGGGTCCAAACTCTCTGTCTGTTTGTTTGATCTCATGTTGTCAGAAGTCTCTGATCATGAGAGAATTTACACAGAAAAACTGACCAAGTGTCCCCCATAATGTGACCATCCTTTGGGGGGGGGGGGGTGTTTATCCACACGTACATGGCAGATATTACTGTTATTAAAAACCCTTTGCCTGGCATTTTACTTTGAAAACTACAATGCAATATACATGTACAAACTATTAACCACTTCACTTTTCTGTATGTGGCAGATTTTACAGTATCACAGGCAGAGAAAACCCACTTAGTAACAAGTTTATATCTCTTCCCAGACAAGATCCATTTCCATAATGTAATATTTACATTTGGTTTAGAAATCTTCTACACAAAACATAAGAAAGCAGTTTTTCATTTATAATGCTATGAATACAAAACCCAGCCATGCGTATTTGTTTACATTATGTTGCCACGCATTCATGCGCCAGTCCTACCAATCACCACTGCCCGCAGAAATGAAGCTCCTCTCACCTGTATTTCCAGAAAAAAAACATGCGACACTTGGAACGACCAGTTTCATGTAATTCTATGCACTCAACGGACTAGTTTTGGTGTTTAAAGTGAATCATTTTACTCAAACATAGGTAACAACTGTAAACATAAGAGATAAATATGGTTTGTGTTAGTGTTATGGCAGGAGGTACTCAGGCTGACAAAGGAGGTGTGGCATGTTGTGCCACTACCAAAATCCCATAAAACCAACACATGTGATTATTCATTTTTCAAATACACTGTTGTAAGTGCAGATATATTTTATTACCATATTATCTCTTTTAAACACCCCTGCCCTCTTAAGTGCCCCTCCCCTCCCCATTTTTCTGGCACAAAAGTTTTCAAATATTGGAAAATCGTGTGTATTTTACCAGTTACCAGGTGACACCTAAAATGTTCCAAATCTAGGTCTACGGTTGAAAAGGTCATTTCAATTATAATTTCCTGGGCACCCCAGGTGCTTAAAAGATATAATATGACAGCAGTCTGTTTCAACCTCACTGATACCATCTCTAAAGGCAACCATTTTAACTTCCATTCCAGCAAAAAGTTTTACATCTTTATTTCAATGTCATTCTCAGAATAGGGCTCACCTATCTGTAAGGTCACTCAGAGGTAAAGCCAGACATTTTGAATAGGTCATTGGTTGTGGGGTGTCAGCAGTTACTTAAATTTGTAAATTTGTAAATTTTGGTTTCCGATGGAAGTTTCATAAGTTTTTTCTGAGTACATAACAAATATATGAACAAACACAAAGGCTTAAACCCTCAGGATCAGAAGCCAATGTAAGACAACACAGTGTATATTAAAGTGAGTGGACCAACTGTCACTGCTCACTCTGTAAGCTTAAAGTTTATTGTATTTTTTTTTTTTTGTCCTTTCTTTTCTGAGTGATGTCAGTCTTGTCTTACACGTACTCTGGTGAGCTGTCACCACAATATTTACCGTCATGCTTTGCGTGAAGGTTTCTTCACATCAAATGCGTGGGTTTCATGATATATCACTCGCTTGTTTATTTTGATATTTTACATTTTGCCACTTTTGATTTTCAATTAATTATCATTTTTAACCAGTTTGTTGTGTCTTACACACCTTGTCTACATAAGTCGTCTCTAGTCAGTGTTTCCTGTGTTTCAATCCCACATGAAACAAAAATATGTTTATTTCTTCGTCTAGCATACGAATTATTCCAACAAACATGAAAGGTCAAAAAAGTAATGGCAGGTGGAGAAGCACCATGAACACCAGTCCCCGTTTAGCTCCACCCCACCACTTTATCACATTTGAGTACATAAGAGTACTCCTTGTTGTTATTTTGCTCAACTTGAAACTTCCAACAAATTTGTTTGTCCTGAATTTCAGGTTAAAATCCCTCTTCGTCTCATTATTGTCATCTTTTCTTTATGTTCCATTGCTTATCACATTTCCACCATGTGTTGGTGGTTGGTTTAGTCATCAACATCAAATACAATATCAGAGCAGTTCAGTTGTTTATAATGTAGCCCATATGTTGCCACAACTGATGACCGGACCACAGTGGCGCCCTCTATTGCTCCTTTCCCATTCTTTGCTAGAGGCATTCACCAAGAGCATGTTCCATCTTTTTTTTTTCTTGACTTGCAATCCCGAAGAGGTGTTCAACAATACCATGTCCATTGAACATACACAATCTAGAAGGTAGGGTTGCAGGGGGATGGGAGTCGGGTGGTTGGTTAAGGGGTTTTCGGCACTGGTGTAATGGACATTTCTTAACATACTTGTATAATGACAGCACCTTTCTTTTCGGTACTTGCTGCTAGCCATTATTTTCAAACTTTGTCGTTCCCCATACCTTACAATGGGGCAAATTGTCATACCAGCTTATTGGAATGCCCCTTACCCCCTTTTGTAGTGTTCTGTGTACCATTAAGCCATTGTACTGCATCATGATTAGAAAATTCATATATATTGACCCTTACACAATTGTCTATATTGATGGCAATACATTGACTTCTCTACGAAGTTAAGCAGTGGGACAATCACATGTATATATACATGTACTGTAATGATGTGAACCAGCATCACACAGTTTCTGTGCAGTTTGTGTACAGTGGTAAAACAGTCCTTTAACCCTTTCCCCCTCAAACCCGCCAAAACCCAATGGTGGTCAAATGTCGTCTGCTTCAGCATTTTCAACTGATTTCAACAGCAATGAAAAACAATTTCAGTGAGAATTGAATGTGAGACCTGTCAAGACAACATGACCCAGGTCAACACTTTCCTTGGCATGGGTTGGGCACTTAGTGCCCAACCCATGCTGAGGAAAGCTGTTGACTCAGTCTTAATTCAGGGAGGACAGGGTTAAACTGAAGCTGTCCCTCTGTAGTTTAAGGCTTTGGTGGTGCATTGATACGATGTTTGTGTTGGGTCACGCGTTTGCCTATGGTGAAGACATGATACCCTATGTCCACAAGAGCATCATGATCAAGGATCATGCGGCCATCAAAGATGAACGCCGGCTTCAGCATGTTGTCATATATCTTCTTGTAGTCCAGTGTCTGCAATGAAAAAGTCTGTTGGTTAGATATATCCCAAGAACGACTGAAAAGAGGACACTATTGGTCAACTGGGATCACCTGACACCTCATGGCGCTTGATTGGTCTAACGGGAGTGGTCATGTGATAGATACCTGTGACTAGTGGCGCCCTCCTGTGACTTTTGAGGTGCATAGCTTTGAAGAAAGGGGTGGTCAAAACAAAAGTCTGCAAATAACTACATGCACAGTGAGTAAATTCACTGGCTGAACTTTAATGTATCTTTCAGATCTCTTGTTTTGTTGACAATTTAAAAATTATGAATCAACTTCATCAAATATCAAAACAAAGAATTTTGAGCATGGGTATCAAAACAAAAATCTCCCTCTTGAAATACATTTATTTACAACAGATTCTGACCAACAGAACATAGTGCAAAGTTGTAAAATATTTGATAGAGATGTACAGTCTATTTATAATACTGACCAAGTAAGAAGTTACAAGTTATTTAAACTGTACTTTATCTGTACTAATTTTTTTTTAACCAAGACAACTTCATCATTTTTAATATAACTGTTATCAAAAGGCCAATTAAAGGTACTGCTGATGCAAAAATGTACTGATGAATCCATTAGCCTGCGGTACAGACCTTGAATTCATCCCACTCTGTACAGACCACCACAGCATGTGCCTTGTTAGCTGCCTCGTAGGCGTTGTCACAAATCTTGACCAGCTCAGGGACTGAAAAACACAAATGATAACTGGACTGAGCACAGTGGACTAGCTGTCTGATATTCAGTTAAACTAAAAAGATGAGCACAGCTGGGTGACTGTTAGCCCTGCCTGCATACCAAGCTGGTAGCTTTCTCCGATCCGCTGACGCAGGAGGCACAAATACAGGCACTGGCAAGCCCTCCAGGCACGGCAACTTTAGGCTCATCAGAAAAAACAATTATGTTAACCTTCGCGGTGGCAAATTGTCAGTCCCAGAAATCCTGCCGTGTCCCTTAACCCTTTGACTGCCACATTCCTAATGGACAAGCTTCCATTGCCACGTTAAATGAGCAATTTTACCAGAAAATGACATGACTTTAAATATGGAAAATGGAAAGCTGTTACTCAACCAAGGAGTCTTGTGATATCAAAAACTTTCACCATAAAGGGTTTAGGTTTAGGTCATTGGATTTTTGTTGCTAAAAACTGATCCAACTCACTTCAGGTCACATGACCTGACCACCATCTTGGATTTTTGCTGTTTTTTTAAAAAACAAAATTCTGCATTACTTGACTGCTTGATAGTAGTAATCACTCGAAAACCAATTTACAAAAACAAAGACAGTCACCTGTCCGGAAGATATATCAAATGAGGCACTGTGACAACAATTAATACCATTTCATGGTCTCTTAAGGTTATGTGATCCAGCCGCCATCTTGGATTTTTGCTGTTTTTCCTTAGATTTAAGCCTTACTTGACTGCCTAATATTTCTAATCACTCCAAATCCATTTATGACACCAAAAAATGTAGCAAAGATATGAAATGAGACATTTTGACAGCATTTAATATCATTTTAGCCCATTAATTGATAATTCAGGGCAAGGCCCGGCTCCTCTATGTTGAAGCCCCAGCTGCAGCATCCAGGTCTGGGACCAGTAAATACACTGGGGGTGCAGGTGTGTCAGAACTTTTAGTCACACAATGAATGCAGGGCCTAAAGGTGACAGGCTATTAAAAATTAGGAAGCAGAGAAACTCTCACCCATTTCTTGTCATGTAAAAAGAGAACACATGTGCCTGATTATCTGTGGGTTTGGGCAGGGTGTCACTTTAACATTTAACCCTTGAAGCAGAAATCTTGTTGGGCTATTGTTTCAGCAAGGTTTGCTTTGGAACTGTAACTGTGGAGGTAAGCATAAACAAATGTACGAGTAGCAAAAAGTTAATTGGGTTTGACCCTGTTTTCTATTGATAATATTACTGCCATTTAAGTAACCTTTCGGCAAAATGACAGGCCCAGTGTCAATAAAACTTTCAAATGTCCGAGACAGGCCGGCAAATATATAGCCAATTTAACATGTTACCCCATCAGGTTTGATTTACTGGTCCTAGACCTGCAGACTATGCCAAAAACTGATGTGAACACATTCGTAGCTAGGTTTATGCATAATAATAGCTTTGACAGCTTGGGTCTGGTCACATTAAAATGTCAACAATTTAAATTTGACTACAGTCACTACCAGCATGATTCTGTTGTTCGCCTAAGTCTACTTCTGGCAGTGAAAGGGTTAAACCACACTGGATGGATGTAAACACAAATCAACTGCTTATATGTGATAGGGGAATAGAAAAATGCAGTTCCAATGTGTCCACATAGTTTCATTTTCTAAAGAAATGAAGAAAAAAAAACAGTCTACCATATTCATCTTAATAAGCGCACAGTGTGCTATATAAAAAATTCATCCCAAAAGCCAAAAAATGTACATCTAAAGTGTAGTAATAAATTCTACCACTCCTTTGAAAACTATGGGATATCTTGCAGTTTCTTTCTTTGAAAAATACGGGGGGTTGGGGTGTGATTATGTGTATTAGGGAGTGTGCACTTATTAAACTGAATAATTATGGTATTCCCAGAGTGGTTCAGTGGGCCTCCAGTACAATTCTTACACCATGGACATTGTTCTTTGGGGTGTGGCCTACAATTTTCGGACTTGTGTTTCTACATAGGTAACTACCCATGCTGGCTGACATAAGCTGTCCTTCTTATGTAGTTCTGTACTCCTTTCCCACCATGCACACTAAATCTTGCTGTCGAAGTTTGCCTGGCAATAATTTTATGAAAATAAAATTAATAAAATAGACTTTCTCATCACGAATCAGGCCTTTTCCAGTCATGCCACCTGAAAGCACCTGCATGACAATTTCTTAAATGCCATCTGCCTGCATGTTTTTACTGAAATCTTTCAGTGTTGCCCTAAAAAGGCATCAGTCGACTGTACATGTCTGATAACTAAATCAAACAACAAACAAATGAAAATTATTTTCCTCAAACCTTGTGTTGTTAAGTGAAGATGGCAGATACTTGAGTCTCATTATAATGAGCTTTCACTGCATAAATATATCCAGGATCATATCTGGTGGCAATTACCTTTGCTGGGATCATCAAGCATGTGAGGTTGAGACAGGTCCCTGGAAAAAAAAAAAGGGAAAACGAACATCATTTTAATGTTGCTTCAAACACTTTTTTTTTTTCAATGGGCACAATTTCCACATAGTGTTACATACAGGAACTGACTGCATGTGGAATCATAAGTTGCAATCCTTCACTACCAAAGAAAAAACAAAAAAGTCGAGAACCTACCTGACAACTTGGTCTGGTTCTACTTTTGGGTCATATATAGACAAGTTGGCCCCTTCATCCAGCAGGTACTTGCTGACGTATATACTTGGAGACTCTCTGAAGGGAAAAGACTGAACATTGACATTTCATAGTGAGTGTACTGCATGGTGAATCATATGACCCATCACTCTGGAATCTTTTTTATATGATGTAGGAACACAGGAAGCAATGCAATTTTAGGGTTTCCTTTGTCATTTGGTCATCAAGCTGTAACGATGAACTGCACAACAGTACTGACACATAAACATGGGCATCAGGAAACAATGCATGAAAACATGGTAGACAGAATGTCACAGGCACCCTCTAACAAAGACAGACTGCCACACAGAATGTCCCAGACACTGTAGCAGAGACAGAATGTTACACAGAATGTCATAGACACACTGTAACACAGACAGAATGTTACACAGAATGTCAGACAGAATGTTACACAAAATGTCATAGACACGCTTTAACCCTGGTAACATGGACCTAATTTTACACAGAATGTCATGGACACACTTTAACCATGGTAACACAGGCCTAATTTTACACAGAATGTCATAGACACACTGTAACATAGACAGAATGTTATACAGAATGTCATAGACACACTGTAACAGACAGAATGTTATACAGAATGTCACACACAACAGAATGTTACACAGATTGTCACACAGACATCACACATCACACTCAAGTCAACAAAATTAATCTGTGCTGAAGCAATCACGTCAGGGAAATTATCCATACATGTATATCAACTTACTTACATGTAATAAAAGCTTTTCAACTGAAATTATCACTTCAACTTAAATTTTCAACACTGAAGACATTCATAAGTCCTGGCCATACAAAATAATGTAGCAACATTTGGGATCCCCCTGCCACCTCAGTCAAGTGTTGAATAATCCACATACATGTACACTGCAACTGTCTATTTATTGTGCAGTCATCAGATCACAAGGGTTGAACTGCACTTGAAAGTAGTGACTGTGAACAAACCTTGTATCTCCTGTGTCCTTTTTGAATGCAAATCCTAATATAGCCAGCTTCTTGTTTGTGACTGTGTTGAACAGGGCCTCAATGATCCTGTTAGCAAATCTTCTCTTCTGGTGCTCATTCATCTCGATGACCTGCACATCACACCACCAGCCTTTATTGTTAAATTTGTATTTATCACATCAAAGGACACTACTTTGGAAGTCTACATAAAACCTGTCGATTGTGTTGGGATGGATGGATGGATGGATGGATGGATGGATGGATGGATGGATGGATGGATGGATGGATGGATGGATGGATGGATGGATGGATGGATAGATAGATAGATAGATAGATAGATAGATAGATAGATAGATAGATAGATAGAGTAGGTAGGTAGGTAAATAGATTTATATGTATACCAGTATGTATTTGAGTACGGATTTGAACAACTAGGCCAGTGGCTACTGATGTCTGCACCACAGCGGGATCAATTTTGACGCTTTGTGCTTCTTGTCAGGAGCTGAGAAATAATGCATGTAATATGTACATGTATACTTATATATATATATATTTATATATATATATATATATATATATATATATATATATATATATATATATATATATATATATATATATATATATATATATATATATACATACATGCCATGCAGTGGTAGCTACACTGTATAAATGTTGTTGCTATGTAATACACCTGTTGAAGTCTATTAATATTACCATAAAGCTTCCTTTGAGGTATGGGGGTAAAGATCCCCTCCTGCATTGAGGAACACCTGGCTGCTCACTTCTTCCAATAACTTGCATTTTTTTTAGTTGTTTTTAATACCCACAAAATCTCTCTCTATATATAGAGATTTGTATTTGAATGGCCTATGCCCACAAAAACTAATATATATATATATATATATATATATATATATATATATATATATATATATATATATATATATATATATTATATATTATTTGTAATTGTTTGAGTCTTAAGATTACATGCACATATCCACTTTAATAAAGCAATTTTCCTTGAAACATATTCATCTCTGCCAACCGGTATAAACGTTTTCTCACAAGCATATTTGATTCAAAAGGGCTAAATTTCATGAAACCTTGTGAGAAAAAAATTTCCATTTGTTAATCCAACATTTGCTGAATATCAAGTTAAACGTTTTCCATGGATGCTTTTCAGCAATGAAATCGGCTTGTGGGAAAATACTCAGATTTATCACCATATACGAATATACTTCTCAGAAAATCATTTATTCAAATATAGATATATTGTAATGACCATAACAATTCTGATATAATTCAAACACAATCAGAGATTGCTAGATATATGCTCCCTCTGGCTATGTGACATTGGCATTGGGGTCAAGCTGATCTATCTTTGAACTTGTTGGAGACCTTACGTAGGTTTAAAACCATGTGCAATAAGAGAGTCCATTTTAAAAACTTTTTCAACTTATCGTTGGGAAACCAAAATTCACTAAAGTAGCTCTGTGGCCTTGGAAATTGGGTCAAGGTCATCCATCTTTGAACTCGTCCAAGACCTTAGGTAGGACTATAAGCACGTGCAATATAAAACCCATATACAATACTTTTCAGGTCATCACATGAAAACCAAGTTCACAAAAATGGCTCTGTGACCTTGGGATGTGGGTCAAGGTCACCCATTTTTAAACTCATTTCAGACCTTCTTCAGGACTATAAGCATGTGCAATATATAAGCCCTACACAAAAAACTTTTCAAGTTATCATGTGAAAACCAAATTCACTAAAATGGCTCTATGACCTTGGCAATTGCGTCAAGGTCACTCATATTTAAACTCATCCGAGAACTTATGTAGGATTGTAATATCCTGACATTTGACAGGCCTATGTAAAAAACTTTTCAAGTTATGATGTCAAAACCAAACTCACTAAAATGGCTCTGTTACCTTGGGAATTGGGTCAAGGTCAACCATCTTTAAACCTGTCAGAAAGCTTAATCTGAACTATAAGTGTACAATATGAAAGCCCTCTGTCAAATACTTTTTAAGTTATCATGTCAAAACCAAATTCACTAAAATGGCTCTCTGACCTTGGCAATTGCGTCAAGGTCACTCATATTTAAACTCATCCGAGAACTTATGTAGGATTGTAATATCCTGACATTTGACAGGCCTATGTAAAAAACTTTTCAAGTTATGATGTCAAAACCAAACTCACTAAAATGGCTCTGTTACCTTGGGAATTGGGTCAAGGTCAACCATCTTTAAACCTGTCAGAAAGCTTAATCTGAACTATAAGTGTACAATATGAAAGCCCTCTGTCAAATACTTTTTAAGTTATCATGTCAAAACCAAATTCACTAAAATGGCTCTCTGACCTTGGCAATTGCGTCAAGGTCACTCATATTTAAACTCATCCGAGAACTTATGTAGGATTGTAATATCCTGACATTTGACAGGCCTATGTAAAAAACTTTTCAAGTTATGATGTCAAAACCAAACTCACTAAAATGGCTCTGTTACCTTGGGAATTGGGTCAAGGTCAACCATCTTTAAACCTGTCAGAAAGCTTAATCTGAACTATAAGTGTACAATATGAAAGCCCTATGTCAAATACTTTTTAAGTTATCATGTCAAAACCAAATTCACTAAAATGGCTCTCTGACCTTGGCAATTGCGTCAAGGTCACTCATATTTAAACTCATCCGAGAACTTATGTAGGATTGTAATATCCTGACATTTGACAGGCCTATGTAAAAAACTTTTCAAGTTATGATGTCAAAACCAAACTCACTAAAATGGCTCTGTTACCTTGGGAATTGGGTCAAGGTCAACCATCTTTAAACCTGTCAGAAAGCTTAATCTGGACTATAAGTGTACAATATGAAAGCCCTATGTCAAAAGCTTTTTAAGTTATCATGTCAAAACCAAATTCACTAAAATGGCTCTATGACCTTGGGAATTGCATCAAGGTCATCCATCTTTGAACTCGTTCGAGACCTTATACAGGACTATAAGCATGTGCAATATGAAACCCCTATGAACAAAACTTTTCAAGTTACCCTGTGAAAACCAAATTAACAAAAATGGCTCTGTGACCTAGGCAATTGGGTCCTGGTCACCCATCTTCAAAATTGCTCAAGACTTCTCAACAAGGGCCTCTTCTTGGCACCCACCCCCAAAGTACCCAGTTCAGCCATGATAGATGAAGCAGCCTCTGTTTTCATCGAATTCCTAGATCTACAATACTATTTTCATAAAGAGTCCTACAATCAGAGACCTCCTCCATGGTTCAAACACAAATCCAATTGGCTCCCTCCTTTCTCCTGTAAAGAAATACAGCACTTCCAAACAGACCTCACCAAGATCCTTTATAACCGTCTACAGAGTAGCTCACATCCAAACCTGCCCAAAAACCAGTTTCAAGCTATCAAGACACTCCAAAATTCAACCACAACATAGTTATTAAACCAGCAGACAAAGGTTCGGCATAGTCATTCAAAACAAGGAAGACTACATTTCATAAGCACACAGACAGCTGAACGACCCCAAGTACTATCAGGAATTAGATATAGACCCCTCTGAACAACACAAAGCTGAAATAGATAATTACCTAAGCTCCCTACTAGATCAAAAATTAATCACTCCAGACACTTTCAAATACCTCACATCCTTCCTACCCCGCACACTTATCTTTTATCACTTACCCCAACTACACAAACCAGGCCGCAGAAACCAGGCAGACCCACAGTCTCCAACTGTGATGGCCCCACTAGCAGAATCAATGAAGTGGTAGATTTCCATTTAGGACAGATTGCTCAATTTAGACCGGACCTCCTCAAAGACACAACCACCTTTCTTAATACACTTTCCAAATTCCAGCCCCCAGACCACTGTAAATCATACAAAAAACATACTGACCGCCAACAATTCCCCCATAAATCCTCATGCCATCTCCCCATACTAAAAATGGCCTCCCTTACAGCCAGGCCCTCCGTTACCATTGCATCATCACAGACCCACACATATTAGAACAGGAACTCCATTCCTTAGAAACAGATTTCTGTCAGCAAGGCTATTCCCAGCCTGACCTCAGAGCACAGTTTGACAAAGCCAAGAAAGTTCCCAGAGAACAGACCTTACCACATAAAGGCAAAAAGACTACTATCCCCAAACCAGTCTTAGTCCTCACTTTCTACCCAAACCTCCAACATCTCCATAAAAATACTAAGGAAGTTTGGGAAAAGCACTTCCTCTCTAATCCACTCATGTCCCCCCTCTATATAGAGATTTCCCCATGATAGCTTACAGAAGACCAAAAGCCTTAAAGAATTTCTGGTCAAAGCAGCACTCACCCCCACAAAACCCCAAACCACCCGCAATGTAACTGCAGGAACACTTAACCCACCCCCAGGAGTTTAATCCTGTGAGAGGTACCCCCAATGCCATACCTGCAAATATATGCAGAAAGGCGACACTTTCCAAGGCTACCATTCCCCAAGGAACTTTCGTATCCAAAAACACCTTTCCTGTAAGTGATCTCATGTCATCTACCTCATCAGCTGTGTCAAATGCCAAATACAATATGTAGGCTAAACAGCACAAGCCCTAGCCAGCAGGCTGTCCCAACACCTTTCCATCATTCGTAATAAGAACCACACATCCATTGGGCAGCACTACAACCTACCTGGACACAGCATCATAGAGGACCTTAGAATCCTCCCAATAGAACAGGTCATTATAACACCACACATCAAGCCAATAGACAATAATATTCTTAAAATTAGGGAAAGTTCCTGGATCAGGACTCTAGGCACCCTTACCCCTAAAAGACTGAACCAGATAGCCCAAGTCAGCACCCAATGTACAGACCACTATCCCCCAACCTCAAGGTTTGACAGCTCTAATGATACATGGATATTCAGTTCCCCCCATATGGGGACACCTATATATACATGTAGAACATCCATACTAACCTTGGCAATTGGGTCCAGGTCACCCATCTTCGCACTCATTCAAGACCTTATACAGGACTATAATCATGTGCAACATGAAAGCCTTACGCAAAAAACTTTTCAAGTTATTGCGTCAAAACCAAACTCAATCAAATGGCTCTGTGACCTCGGCAATTGGGTTAAGGTCACCCATCTTCGAACTCATTTGAGACCTTTTTCAGGACTATATTTAAGCAGGTGCAACATGAAAGCCCTATGCAAAAAACTTTTCAAGTTTTTGTGTGAAAACCAAATTCACCAAAATGGCTCTGTGACCTTGGGAATTGGGTCAAAGTGACCCATCTTTAAACTCACTTTAGACCTTATCCAGGATTATAATCCAGTGCAACATGAAAGCCCTACATCACAAACCTTTTGAGTTATGGCCTGAAAAGCACACTCACAAAAATGGCTCTGTGACCTTGGGAATTGGGTCATGGTCACCCATCTTTGAACTTGTCTGAGGCCTCATACAGGACAATAAACGTGTGCAATATGCTAGCCCTAGATCAAAAACTTTTCGAGTTATCATGTGAAAACCAAGATAACTAAAATTGCTCTGTGACTTTGGGAATTACGTCAAGGTCACCCATCTACATGCCTGCCTGAGAGCTGGTGCAGGACAATATGCATGCACAATATGAAAGCCCTATGTCAAAAACTTTTTGAGTTATTGCATGAAAATTGTCCGGACGGACACACAGATACACAGACAAAGTATTAGCTATATGCCCCCTCCTCCTTGGGGGTGGGGGGGATAATTATAATTTTTCTCATGGTTTTTAATTAAAGCTAAAAGCACAAAAAGCTCCTGAAGTGAGTAGACGAGTGTTCCTCACTGAAGACAGGGAGCTTTCCTGTCACCCTGTTAGATTGTTTGATGACCCAACAAATGTCAGGAGAGATGGATGGAGAGCTGTTTACCTGTTGCCAGTAGGCAGCTGCTTCAGGAAGGTTAAGACACTCGCAGAGATACACCAGGTTTAAAACATCCTTCTGGAAACAGCTGCCTCCAAACCCTGAAAGCAAATCACATACATACATGTATCATGATAAACAGACAATGGAAGTCCAGACTTGCATCATACTGTGTGCTAAACATGGTACTAAGAATAAATTACTTATCCCGTGTATGTGTAGTCCAGAGTAACCATGGACAGGCTGTTCTGCACTGTGTAGAATTTACTGCTGATCCACACGCCCATATAGACTGGTGCATGCCTTATTTTCACCCTGGTCAAACCCTGCCTACTTTTTCATGCCTGTGCACCCAGGATGTTGAACTATAGTCTGCTATATTTATTTGTCATTGATCGCTGTTTTGACACAATACTATCATTTTTTTTAATTTTTAAATGAAAATAGCTACTCTTGACTACACATATATCGGACAAAAATAAAACAACTCTCTTGCAATTACCTGGCCATAAATTCTGCATGGCATTTGTGCACCGGTGGAGCAGAAGGATACACTCGATGGCCCACCTGTGGTGGGCTGCATCTTGTGTATCCTTCCGCTCAACTGGTACGCCAATGCCATGCAGAATTTACAACCAGGCATGCACTCACAGTCGTGTAGTTTTATTATTATATCTTGTACCAAAAATGGTGTTGACACATAAGCACAACCTACTTTATACACTCAGCAATGTTCAGAGACCCATATCCCAATTTACACCAAGCATCTTCAGACATAATCACATCCTACTTTATACACTCAGCAGTGTTCAAAGACCCATATCCCAATTTACACCAAGCATGGTGCTCAGACATGATCACATCCTACTTTGTACACTCAGCAGTGTTCAGACACCCATATCCAACTTTACACCAAGCATGGTGCTCAGACATAATCACATCCTACTTTGTACACTCAGCAGTGTTCAGAGACCCATATCCTACTTTACACCAAGCATGGCAATGACATATAATGCTGTATTTGAACCCCTATAATTTATTAAAAATTGTCCAGGGGGTATGGCCCTCTGACTGGTACGCTGCTATAAATAACAATTTTGCCCAAGTACAAGATACGGAAAATAAGAAAATGTACAGATAATTGTTGGTACAAAGTACGGAAATTAAAAGGGATTCCAGTAGGTAAGTACAGCAAATAAAAATGCCCGGTACACTGGTACGGAAAATCCCCTTATCCCCCTCCGTCCGTATTGGCGAGGCCTCCAACGGCAAGTGCAGTGTACCACTACAAGGCTATGAATAACTTGACACCACTTAGACGTATCTTGACAGCAGGAATTAACGCACCCCATAACGATAACACTAACACTTCTGAAGACAATCTGACATTTCAGAACACAAATAAATACTCCGTATGCCACTTGACACCCCCCTCTCTAAACCTTTAATACTCCATTTCCCAAAAATTAATGCAACAATATGAAAAGATTAATCAATGATGTTCCTTGCAATTAAATTTGTTGACCTCATGTGTTCTACCGAGGGATGATGTTGACCTGGGCTTTAAGTGCATAAGGGCAGTCTCCCCAAGAAAATCCACCCAAATATTACACCAAATCCCCAAGGGTCCACTGACAGATTGTAGTAATGAATTTGTGCAAGAAATACACTGAGTGTGTAAATTTCAAGTTGAAAATCCCATGTTGTTGTGATATATATGAATAACTGCATCATATATCATTGTCATGTGGCAAACAAGTGCATTCAAAAACACCTCAATGCTTCTTGTGAAAGGGTCCTTGCCCTGTGTTTATGGGTCGTACGTGGCAGTAGCTTACACATGTTGCAAAAACAAAGCTAATATTTTTGTTCACAAATACATATAATGAATACAGAAAAAATAGTACCACCTGAAGATTTCCATTTCATAAGAGTCTCCTCAGGCCTTGAATGAAATGACTCAGCACTCATTGAGTTTTTGTCTATATTTATTTCAGTTGTATATACATTTGTTTACTCTGTACTTGCACCCGTATTACCTTGATAATGGGCCTAGTGCAGACTACATATAGGTAGTCTAGTGTTCCATACTACCCTGAAAATACCCCTGCTGTTTCTGATTGGTTATCAAAAATCCATACTCTCTAGTGTTGGAACTTTCTTCCATACCAGCTTGTTATTCAACGCAGGTAGGCATATGTGACTGTTTTCAACACTGTTAAAGAGCATTGTGCTGTAAAAGTAGACTAGCTTCGTGGTTTACTCTGCAAATCGCAGGTAGGCCTATACACCTAGCCAGAAAGCAGCATCCCACTTTTGTCACATTACTACTACATTGCAAAATACGGCGTTAACACAATGTCTAAAAAAATATTGAATGTAGCTTCATCAATTATTTATGACAGTTGGACCTAAGGATGCCCCAGATGCCTATTGAAAACTAGGTCACTGGGTCACATATTTAGGTCACAGTGCTGCATTGAAGAAAAATGGCCATAGCATGATATCTTCAATATTAAATAACTCATTGTAGCTGCACCAATTATTTATGACAGTTGGTCCTTAGGATGCCTGAGACACCTAGTAAAAACTAGGTTACTGGGTCACATATTTAGGTCGCAGTGCAGCATTGAAGAAAAATGGCCTTGCCATGCCATATCTCCAGAAATACTCACTTGCATGGACGGAAGCACAGACAAACGGAGGCATAGGTGACGACAATACCCCTCCGGCCTTATTGGCCAAGGGGTAATAAATCCTGATGGATAGAATGACAGTCCTAAGTCCGAACTGAGAGAGCCATCATATTGTACTAAATACATGATATTGGCCTACATGATGGATATTCTGTCTGTCAGTGCCAGTAACTATTGCCATCTTATGAACATTTTTTACTCAGGTGACTACACATGAACTTTAAGTTTTGGTGCAATAAATGTCAATTCCATGCAAGTATACAGGTCTACCATTTAATATTCGTAGCTTTTGTCTTCCACAAGTGAAATATTCCCACACAATGTCCTTGTCAAAACCTTCTGCATTTGCAAACATTTAAAGTTTTAAGCTTCATGATATTTTAATTCTCTCAAAATAAAATTTAGCACAAACATGTTCTTTTTGATGTGCTTTTACAGTAGGAAATGGGGGAAGCAGATGTGGTTTTTCATCAATGGCAGAAGTTTCATCCAGCTTCTAGACACTAAAAATCTATAATAAGCTCTGTAATTTTGAAGGGTTGAACAATTTAGGCCCCCACCCACTGTAGTTATCAAAACACTGTAAACATATTATTTCTAATTTCAGAAATAAATTTACAGTTAATTATCCCTGGCATGATATACCTTCACGATCCTTATAGAATTCCTTTATTTTTTCACCAACTGGAGTTCCTTACACTGGGGTTGAGCTGGTGATACTGTAATATGGATCCAGTCCAAGGAAAATGTAAGCCCTGAAGGCAACATTTTCCTTGGATTGTCTTGCTGAAGGGTCTACACGTTCATCAGGGTGATCAATATTGCCATATTAAAAGCTCAACTCCAGTGCTACTGATAGTCTCTGATGAGTTACGTGATGTGATAAAACTGGTCAGGAAAAAATATTCAAAAGTGTGCTTGCTACCGTGGGCCTCGCTAAGTGCAAATTGCCTACACGGACTGAAAATAAAACCACTTGCGCTAACAGTCAGACTCATCAGACTACCTCCACCATGGGGCTGTAACCTTCACACATTTGTGCCCAGGTCACACAGCCACACCTCTGGTGGTCTGATGGGTCTGACAGCCAGCATGGCACTGGGTTCTTTTATTATTGTACACAACATAATTATAAATAAAATACCACATATTATTTCAAAAACAAAAAAAAAGAAGAGGAAAAGGAAAAATAAAACCCTCAAGGTCAATGCTCTTGTGAGTGGTCTGTAAGACTGACCCCTACCTTGTCCCAAATGGCACCTATTCTGAGTTCCCTTTCTCCGATAACCAAAGGGGATACTTAATTGCCAAATTGGTCATAAATTTCATATTGAATGCAAGAACTGTCAAACTGACTTTTGTACTACAACTTTTATGCTCAGAAATGGATTGTCATCAAGACATCATGCTTCAGAACATGTAATGCATCCACAGGGCAGGGCAGCCTACATGTTGGTGCCAGTATGATGAACATGCCCTCCCAAATTTATTCTTTAAAAATGTGCTGACAGTTTCTACAGAATATTAATGGTTAGAATTCTCCCCCCAAAAGATGTAGCATGCATGTCTTATAATGGGGCTTTTATAAAAGTGCTCATGAGAAAAATATTCATGCAATTTCAGGTTTGCAAAAAATGTTCTTCCTTTATGTCACAGCATGAAAATTTGTCACAAAATATGGAAACTTTGCAAGTGTTATTTTTTACAAAAACCAATCTACCACCTCAGATTAAAACTCAAAGTACCTCCCTTGCCAGATCACTGGATGTTACCATAAGTATGAGGGAGTTAATTTTGCTTCACAAACATTAACCGACAGACATAGACTTAAATTTGGGGTAAGGTGAAACTTAGGGTGGCAGGGTGGGGTCAGCTGGGTATATGGGAAAATTGGTGTGGGATTATAATAAGACAGAAGAATGGGTCAGGTGCAGGTGACTTACCTAATTGTAGGCATGGACCAAACCCATTAGATACTTTAGACAGAACTGTCACACAAGGCACAGAGAAAGTTTTAGACAACATGAACATTCACATGAGTCATGTAGCAATTGATAATTTTGTACTCATCTTGAGTCAGCTTTTCTTATTATTTCTGCATTCCACATATCACAGACCTACGTATATGGCACATCTAAATGTCTGCACATCCATGCTCTTTTAACTATGAAAATCATTCAAATTTTGCTAAAACCTTAAACTAAAATGCTCTGTGGAAATTTTTAACACCTGTGTAGTAATATGATCTTTTGTTTTTTACCGTCAATATTTTTTATTTTATTGGGGTGTGTGGGGGTGAACTTTGGACCTAGTTCAGGGAAAAATATCACCATGATCATCTTTGGGTGAAAATGATGTACATTAGAGGTGTATAATGTTTTAAACTTCCTATAACTTTAATATCCTTCACCTCTCTAGCTTCCAAGTTATACATATTTAGCAACCTTCAAGTACAGAATGCACCCTAAACGCCAAGTCACCTTTCAAATCATATTTATTTTATGCTCACAAATAATTCATTAAATATACAGTGCTTGTCATACTATAAATTGTTTTGGTTTCACACATATAAATATAAATTTCTTCAAAATTTTGAAAATTTGCAATTTTACTTGAGAATACAGTTTTTTTTTAAAATGTTTTAGAATGTAAAAGCAAACATGGTCTCTGTCAACTGATGTTCATGCACCAAATAATGAGGACAAAAAACTTCCAGTCCAAAAAAATCAGAGCATTTTCAAATTCACAACTCTTTTCACCTCAAAAATTGTAAAAACAAAACAATTTACAGAATTCTAAATGTTTATGACTACCACTGCTTGCTGATCATGACTGACATGAAACACTCTGATGGCAAACTGCTGTAAAAATCTCAAATATTCATACTTCTCTGTGATCTTTCTAGACCACATCAGAACTTTGCCCTTGTTTATTACTGTGCATGTATGTAGGTAACCACTTCAAACCACTCCATTGTTCACTATGACAAAGCAGGCCCACTCAGTGACCTGGTGCACACTCAATGAAAACAGTGACTTCTCCAAATCAAAACAAACAACCATAACAGTGTCAAGACAACAATGAGTGAGTCCTTAACTATATGTTCTCAGTGACCTTGGGACAGAAGATCAAAGACATCCAGATTATGTAATACATGAGGCCCAGAGGCCTAGTGCTGTGCTGACACTGCCATTGATGTTGAAGCTACACAGGGCCATTACAAAATCAGTTCCTCAACTTTACAGGCATGTTGACCTCACAAAAATAGGTCAAGGTCACTGATATGATATAACATTCTAGCATTGGACATGGTCTACATATCCTATAAATTTGGCAAGTCTAATCCAATTACTTCTCCAAATATCAAATTTCATATCTTCAAACATATTTTGGTTCATAATTTCCATCAAATTATAGATTGTGCCACTAGTATAATTAACAACTTAGACATTGACCTCCCCCACAATCCCGCCAAATTTGATGAAGATTCACCAAAAAATAAAAATGCAAGATATCGTGCAAAGCACTTTATACCCTTCGGCCAACATGGTTTCACATGCTCAATCACCTAAGTTGGACCTTTGAAGGAAACTCATGGTAAAATTTCAGAACAACAAAAGAAAGCACATAGGTACTTTGCTATTCCCATTCAACGGCAACCAAGGGCCTATGATCATGATACCAAAGGTATATATGAACAAGGAAAATAAGATTTTGACCCCAGTGTGACCTTTTGAATTGTTTTTATTATCACCATATGCAATCAAATTCTGCAAAATAATACCCTGTCACCTTAAAAAGTAGGTCAAGGTCAAACACATTTGAAAGTTAGGTTTTACAATGGTGCATATTCGCATACAATGTGAAAGTCATATCTCAAAAACCTTCTTTGTTACAGCAGTACTACCATTATGCACTCTTGACTCTTGACCTTAAAAAATAGGTCATGTATAGAGGTATGACTTGACTAAATAAGCTTTTGAATCGGATTCCCTCCATGATGTTTGTTTCGTGTAAAATTCAGATTGACAGATGCAAGCTTTCAATAGTAAGAGGGATAATGTCGATTTGCATATGTGACCACAGCGTGACCTTGAAAAGTGGGTCAAGGTCAACCATGCTTACATAAAAAATAGATCTTATAGCAGAGTACAATCACATGCAATTTGGAAGTCCTAACTCAAAAACATCTGAAGTTATAGTGGAAACACCATATGGACAGACTAACAGACAAGATATGTATCAAGTTTAGTCAGGCTTTATAATGGTGGCTAATCATGTGCAATTTGGAAGCCAAATCTCAAAAACCCTCTTTGTTACATCAGCATTTCTATTGTGCACTTGAAGTTTTACCTTTAAAAAGTACGTCAAATATAAAGGTAGGACCTTGACTTTATATAGGCTTTTAGAACACTCCATGATGCTTGTTTTTTTGTGTGTGTGTGTAAAATTCAGGTAGACAGATGCAGGTTTTCAATAGTTAGAGCAGTAACGTTGCTTTGCATATGTGACCACAGTGTGACCTTTACAAGGGGGTCACGGTCAACCATGCTTACACACAAAATAGATCATAGCAGTGTACATGCGATTTAGAAGTCCCAATTCAAAAACTTCTTAAGTTAAAGTGGTAACACTAGCGGCGCAGACAGAAAGAGGGATGGATAGATGGAGGGCGCAGGAGACAACAATACTCTTCAGGCCCATAAAGCCAGAGTGCAACAAGCCAATTAGGATTCCTTTAATGAAGGATGGCAAATAAACCCCCCCCCCCCAAAAAAAAAGTGCATATACAGGCAATATTGGAGTGGTATGATGCTACTCAAGATGATAAAAATATTGATTTTGACTCCCCAAGTGGGCTCTTTTGGCTCACACAAGATTTGGGCCATTCACATGATTTGTATTCTTCCACACGGTCAAAATGACAACCTCTTGGCCACTAAAATTGGGGTACTCGGAATAACTAAAAGTTAATTTGGTCATTCAGAATTTCAAAAACATGACAGTCAACATTCATTGACTATATGACCCTCAGAATGATAAAAAGACAATTTTGACAACACTGAATGACTATAAAATATTACTTTGGCCAGTCAGACTGATTAAATGAAGATTTTGGCAACTGAAAATGATAAAAAGACAACTTTGGCCACTCGAAATGACTGTCAAGTCTACCAATGTGAATGACTAGAATTTGAGTTCATCTTTTCTGGAGGTACAACTGATGTGACCATGGTAACAGAAATACCGCCTATGATTTGGTCCATGGGTGCCTTTTAATAAGAGGCTCCTTCAGTCTGGCATAGTGAAAAATCTGAGTTCTTACCCACACTGGCCTGAAGAAATTTGGGGCCTATCCTGGTGTCTGTACCAATAGCATGTGCTACTTCAGACACATCTGCTCCAGTCACTTCACACATTGCGGAGATGGCATTTATGCTGGAAATCCTCTGGGCTAAAAAGGCATTGGCTGCCTGAATAAAATATGAACGCGTGATTAAAAATTGATAATAATACTTTTACACAAGTACTCAAATATCAGTTTGCACAAATTATCAATTGCCATGATAATTTTTTTTACTGCAACTGTAAATATACCCAACTTCCATAAACAATTTTGCATGCTCAGTCATGTCAGGATAGCAGCTGGTCAGTTGTGTAACTTCGGGTTGATATGCCAAAAAGATTCACAGCTGCGCTGAACAAAATACAATTTTTTTATGATTAAACCTTCCTGTCAAGTCTACATTGTTTTGTCCAGGTGGGAAGTTTTCAGAACAAAACTCATGATGTTTCATATCTAATGCATACTCTGTATGTATAGATCATATATGTGTGTGGCAATTTTCTTCACTTATTTATTTATTTATTTATTAATTTACTTATTCATTTATTCATTTACTTACTCACTCACTCACATCCACCCACCCATCCATCCATCCATTCACTTTATATTTTTGACATTAGGAACATACTGGCATGTGGACATTTTAGAACAGAACTAAAAAAGTATGTGAACAGCACATGCTCAGCTGGCCTAAGCTTGCCCCACAAAATCAAGGTTGCAACTGAATAGACCTGTGTTTGGCTTTAGCTCAGAGCATATGGCATTTAGAATTATTTCTAAGACAGACGACTGAGCCTCCTAAAAGCTCAGTCTGACTAGCAAGTCCGCTGAGCTAAAAATAACAGTGCCACCTGGTGCACAAATTAAGAACTAGGAGTCCCTTGGAGTGTTCCTGTGAGATGCAATTGGGTGAGCAGTTTTGGAGAAGATTTTTTAAGGTTTGCCAAAAAATGAAAACAAGAGGGCTGTGTGAACAGCCCATGCTCAGCTGACCTAGACATTCATCACAGTTGCAGCTCTGTGAATTTGGGATAGGATCAAGGTCACTCATGTACTGAGTAGGTCTGACCTTTATAGAAGAATATTAACATGTGCAACATCGAGGTCCCAGTTCAGGTAGTTCACAAGTTATAGTACAGAGTAAAATACATGTATGTTGCACTGTGACCCCAGAAACAAGGTCAAGATCACTCATGTACTGTCTAAGCATGACCTTCATAGAGAAACATTAACATGTGCAACATCAAGGTCCTAACTCAAAACAGATCTTAAGTTATCAAGTGAACAGTAACTTTTGTGTCAGTTATCCTGCGACCTTGGGAATGAGGTCAAGGTCCAAACATAACTGGAGCATGACCATTTGCACAGTTTAGGTAGACACTTATAAAAGGTACATCCCTAGCAAGTTTGGCACAAATCTCGCCAAAATTTTTTAGTTATAACCATTACAAAAAATTCCCATGTTAAACTTTCCTATTAAAATTTTCTAAAAAATTTTGAAAAACATCATTAAAAAAATCCAAAAATCACTGGAGCGTGACCATTTGGACAAACTTAGCAGAGACCCACCCAAGGTACCACCCAAGGTACATTGCCACCAAATTTGAAGTAAATCTGACTGACAGTTTCTTCAGAGAAGTCCAAAATGTGAATTACTATTAGAATGCCCATTGACTTGCATTGTAAGCAATAGAAAAGGTGCGTTTACCAACATGTACCCAAACTGAAAAAACAAAATCCTTAAAAATCAGGAATCCACAGCAGTGCTACCTAGTGAACTTCTTTTGCAAGGAACATATCCACAACGTTCAGCTTAATCTGCAAGACAGTTGTGGAGAAGTCGAAAATAGTGAACATACCCAAAAAAAACATTAAAAAATTAAAGAAAAAAAAATGCAGTACCACCTGGGGAACAAATTAAGAACAAGGAGCCCGTACGAATATTCCTGTGTGAGATCAAAGTGATTGCGGAAGTGGTTTCAGAGATTTTTTTAAGATTTGCAAAAAAAAAAAAAAAAAATCATAAAAAATTGAAAAATCACTAGAGCATGACCATTTGAAAAAAAACCTGGTAAAGACCCACCCAAGGTACATTGCCACAAAGTTTGAAGTGAATCTGGCAGATGGTTTTGGAGAAGAAGTCGAAAATGTGAATTGTGAACGGACACCATGTGACAGACAAAGAGTGAGGCATGAGCTCTGCTGGCTGATAAGCCAGCAGAGCTAACAAAAGTCAGACATGCAGAAGTTCTATGCTTATCAGAGAGGTCTAATTCAATAGATCAAGTGTCATGGGAATATATCAATGTCTTAAACTTAAGTTCATGCAGTCTTGATGTATAATGGTTCAAATATTGATCTAACTTATGATAGGAACATTCACACCAATACCAGGCACACTAGAGCAAACCTGTTTATGTCACATAATTATCAGCAGATGCAAATTTGTATTTTTGGCTTGTCGACCTAGATCTTTGCCTTCTGTAAAGACCAAGTTCCATGCCTTGTCCATTGGTGCAGTGAGCATAGTCACTTGGGAGGCAAACTAAATCTAAACACAGGCATACTTGATTTTTGACCAAGGCCATACATGTATTCATAAAGCAAACTGAGTCACAAGAAGCGCAAGTAAGGTTAAGGTGGCACAGGGGATTGGGCCACATGGAACAGTTCCCCGACTGACTTTGCATAGATGAACTTTGCCTCACATTTCACCCACAAAACAATACAATTAATTTAATGTACAGACACCCAGATTTGTTAGAAACAAGTTTTGTATCAAGATGATAATTTTCAAAGATTTTATAAGCCAGTTTACAAGAGGGTATCAGATAGCACATTTTGTCAGCATTTCTTCAAAAAAAAAGTGTATTACATATGAAAAATTAGAGTATAGACCAATATGCAGGAACAGTATTCTCTGTTCACAAATAAATGCATAATAATAGAATAATCAAATTCTTTGATCATCATTACAAACATCAACAGTTAATCCATTTTGTCAGTTACCAAATAAGTCTCAGGAGGAGGCATCTGATGGAAAAAATATGAGGCATCTGATGGAAAAAATAACAAGAGGGCTGTGTGAACAGCCCATGCTCAGCTGACCTGATCTTCTTCACAAAATCAAAGTAGCTTCTGAATAGACCTGTTTTGAGCTTTAGCTGAGTGCATATGACATTGTGAAGTATTTCTAAGATTTGTCTAAAGGAAAATTCATTGAAAATACAAATTTTACAGGAGTATGAGAAATTGAAGAACACTGAAAGATAACTTTAAAAAGAACATTGCTACTTGGTGGAAAATACATGATATTAAGCATTAGAATGTCCATGGACTTGCATAGTAATCAATAGGAAAGGTGCATTCACCGATAACTACAATGTCAATAGACAAATTCTTGTGTGGACCCCAAATCTGCCTCCAACTTTACATGATTATTGCTTCTTATGAAAGGGTATGTCATTCACCATGTCTGTCTGTCCATCCGTCCATCTGTGGGAAAGCCTTGTCCAGGCCATAACTCCTTTATTATTTCATATCTTCCTCCAACTGTACATTACTGTTGTTTATCACTTGGGGTTGTGTCATGAAACAACATTGACCTTGAAGTTTATAGGTCAAGGTGACAGCTGGCATCTGTAGCTAAACCCTTGTCCAGACCATAACTCCTTCATTAATAATCACATCTTCTTTAAACTTTGTATGCCTATTCTCCTTCACTACATGATGTGTCATGAGGCAAACCATGACCTTGAGCTACGTACGTCAAGGTCACAATGGCCATTTGTCGGTAGACATATTCTTGTGTGGACATAAAATCTTTCTCCAATTTTACATGATTATTGCTTATTACAAAAGAGTGTCATTGTGTGGCTGGGTATACTGGTTTCACCATGTCCATCTGTCCATCCATCGGTCTGTCCATCCGTCTGTGGAAAAGCCTTCTACATTACTGTTGTTTAAAACTTGAGGTTGTGTCATGAAACAACATTGACCTTGAAGTTTAAAGTTGGGTCCGTAGCAGAATCCTTGCAAGCAAAATATCTCATAATTCATCATCCACATCAAACTGCCAATTGGGTGGTCTCCATGCAGAGACCAATGAATATCCCAACAGGGGGTATCCAGTCTTGTCCGCAATGACTGTTCTAGTTCTACATTTGTTCACCATATGGCGCTAAGTTTTTTCTAATTTTTTATGACATCTTGTGTGTTTTTGCTATATTCAACTTCTTCTCCAGAACTGTCTCTCAGATAAAGCTGAAACTGTGTGGATGTATTCCTTGTGAGAGCTCAAACTTAGTTTACCTTCTCACATGCAATATCTGCAAGAAGCAATATGTAGGCCAAACGCTTTGGCAAATCAGAGAAACATTACGAGAACATTTTTGTTATATTGAGAACAAAATGGACTCACAACCACTGGGCAGACACTTTGCCCTTCCAGACCACAGTGGACTCGATTTGCAAGTCTAGGTGCTGGAATATATCCAAACCCCTCCCCTCCTCGAGCGCACCAAACAGTTACGCCTGGAGAGAGAGAAACATCGGATCCACCAACTGCATTCCATTGAGCCTTTTGGCCTCAATTTCATGGGGAGATGAGCTCACTCGCTCTGTCTAATGCTAAATTTTTAAATCGAGCTCTTCTCCATATGATCTATAGACATTTATTGTCACAGTAGCGCTCAATAAAAACCAAGGGATTTAAAGTTTTTTTACCACAGCAGAACAAAATTTATTTTTCTGCTAGCCCCTGTGATAGGGCATCAGGTGCAAAAACACGCAGTTCACCTGGTAAACGGGTTCCAGTATTCAGCACTGGTTGACCGAGAACCAGTATGTTGACTTTCTTAATATGGGAAATAACCATTTCAAACCTAGGTTTGAAAACTGAAGTTACGTGGTACCGAAATTGAAACTAGGCCGTAGTCCATAGATGTGCATGCGTACATACGTACACAGCGTAGCAACACATTTGTTACCCCTAACTATATACGAAACATTTTGAAATCCCTGCCAGTGCCTGATGAGACCTAGACCGGTCGAAACGCGTCGCACAGTTTCCAGTTGCCTCTTCTTGGCTACTTGCTTTGTTTAAATCGCTATTCCTTATGAAAGGTTCAAACAAAGTTGTTCACTAGGTGGTACTGCTGTGGATTCCTGATTTTTAACGATTTTTTACAATTTAGGTACTTATCGGTAGACACACCTTTCCTATTGATTACTATGTTAGTCAATGGGCATTCTAATGCTAACTCACATTTTGAACTGTTTCTCTAAAATTGTCATCCAGATCGACATCAAACTCAGTGGCACTGTACTTTGGATGGGTCTCTACCAAGTTTGTTCAAATGGTCATGCAGCAGTGATTTTTGGATTTACAGAGCAAATTATACTACCATACAATGTAATGTCTTATTCTGTAACTGTTGTTGGCGAGGAAATACAGGTAACTATTGTTACAGAAGAAATACTACCATGTAGCATACTGCGTAACTATTGTAAGTGAGGAAATGTAAGCAAAAATCTATTGTGTAACTGTTACGACAGAGGAAATGTTATCATGTATCCTATTGTATAACTGTTGTGCCAGAATAAATGTTACCATGTATCCTTTTGTTCAACTGTTGTGACAGAGGAAATGGTACCATGTACCTTATCATCTAACTGCTGTAACACAAGAAATGTTTCTAAGTAGCTTATTGTGTATCTGTTGTGACACAGGAAAAGTTCTTTTGCCTCCAGTCTACCGTGTCTAACTATCGTATGCCCACAAAAATTTCTTATTGACAAACTGCACCAAATGTGGGCAAAAAGATACACCATATTTAGTACATATGGACTTATAACGCAATGTCACGTAACATCGACTAACACCTCAAAATCAATATTTCTTTTAATAAAACATCCACAAAGTCTCCATTCCCCCTGATGAAGGCCCACAGGATCAAAACGTTGGGGGGGGGGGGAGGGAGGGGCTCCCCTTTTAATTTTCTACTAAATTAGTCTTGTCTGATCTTGTTGGTGTGCAATTTTAGAGCTTTCTTTATCATATACCATGTCTAACTCTGTTACTCTCAATAGTTCCGCATGCTTTGTGAAAGTTGAGATTATCATCAAACTAATGAAGGGATATTGGCTCTATAAATCTGATGCCTCCATTTACTGAGCAAAACCAACTGGTGGGGAAATGTCATCTGCTTCAACGTTTCTGACCACTTTGAACATTGTTAAGAGTGAAACCAGGCACAGAACTAATTACTTATTTCAAAGAAAGCTGTTGCTTAACTCTCATTCCAAGGGCGAAAGGGTTATGCTTGGCGGACACCTGTTGCAGCTTACTTACAAGTTTGGAGAGTTCAGATGACCAGGTGTTCATGGTGATGATCTTTTCGGTGGGTACCCAATGAGAATAAATCCACGTGAGAGCCTCAATTGCCTCCTGTCCATCCTGTGACTGCTCTCCACCAATCAAAATGCGGTCTGGCTTCAGCAAATCCCTGATGGCTGTGCCTTCAGCAAGGAACTCCGGATTGGATAGTACCTTAGGATAAAACATAAACAGAACTTGACACTTTTTGTTCCAGTGACAAGCATGGTTGAGTTTGACAATTTCATTGATCATTTCTGTTTTACAATGTGGTCTGTCAGAGTGACGGGTAATACCAGAACATTGCCATTTTCAGTCAAGTTGCTTTTTTCAGAGTCAATGTGCCAGGGATAATGTAAAAAAAAAAAATTGAAAATACGAGCAAAGGTATGGCTTCACTTTCGTGCCGTTCGACCGGTTTCGCCAGTAGTGTGGCTCATCAGAAAATAAAAAAAAAAAAAAAAAAATGCCTGCAACTGATGCAACATCATTGCACACAAAAGTACAAAAAATACTGAAATGTTTACATCTAACATTTATATCTGCTCTCTTATTCAAAGGATAAATAAGGTCAGGTATGCTAAAATACCAGATAATTTGCTCTGTAGAATCAGATTCATTTTGGCCAGAACAAAAATTAAAACAATTAAAATCAATTTAATGCAGTTAATGACATTTGTTGCATCAGGTACAGAGGACAAGGGAGTTCTGACATCTCGCCTTTACTTCCTGCTTTATGAAAATGAGAAGTTTTGCAAATTTTGGGAAAGTGCCTGGATGTTTAATGCAGCTTAATGTTAACAGCCAAATGTTACTCTTTTGCAAGCAAGGATGAACACCTTGTGAGACAAACCTGTTGCAATACAGTGGTCCCCTTCTTATAAGGCCCCCCTGTAGAGAGGCCACCCCCTCTACAAAGGCCAGTTCTCCATGCAGCAAGCATGGCATCTGCATTGTATTTTACCCCTCAAGAGAGGCCACCCCTCTTATAAGGCCACTTTTCTCGTGTTTTTGGGGTGGCCTTATAACAGGGGGACCACAGTATTAAGACTTTTCATGTTGGGTCAGATACCAAAAAAAAAAGAGTTACAGTGTAACATATATTGAACACCCATCATTAAGATTATATGGACTATCATTTTTTTCCCCTTCAGGTGCCAATCTTAATTATTATGAGAGTTAACTCAAAATCTAAGTTTCACGGGATATCAAAGGAATATGACCCAGCAGCTAAAACTGTGTCTTTTTCATGTTATGTCACTTAGACATCTGTTTCCATCTATAAATAAGCAACAAAAAACTGTGGTAGTATATATAGTATTACCCATCAAGTGTTGTGTGCTGATAGGCACGAGATACACAGATAATTTGGTGCAAGTCATTTATCTGACACCAGCATAAGGGCATAAATGTTGGTTATAGGCTCATGTATTGCATTAGTTACCATGGAATTGCTCCTCTACAACACAGGTAATAAAAGGTACAATAAAACTTAATTCATTCCATACTATGGTCACTGGCCTTGGTCAGTGGTTCTGGCACTGCCTGGCAAGTTATGCTGCAGCTGCCTTTGCCAGGCAGTGCCAGAACCATTGGCTTAAGACTATAGGCATGTTGGTACTTGAACGAAAGCTCTTTTCATGAAAAATTAAATATGCAATTGTCGTCTTAAATCTAGGTACATGTACGGAAAAATCAGGGACTGGTGTGGAATGAGTTAATCCTTATGTGTGATTTTTTCCACATACCTGATACCGTATCCCTGGTCTGACATTAGCCTTGAGTATGTGGATGATACTTTCACATGCTTTGACAGGGACTGTACTCTTCTCAACCACAATTTTGTTGCCGGGTGCTCGCTCGGCAATCATACGGGCACATGATTCAATGTATTTCAGATCCGCTGCACGACCCTGTGTAGAAAATGTGGATAATTTTAGCCTCACTAAAAACAATAGGACCTTCTTTACTTTTGAGAAGAAATTTCATATAAAATATTGAACATAGCAAAATGGGTAACACAGGTAACGGTAAGGCGTATCGTCTTGATGTATTATTCCATATCAATTTTGGTTTTAATGTGGCGGCGAGTAGTCCAGTAGTAGGCACCTAGACTTTGGCAAAAAATTTACAGTGATACTTTTGGTGTTAAATGAAATAGCTGTTCCCTCATTTTGATGAGCAATGCATTCATTTCCCTTTGTACAACTTGGGTGTCAAAGGAAAGAACTATTTCCTTGCATTGACAAGCAACGGATCCATTTATCTCCATTTGCAATATACAGATATGACCCAGTGAAAATCAACATGTATACCTTGCCTAATCCGTATGTCTTGGTAGGTGTGTTCACAGATATGAAGATCATATCTGCCTCTTTGATTGCTGAATCAATGTCAGTGGAGAAGAACAAGTTGCGACCTCGGCAACTCTTCACGACTTCATCTAAACCCGGCTGAAAAAATTTGAAAGAGAGAAGACAGATATCAATCATTTATTCCAAATGCATCACCACATCCATAATCTGTTTCCATGAGAATGCACCCCTTTTACTAGTTTAAACAGCTCAGCCATTTTTACCCACCCCTTAGAATTAAACAGAAAGAAGAGGAATCACGCAGCACTCTCAGCAGTAATCACATAGGAACAGAGATTGTTTGGATCTGCAAGGGACACAGGGGGTCAACCATGAAATCCTGATAGCAACCAAAAGTTGCCTTCACTGAAGGTGAATCTGCAAAAACTTTCATTTCTTTTGCAAGAAAGCATCACACACGCAATACTTTTCCTTTTTTTTTAATCCACAAGGGGCCCCCATGTTTTCCCTGATGATGACAATATTCACCTGGACCATGTGACATTGTTTGTTCACAAGCGCTTTCCAGGTTATGGGCTGACATGCCCAGTTGACCGTTAGCCATTGGATGTTCAGCCAAACGAGCGTCATGCCCAAACGTCAAACTGCATGGTTCCTGGGGGTCAATGTTCTTGTACAGTAAAAATAGCAAGAACAGCATCCATTACAATCAAGTCTCTGATAAGTCCAGTGTTGGACAACACCAGTGAGATTAGCCTGCATTGATAACGACTCTATATTATAGAGCAATGTTCCAGGGACTGTTGGTGCCATTAGCTAATTAGCCAGATGCATATGTTTCATTCATTTGGCTACAGAAATTTGCAAATGGCTAATTTAATTTAATATGAATTATAGGAGAGTTACATTGAATTTTGCAGTGATCACATGCACCGTTTTATTTCCTAATTTGGCTCCAAATTTTGAAGGCCTAGATCTATACCTGTGTTCATACGTTTTGTCAAGCTGGTACATTCACCATGTTTAGCACTAGCCTGGTTCAAACCAAACACATACGTTGTTGCACTGTGTTACCCGTTGCCACCGTGAAGACCTGCATTCCAAATCTTCAGTAACAGAACTCGTCATCATATTTCTCTCAACACCAGTAAAATAGATCAATAAAGCAGAAGGGCGGTCATTTTACGCATAAAAAAAAAAATAAAACAAAGTTATTGACATGGCGGTAAGATGGAGACGGACTTGTCAACCAATCCTGTGGTCAGCGTTTAATCACGATTTCTCCATATCACAGTCATGTCTTCTGATTACAAAGAATGGTCTTACAGGTAAGCACAATCATGTATGCACAGTGTTTACACTAGTCCATCATGAACAGAAATATTACTTACGGGAAATTATATGTGACCAGTGGCAACCAAGTTAACAGAAGAAAATCTGCCGGTAGGTGGCACTGCACTGGAAAGTCCAATGCTTGTCAAATGGCTAAACCTATAAATGCCACATAAACCAGCAATAGAAATATCTCCATCCAGGTTTGAATCCTGCACTCAGGTTATAAGTTGTGAAGATCATCACTTGCCTGACTGTGGTAAAAGTCAGTGACAATGTGTGTACAGATTGAAAGAAGCTAGACTAGTCCAACCAGTGCAGCTGCAACAGTGGATGTTCTCTGTCAGCTATTTTATAGGATAGGCATGGACTCTATCACCATGATACTACAAGCATCACTGGGTGATTGAATCCTGGCCAGGTTTTGCTGCACGTGTGTATGCATGGCCCTACCTCAAAGATTGGGAGTTTATCCCCGTTCCACTGCTGGATGCGATTAGCATTGATGTCCACCACCGTCACGGTCACCTCCGGACACTTGTACGCAATCACACTGCACGTGGGCCCACCCACATACCCCGCACCAATGCAGCATATCTTAGTGATCGGCATCTTGAAGACTCGCTCACCCCTGCAAGCACAAACCAACTAACTGAAGAATGCATTAACCTGGTTTGTAATCAGTCATGTTCTCTTATGTATAATCTTGATTTAAAAAGCAAAAACTTTAAATCATCCGGCCTCTTTATTTGACCAATTGTGAACATAATTTCCAAAGTGAGAATACATAAATGCCATTTCTCCACGGTCCCTGCTGTGGAGGTAGCAAGTTTCTGCTTCGTTAGTTCTTCTGGTGTAAAAAAGGATCATATTAAACCTGCACAGATGTTACAAATGAGCCTTATATTCTCTGTATCCCATCGTACTGTCATACATCCAATCTCACTTGCAAATTTGATTCCACCAACATGATCAAGCTGAAGAAACAAGTCAAGTTGAATTACGTCATAAACATTGGCAGCTACGGCAGCATGCAGTTACAAGTACACTGGTCCCCCTCTTAAAAGGCCACTCCAAATGCAGCCAAAAAGTGGCCTTATGAGAGAGGTGGCCTCTCTTGAGGGGAAGAATATAATGGAAATACAGTGGTACATGCTCCAAAGACCACCTCTCATGAGAGACTGCATTAGTTTTTGAGACTGTCCTTTCAAGACACTGGACTCTCACTACTTGGTTAATTTACCTTGAATTTAGGACCACCTGCCATATGTGACCACTTTTGACTGGCACTAGGGGTGGTCTTAAAGAGCAGGTACCACTGTGCCATACTTTCTGCACAATCATGCTGGCCTTTCAAGAGGGGTGGTCTCTGGTGAGCGGGGCCTTATATGAGGGGGACCACTGTATCATATAGATACTTGACCATCATTCTACCGCTCACAAACGATTATCGGCTATAAGAAGTTTAACATGTAAATTCTGGACATATCTACACTGTTCAAACTTTCCCATTTTGATTTTTGAAGTCCTCACTCTGTCAATACACTAGGATCACATGAAAATGTGCATTAAGGTTCTGGTGAGCTTAGCAACAACATGTGACTCACTCAATTGTTCTTTCATTGGCCCAACCATACACAATCTTTCACAACGAAAATTCCATTTCACAATGAAAATTCCAGAGGAGTTCAGTAGTTTCCACTATGATTGTTATGGGCCTCATAATAAATTTTTTTTTTTTTTTTTTTTTTTGTGCATTTAACCTGCTTGGATTGTATAGGGATGAAGCCCAGTACACAAGTACCTGGCACACTGGTATACTCAGCACAGTGAGTTTGCACACTTGACACACTGATCTCACCTTCTGATGTCCTACTTCAACTGATATGAACACAGATGTGTCAACCCCCAAAGACCTGTGACCAGGAGGTTCATGTAAAAAGTGCATGAAATCAAAGAAAAAAGTCCATTTTGCCTCAAAATGCCTGTCATTTTAAGAGCTTGTTGATTCTCCAAAATGGGAGACTCCCGGTGAAAACGGGAGAGTTGACAGCTGTGTATGAAGCCACTTCAAGTAACCCCACCCCCTCCTTGGACACTGCACATTTCCCAAACACTGATCAAGACTCTTTCATATACATATAGTGTAAGGTACTCAATACCAACTGATCACAATATTTTGTGATACATGAAGTGTTTCAACACTGCAAGGTGACCCCTCCTAGTGACGGTTAGCCTGTTGTGCTCTGAAATCTATTTATGGCATAACTGTTCAGTTCAAACTCATCATCAATGATTACTTTCCACAAATGATGATGTTTCAGGAGATGTGGCATGTTTTTATCACATGAAAGCTCTAAATTTGAATCAAATGCTGTTGCAAAATTTTGTGACTGCAAAACAATGGATTTCAAGCTGGTTAATGACCTCTGAAGCGCATCATTTGTAGAAAATAATCAACCTTAGCCTCATGGCCTTGGCATCACTATTTTCTAGGAATGATGTACATGTATTCCTTTCTGAATATTAAACCTATACATGTTATTTATCATGTGGCACAGATATTTGAAGTAGTCAAAACCAGTTCCTGTGTTGAGACTGAATGGTGCTGCTACCTGGTGATCTCTACAATAAACATTCCTCACTTAAACACTGGTTGAGACTGTGAGGTACCATCATTTTGTTGTCACTAATCAGAACGAGCAAAGGCATGATTAATCATATACAGTGACCCAAATAACTCACCCAATGACAACTTTACAACATAACACAACCTTCAGGCCTACTACATATATGTGTCTTGGTCAAGTTTCATGGAAATGTATCAAAGCGCGCACACACACACACACACACACACACACACACAACACACACACACACACACACACACACACGAAGCCAAAACTTTCTCTGTCAATAGTAAAATACTATGAGGAAGTTAAGAGGAAAGTTGACTTCAAGTTAGACTTACTAATACACAGCACTGTACATGCCTAAAATGAACAAAGAAAAATATATATCAAAACCCCAACTGTCTAAGTGCTGACAAGTCTGCGGAGCTGAAAAAAAAGGAAAATTCTTCAATAGCCTATTATTAAATAAAGACTTACATCTACTTGTGGTCTGGCCCATCATACGGTTCAGTGACAAAAATTTGGTAAAGCTACGGTGAATATTTTTTGAGATATTATGGTAACATCATCCTTTGTGTGCAACTCACATGGCCTTGAAATAAATATTTTAACAGTTGCATAAAAAGTTAAAAAATAATAAAGAGGGAGCTGGTTTTACATAGGAACCTGGTCCATTATAAGGTGCATCTCTGACAAAAATTTGGTGCAGCTATGATGAATATCTTATGAGATATGGTGGCAACATTGACAAGATGGACGCATGACGCAGCGGAAGACAATACCTTCCAGCACTTTATGTGCCAAGGGTAAAAAGCAAAAAAATGCAGCACCATCTGTAACATCAATAATCTAGGGGTACCTACAAGTGTCCCCATGCAATTTCAATGAAATCCACCAAGCAGTATCAAAGTTTTTTTTTTTTTTAATTTTGTCAAAAAACAAATGAAAAACAAGGGGTCAATTGGCCCAATGCTCTGCTGACCATCCTACAAGCTCAGCTGACAGAGAAGTCAGCTAAGCTAACAACTATTTTGCAGCTTTAGCCAAATTGGCTAGAACGTCAAAATTCCTAGTGCTAGCCAAGCTTTTTCCACGAGGACTCTTTCAAGTTTTATTTGACAAAAAAGCACCAAAATTACAAGTGTGGCCTACTGAACCAAACTGGAAGAAATGCAAAGACTGCAAATTGCCATCAGGTCTGAACTGGATCTGCCCAAATGCATGTATGCCATTTACACAATATTAATAATGGCTGCTAATACGTACAGCCATTATCTAAATTTGAAAAACCATAGGAAGTCAGTAAATGACAGTAGATTTGTCAAGTAAACATGGAAGTTTGGTGGAGACTGAGACAAGCTTCATTTCCACAAAGTCTGAAGAGATTCCAGCATGCCATTTGCAAGAAAAAACCCATAACTCTAAAACACACATATATATATAACACTTATTCAAGCACAAAATTGTTAACAAAACCATGAACTGCTACATCGATAGCTCCTACAACAACTTGCCACCAAACTTAAACCAGCAATTCCTGTTTGCTGACTACATCACCCAACACATGTACATAAAAAAAAATTCTTGCAGGCTCGAGTTGTGTACTCCCATTGGATTGCATATTTAAGGTGGAAGATCTCAAGTCAGCACCTTTGGATAACCTCTAATCACTTTTTCATATTTTTGGATAGTTTGATACTTAAACTACATGCTCCCAAAAACTCAGATGTGTGAACATAAAATTTAGGTGAGAAAATTGATCTCAAATCTTTTGTTTACACTGAAAAGTTAAAGCAGTGCCGAGCACATGGGGTTTGTTTGCATGGGCATGATAATGAAGCATGTCATTATTTCCACAGTCATTATTCCATGACCCCTGGAAACCAATTGGCAAGGGTCACTCATAGGGAACAGGAAACCATTAGCCGTGGAGAGAAGAATGGGCCAGCTCAGATTAATCATTATCATTGTTCTGATTACTTTGAAATTCTCTATTGATGTACAAACAAATTAGTACAATCCACTTACTGGGCCACAAATATGGAAAGCCCCACGTGAACCCATGCCCAATCAAGCCAAGTGTGATGTTCCCAAGTTACAAAAGACTAGATTTGAGCCACAAAATATACTGTTTTTAAATGACAACATCACATAGGTAAAGCTACAAGTTTATTTCACACAATAATTAAAACACAGGACGCAAGAAATGAGTATGTGTCATATTACAGTCATAAATGCTTAAGAATTGGCAACTTTTTCTTTCAATGCGATTTTCTCGGAACTGTTTTTTGCTCAACCTCTGCAATTTGTATCTCGCCTCACAAATGTATGAATTGCCCTATCACACTAAAATCAACAGACATCAAAAGAAAAATATCATATCCTGGAGCGGTTCCCAGGATTTTTTTTTCTGACAACCCCTTCCATGACTTTTGGAGCCATTATAGAAAGAAAATGAACAACCTGTCAGGACCACATTAAAAATTTTATAACTTTTTATTTATGCTATTTCAGGACTCACCATTGAATTAGATCCTGGAAATAGATAATATGTTTTTAAGTTCTTCTGATTCCAACTTGAAACAAAAAAAAAAAGTGCCATTTCTGTGTAAAAATGTGAAAATCCTACGAAGTCAGAAAGAATGCTATAAAATCTCAAAAAATTCCAATCCTGCAAATAACCCTATGGATACAAATTTATGGATATGTAGTAATCAGAAAATATATAGGTTTAATGTACTTGTGAAAAAATTAAATTGGTAATATTGATCCAAAGTTGCCAGTCTCACTGCATGTGCAGTAGCTTCACAGCTTCCACCTTAAGTAACCTTGAATAAACTGCATACATTTAAAGCTAAGTAATGCAGCAAGTTTTTCAGAATGACACCTATATTTACAATAAAAAAATTTTTTACATGCAGTGGTTTATAAGTCATCAGATTGCAAATTACAAGGGGGTAATGGAATTAAACAACTCTGGCACTCCTGGCGGATTACTGTCCTCTACAGGAGGGATGTAGGAACCTTCCAACAATGCTCTTCCCTGTTGCTAGCTGCAACACTAACATTCACACATGAACTCGATCAGCACAGCCGACTGCCGTTCAACTGTTTAAACTCAGTCTGGTTGTACGCATGGCTATGAATTTCACCAATTGAGCCTGGGTCGCTGGATCCTTGCTGGAAGGACAGAAGCTAAAACGACACTCCCATTAGGTCATGTAAACATACATGTACATACAAACATATCAGAAAAAAAAAATTGTTTAAACCATGCCAGGCCACTCCGTGCAATATGCACATTGTACAACTGTATGCCCCATCAGGCCCATGTATCCCAATCAGAGCAAAATACTCAGCTTCTTCATCTAAAAAGACGAACTAAATTTCACATTAAAAAATGTTGCTACTGCAGGGACTGCTCTGACTACTAGCCAAATAGCCAAGTTCTAATGTCTCTTAAATTCTGTTAAAGAAATGTGTAAATGGCAAAAATATTTCAAAATTATTAAACCCCATGACCGACTCCTTCTTAATTATACCCATATTTCCAATTTGATGTCTTAACCCTTTCCCCCCCTTGAATCAAGACAGTCAACAGCTTTCCTTGGCATGGAGTGGGTGCTAAGTGCCCAACCCATGCCAAGGAAAGCTGTTGGACTGGGGGCTGTGATCTTGGTAGGTCCCATCTACAATTTTCAGTCAAACTGTTTTTCATTACTATTGAAATTAGTTGAAAATATACTGAGAGCAGATGACAAACTTGACAACCAACCACTTTTGGCCAGTTTAAGGGCCCTTGGGGAAAGGGTTAATATGTCCCTGCTAATGTATTTTATGTTCGGAACGAGCGGGACTCGAACCTGCAACCTTTGGCACCAGTCGCCTAGCTGAAATGGGAAATGCACATAATCACTCGACCAAATCCCCATTCTTAAAAAAAAAAAAAGAATTGTTCAATGGAGGTAGTTATGTGCCAGTGCCATATCAACACGGTTATGCATTTTATTTACTGAGTCGGCATTTATTTCCAGAATCGGGGACTTGAATCCACCAGCATTAAGGAAATGCCAAAATATATATTTTATGTTCGGAACGAGCGGGACTCAAATATGACACCCATCTAATGTTCACTACTGACAGGCTGACCCATTGCCTCCAAACAGACTTCCATGGGTGTAAGACTGAGGGCACCCCATCAAATGGGCCATCAATTGAAAAAAAAAAAAAAAAAATCTGTAACATCTTACACTGTTCATGCAAGGAACTCACAAATATGAACACAATGGTGTAACTTATCAACATGGCAGACTGAGACACCAAGACAACAGCATGTTTGACACCTTCCTGTTGTATATTTAGCATTAAAAACCCTGGGACAGTGGTCATTGGATCAAGAGCAGAAGTAGGCGTCCCCCACATGCAGAGTTGTTCATTTTTGCAACAGATAAAATTGCTGTCAAAATTACCAAGCTGTTTCATTGATAAAAGTATGCATACAGGTAATTTCATTCCCCGCTCCACAAAACACTTCACAGACCCTGCTTTCACCAAGTACAATGCAAGCATTGGAGAGCATAAGTGTGTGTGTGTGTAGTGGGCGGGGGGGAGGGTGTAGGGTCCTACGGTCCTACCCCAGGCCAAAGAAACTCATCAATGTTTAGCTAAAAGCTATGCCATATATTATAGCAATGCTGACTGACAATATAACAATCTTATACCTGTCAACATTCTAGAACTCAGAACAGGGAGATTTTTTAATTTAAAAAAAAAAAATCCATGGGAGAGATTTGCATTTTTACAAAGATTTTAATGGAGAATACTCAATTTTCGTGGGGGAGAATGTGCAAAAGTTGCCAAATTTTGTACGTAAACTTGAAAATTTTGGATGAAGAAGTGTGAGACTCCCTCCTTATGAAGGAGGCTTGACAGGTATGTAATCTCACTGCTTTAACCTGCACTCTAGGGGAATTGGCATCAACTGGACATACTGAAAATAGCCAGGGCTACATCTAGAGGATCACCACAAGCTTGATGGAAACAAAACAAAAAAAAATATAGACAAGCTGCATGGAGGCCCTTTTAAAAGGAAAAAAAAAAAAAATGCAAAACATACACTTTCTCCTCAGATTCTGAGATACATTACTTTTAATTTAACTTATTCTGGACAACGGCTGTGAGATTGTGGTCATCTCAATATAAAGAAGTCAAACACCAAAATAAGCCAGTTAATGGCCTGAACTGTTCCATTATTTCAGGTGCAGCTTTGTTGTCACATGAGACTCCTTGACAGAAACATGTCGGGTCATGGCGACTGCACAGAAGATCTGTCTATCATAGGAGGGTCTCTTCATTCCTTGGTGCATCACAGCAGTGATAAAGGCAGCCTGTAAAAGACAATGCAGGCAGTTTGGACTCACCTGTCTGGACAACCTGTCCAGCAAATGCCCAATTCTCCCAGTTCAGCAGTTGTGAGTTGTGTCAATAGGTACACAGCCTGGGTGACAGCGTCTGACACACATACACACGCACACTAAAAAAATTACACCAATGGTACAGGCATTGAGACGACCCAGTCTCTATGGAGGTCAACATACATATTTACCAATCATATGTCGAACATTTCAGTTTGTGTGTGTGTGTGGGGGGGGGGGCAGTGTGTTTTTTGTGACCTGACATAATCATATGATAATGATGCGGCACGTACGATGGGGGGTCGTATGTAGACATTTTATCTTTGTGACATTCCAAACATTACATGCAAGTGCACATTTTGATTGGAAAATGATATCACTTTTTTTAACTTTTTTTTTTTACCACAGGCATTGCATCAGGGAGAAGTATCAATCAATAATTTTCTAGTAGCAACAGTCTGGTCACATATCAGCCCCCTCCATTTAACTGTCCTACTAAAAACGCAGGTGCTACCCTTCTTTACAACTGTAGTCATTTTTGTCCTAAAATATACTCCTGGTCAACCCCCTAAAAGTGCAGAGTCATACACATGTCAACCGTAGCCTGCTGCATTGTTTTAATAAAACTATTCTCATCACTGGTTTGACTTTATTCTTTGGCTGGAGAGTCAACATTTTAGTATCTTGATGTACTATTAGGCAATCCAGGAGGAAAAAAAATATATGTTTAAACTAACCAGGTCAGCTGAGGATAAATAAACTCCAGACCAATTCTGCCTGGACTCAGTTCTGAGCTAAGAAGCTGCATAGAGGCATGTACAGCATGTAATCTAGTGACAACCCAGGCTACCAAAGAAAACACATCTGTAAATAAAGGAAGTCAATACTTATACATACTATTGTGAGTAGTGTTCACAGTTTGAATGAGGGATCCTTTGTGGCATGAAGTCAATATGGACTGCCCTTGAGTAACCAGTGTTAAGTTCTTAACATGCCACACTTAAGCAAACAGAGCCAGAGGAAAATTATGTGCACGGACAGCATGGAAAAAAATCAACAATACAACTACCCCTCACCTTAATATAGCGGTCTGCTTCTTATGAACTGGTCACCTGTATTATCGTTTTATTCCTAGTCACTAAGAAGCAGTTAACACTAGTTCTAAAACTGGTCCTCACTAGTTCTCTTATAGTGGTCGATCACCAGTTCTAATCTAGCAGAGGACCAATACTACCACTGTATTTCTAGTTTACATGTATATTAAAACATTTAATTGTCACAGCAGTTCTCAAGATCTAGTAGTTCCAGAGAACTGGTGGTACCAGTTTATTACTAATCTAGAGACTTAGCAGAATTAACTATGTATTTCCACACCACTTCTGAAGAACTAGTGACTAATTCCAGAACTAGTAAACTGCTTTTTGTGGCATATATGACCAGTTTCAGCAGCAGCCAGCAGCAGCCAGCAGCGGCTGGCGGCAGAGAGGCGGGCCACTGCCGGCCGATGCTGGCTGCCCCCCGAAAGCCAATAGAAGGCTTTGGGGTTGATTGGAGGTCAGCGGCACATGGTGGTGACCAGCAGCAGGCCTTACTTAGATGCTGTCTGCTGCCAGCTGCCAGCTGCCGCTCCCTTCTGCTGGCCACCGCTCCCTGCTGCTGGGCTCCACTCTGTATTGCGCCTTACATGGTGTATCATGTAAAATATGTATCTAAAGTTGGGGATGGAAGAGGTTCCAGTAAATGTATATATTTATTAGACTTTATAACATGACTTGTACCTCCATCAACTTGACACATGATGAATAACTTTGTATCTCATTTAATCACATAAAAGTAACTAATTTGTTTGAGAATTACATCTATTTCAGATAACATGTATTAGTGTTATGTTGAATCCTACAGCTGCAATTTAAGACCACCCTGGAGAGGACATGGGTAGCCCATGGCCAACTCCAACAATTATGGCCAGCTCTTGTGGCCAGCAAGCTGCCAACTATGAGAACAAACCTGTTCAACATAAAAAGTGGGCTGCTTATGGGCAACTTAGGAAAAAAGTGGGCCACTAGTGGGCAGCTCCAAGACAATACGGGCAACTAGTGGCCAGCTTTTGGTCAATGTGGGCTGCTACCAGGCAGCACCAAGGTAAAATGGGCAACTAATAGGTGGCTCCTAGTCAGTAATTTCTGTAGTCAGTACAAAAAGGACAGACAGTGGGCAGAGTGTTGGCAATGGAAGGAAGTATCATCAACTGACTTTCCAGCATCCTTGTCCTTTGGAGGGAAACTATAAGCAGCCATGTTGACAAACACTTGCACCTTCTGACAAATGTTATCAAAAAGGCCTTTTGTGAAGCATTTTGAGGACAAAACAGCAGAGGATACATCCATCAATATGCCTAGGTTGCATTGGCTATAAAATGATTATACTGAATAAGTACAATCGATGTCATTTGTTATACATTGGGTGCAGACAAGCACTCCAATTTCCTCAGCTTGGGGTGAAAGTTACATGTGTATTTAGAATAGAATTTGGCTATATGTACATACAGCAATCTCAATCAGTCTTGAGATACAACTTATAAAGGCAGCTGTAGGTCCAACAGTGAACAGTTTCTCAAAACAGGTGGTCTTTCATTAGATTCGTACAGCACAATGTGTAATACAGTTGTCTTAGTCTGTCAGCTAAAAATGGTCTTTATTGCAGGTACCACATACTGTACACATATATCTGGTACAGGCAGTATAATGATTGACACTGTGATTGTACATAAATTAGACTAAAAAAAAAAAACAGCGCACATTGAGATGGACATATTTCCCCTGGGTTGTGTTCACTTACAGAACTGCAAGATTATTTTTGACCTATGTAGGTTTAACACTGCAGACCTTGGTATCCCAGTGTTAGAGTCACTGCTCTGGAATGTGGCCAGCTAGTGGACAGCTGATGGGCAACTAATGGGCAGCTCTCCATATAAGGTCATGGCCAGCTAGTGGACAACTTCCAAATATGGGTCCCTAGTGGCCAGCTCCCCATATAAGGGTATGGGCAGCTAGTGAGCAACTCCCAAATGTGGGCTGCTAGTGGCCAGCTCACTACCATGATGACCATATAAGGGTATGGGCAACTAGTGGGTAACTGCCAAATGTGGGCTGCTAGTGGCCAACTCCACTGCCATATAAGGATGTGGGCAGCTCACCTCACTTAAATGGCAAAATGTCCATTAGCTGCCAACATAGCTGGCCATGGGCAGCCCATGGCCTGCTCCCGTGGTCAGCTCTATACTTATTTTGAATGGGTGTGGCCCTGCTGTATGTTTCTCCATATGTTTGATTGTTTCATCCCAACTATAACTGATGCCAGTTCATCAATGTTCTAATGATATTCCAACAGTACTGCATGTATGACCATTTTATACCTACTGCATGACTCATTTACAGCAGCCTTTATGCTGTCATTATATGGCCATTTTATAACAGGCTTATCAGACTAGTTCCATCAGATGATACTGTACACCTGCAGATTATTGTGGCATACTAATTTTTTACCCTTTTTATATTACCAGTTTTTGTATTATTAAGCACTTGTGAATATAGTGTACAATGATGTACATGAACTTCCTGCACATAATGAAGCAATCATAAGCACAACAGGGTATCTATCAGCTATTTATAACCATGCCAATACTTGATTTTTTAAAACAATGGGAATTGCTTAATACATTCAATTCAAACTAGAAAAGATGATTTGCTGTATAGCAAATCAGTGTGTGTGTCTTCAAAACATATTTGTATGGTAATGTACAACTATTCCATAACACAGGAGTAGAAGTTGGAATGGCATCTCTATCTATTATAGCTTTGAAGTTATTCAAGATTTAAAATTTCTAATGGTGCTACTTAGCATAATTAAAACTGCTACAACTTACACGTGCAATTGTCAACAAACCCCTAGTAGAAGTTGGAATGACATCTCTACCCATTATAGTGTTGAACATATTCAAGATTGAAAATTTTGAATACTGCTAATTAGCATTATTTAGATGGCTACGACTTTCATTTCAGATTCATTGCATGTGCAATGGTCAATACCATGCTAGTAGAATTTGAAATGACATCTCTATTTCTGATGCTTTTGAAGATATTCAAGTTTAAAATTTCAAATGCTGTTCGTTAGCATTAGTTGAATTGTTACAACTTTTGTTTTAGATTCATTACATGCGCAATGGTCAATATCCCCCTAGTTGAAGTTGAAATGACATCTCTATCTATTATACTTTTGAAGATCTTCAAGATTTAAAATTTCAAATGCCCGTAATTTGCATAGTTTTAAACGTCTTCATTTCTCTGTATAAAAAGACCCAACTCCTTGTAAATTTTGTCTGAAACTCAAGCAACTGTGAATGCTCACACACACATATATCCTTTATGAAGTTAAATTGATGTGCAAACTTGCAGCAAATTCTGTCTGGGCATTTTAAACATTCTGGATAACAAATTTGCGCTGAGGCATATCAAGAAGTAGGTTGCAGTCAGTAAATAGGTCAGAATAAATAACTGATATGTGGATCACTGTGACCCAGAAATGTGATGAATCCATCTTAGTGATTCCCACTGGTGTTTTCCTGTAGAATCTAAATTTGATGCAGATTTACGTCCCTGTGACTGGCTGATTTCTTAAGCTTTCCTTGGGATCAACTTTGGTGTTGAAAATGGCCAGGTACGTTTGTGTCCCAAGGTTTTGGGGGAGATATTCAGTTTGGTGTTACAACTGGCTGAGAGACTGCAGTGCTTGAAGCTTTTTCAGGCTCTGGTTGCAGGTCAGACAGAGACACATCTGGCTATCAGAGTTTGTGCTACAGGTGTATTTTCCATCTTAGATAACAAATGTAATTACTACAGAGCTGCCTGTTTGTAAGGCCCCTCACCACATGGTGATTTTAATAGAATGTTTTGCATCCCTTGGCCCCCACTGAAGCATTTTTCCTATTACTCTGTTAACTCTTTTAGTGCCAATCACGTCTAGAGTCCATCTACTTAAGTCAGACAAGTCGGAATTATCATTAGGATCCCAGAATCGTATTCCTCTCATTCATTGTCACATTTTTTGACATGTACATGCCACATTGCACATGTATGTCTTTTATTTCAATCTCTTGCAATTGCTGCCCAAGGTCAATCGTTCATGGGTCAACAAAATATTAATTTACCATATACATTCCAGTTGTAGCACGTCCTAATAGCAGCACACCCCCTTTTAATCTTAGGAGTTTTATTTAAAATTCAGTATTTTTCAATATGTTTAAAACTTAGCTGATTATGATGAAAGAAGAAGGTTCATTGATGTTATTTTATGCTACATGGTTTCTATAATAACTGTAATTGCTTGTGGTATTGTAAATTAAGACATATCATCACTACAAAACTCTGCAAGAACCATGTCTGGTCCAGGAAATCGTTGCATTAATTAGCACAGCGTGCTACTGTTGGAATGAATATGGTGTGTGACTGTAGACTTTACAACGTAGATCCAGTGTCTCAGAAGATTTTAACTCTTTCCTAGTCATAGCACATACAATGAAACAGAGAAACAACTTGTCTTGGCATGGGTATGTGGCCCCACCTACACTATGCTTCTGCTATACCCAGCATTATCATAAAGCATGAAGGTATAAATGGTGTAATGTGTAATGTTATATGCATGGTCACTCAACACAGGCTATCCACACCAGTCAACCCAAGTTATTTATATTTTAACTTTTTTATTGTCACATTTTGGACTGAGACAACAGCTTTCCTCTGCACAGTTTGGGTGCAATGCATCCAAAGCGTGCTGAAGAAAGCTGTTAACCTGGACCATTACATTGTCTGGAACTATCGGCATGCTGCCGTCAAGGATCAAGAACAAGTGAAGCTACAGCCATTAAGTATGCTGCTCGTAGTTAAGAGGAAAAGCTTTCATCAATCCAAAATGAAGAAACACAGAATTGATTGAGTAACTTGCTGCTGTCATTTGACTGCATTACAAATTTGATAAATCTAGTGTCGAAAGAACTTGTCTCCGACAAACATGTAAGTCTATTTTCTGATGTCATCACTTACCTGTACTTTTACACCTTAAACATCCTATCAAGATGGCCCTCCAGATGAGTTCACCCTCCAGTGACCTCACCCTCTGGTGATCTAGATCAATTTTTCCATGTGACAGGGGTCAACATAGAAAATCTTTATAAATGCTCTATCACGTCTATGTGATGAAAAAATTAAGCTGCATATGTATGTCAATTTGGTGCGCAGTTATTGCATTTACAAGTTGCATAGATATATGCCCTGACTCACAGACACAATGACAGTACCACAGGCTTGTCTCCTGATGGCAATACCATTACACCACAGGCTTGTCTCCTGGTGACAGTACCACAGGCTTGTCTCCTGATGGCAATACAAGTACACCACAGGCTTGTCTCCTGGTGACAGTACCACAGGCTTGTCTCCTGATGGCAATACAAGTACACCACAGGCTTGTCTCCTGGTGACAGAACCACAGGCTTGTCTCCTGGTGACAGAACCACAGGCTTGCCTCCTGGTGACTTTACCACATACCACAAGCTGGATTCCTGGTGACAGTACCACAGACTTGTCTTCTGATGACAGTACCACAGGCTTGTCTCAAGATGACAGTACCACAGGCTTGTCCCCTGACGATAGTACCAAAGGTTTGTCCCCTGATGAAAGTACCACAGGCTTGCCCCCTGATGACAGTACCACAGGCTAGTCCCCTGATGACAGTACCACAGGCTTGTCTCCTGCTGACAGTACCACAGGCTCGTCCCCTCATGCCAGTACCACAGGCTTGTCTCCTGCTGACAGTACCATAGGCTTGTCTCCTGATGACAATACCATAGGCTCGCCCCTTGCTCACAGTACCACAGGCTAGTGCCCTGATGACAGCACCACACAATTGTCTCCTGTTGACAGTACCACAGGCTGGTCCCCTGATGACAGTACCACAGGCTTGTCTCACAGTGACAGTAGCACTGGCTTGTCTCCTGATGATGTCAGAGGCTTGTCTGCTGATGACAGTACCACAGGCTTGTAACCTGACGACAGTACCATAGGCTTGTCTCCTGATGACAGTACCACAGGCTTGTCTCCTGATGACAGAACCACAGGCTTGTGACCTGATGACTGCAGTACCACAGGCTTGTGACCTGATGACTGCAGTACCCCAGGCTTTTCCCCTGATATGGCAGTGCCACAGGCTTGTCTCCTGATGACAGTACCACAGGCTTTTCCACTGATATGGCAGTATCACAGGCTTGTGACCTGATGACAGTACCACAGGCTTGTCTCCTAATGACAGTACCACAGGCTTGTCTCCTCATAACAGTATCACAAGCTTGTGACCTGACAACAGTACCACAGGCTTTTTCTCCTGATATGGCAGTGCCACAGGCTTGTCTCCTGATGACAGTACCACAGGCTTGTGACCTGATGACAGTACCACAGGCTTGTGACCTGATGACAGTACCACAGGCTTGTCTCCCGATGACAGTGCCAGCTGGAACAGCTTCCACCTTTTCCTTACCTTATTACAGTCACCCACCCTCTGGATTTTCACAAAATGTTTTTATTTTTTTTTTATTTTTTTTTTTTTGCACAACAAAAAAATACAATTCATTTTAATTCTGTTAGCTAAGACAGCTGTTGAGTGACTTTTCATTGACTGAGAATGTCTAGATAATAATGCCCAAAATGGCTAAAAATGCTGGAAACGAAGTGACAAATATCAAAGTTTCAAGAGACAGCATGCCACGACTCCTCTCCTATGTTTCATGCCTTGGCTGTGCCCACTCACCCACTTTTCTGTATCTGCAGGAGGAAAATCTCCCACTTTTAATAGGGGCTAGTTTGGAGTCTCTGCATACCCCATTGGCTTGCCGAATCAACCAGTCAAAAACAGTTGATAATGCAATATTTCAACTTACCGACAGTCCATGCTGGCCTGAAAGTACTATACTGATAATACAATAGTGAAAAATTATCCAAATTACACCAAGAAATTGATGGCTTATTCACACAGGATCCACTGCAGTGTCCCAGCTGGAACCACAATGCTGTCACCTTGGATTCAGTCAGACCTGCATGCAATTCAACATTTCCCTCAAAATGAGAGACAAATGCTTCAGCATTGATATTTTGTAGTGTGAATGGTTTGTCATGAGGCAGAATTTACATGTAGCAACAAAAAAAAAAAAAAAAAAAAAAAGCAAAGGGGGGGGGGGGAATGAGGGGGACACCAGATATCAGTATTTTTTAATCTGGTTTTCATAAAGTTCTAAAATTATTATTTTACAGGGCAAGAACATGCTTTCATAATTACAAACAAAAACAATTACGATTCCATCATGATCAGATATAGTGACTTAGTTTGTATATAGTTGGACTGTCTTGCCTGTCAACCAAAGCCAGCAATCTGGGACATACTGCACAGATGCACATGAAAGTCTGGAATTTCATATATTTCTTGATCATAAAAGCTTACACAGCTGGATGCAAAACAATGTTAGAATAATCTAGAATTTCCAATATTCTGTGCAATTGACTTTCATTCGCATTGAGCACTATTAATCGGTGGAATGTACTGTCACCATGAGCACAACGATTGAACTCATCACTTATTGCATTTGACAGTGTGCAGTATGACAGGTGACTCCATATGACTGGTGTAAAAGGCTACCATATGAGGCCATGTACACATGTTGTAAATAAAAAGTTTTTCCAGTTGACTTGTACTGTCTGGACTTGATCAATGTAAAAATGTGCAATAAAATACCATTGTGTTCTTTCTTTACGTTAAATACAGAGTCATCCATTATTTTACACATAATGTAAATTAACCATACCCCATGGAAAACTCCCCCTACTGCCCCTCCGTAAATAGTGAACAAATCCACCCTGAACGGAAGCAATCCACACACATGGCATTTTTTTTCTCTCCTTTTTTTCTCTCTTTTTTTGCTCCCTTTTTTCCTCCCTCCTCTTCACCCCCTCCCCCCACCTCCCTTTACATTTTTCAACTTCCAGTAGCTGAATCTCCATGCTGACCAACTGAGGCATTTGTATACACTTTGTGCCAAATGAGAAGCTTTGAGGTGGACCTATTCTTCACTCAACATATAACTACGCTTGCGGCACACATTTGTATCTTACATACCATACTACACAAAAACTCACTTCCAGACCTGCAGCGTCAACACCAATTTCAAAAGTATCACACTCATTTGTCACTAGATGGCACTGCCTCACATACATCGGTTTCCTGACTTCCCAACAATGCATTGCATGATCTCAATCATGACACCTGTGTCATTTTTTACTGAAATGCACTTTTGTACTTCATGCATGTATCTTTAGTTCTTATTACACAAATGAACACAAATATCAGCTACATGGAATCAGCTTTCAGGCAAATTTGTGCAGTTGTACTAGTCTTAAATAACTAGAAATTGGGCATAGATTACAACCTGCAGGAAACAGAAGGAAATATTGCACACAACCGTAGAACTGGGGAATTAATAAGGTCACGCTAAGGTGCATTCACACCAAGTAAAGTTGAAGTATAGTAGCTTGTAATTCTTGTTTTTCACCTGTCATCATGCACTACCATCAGAGCTGAATGTTTGGGGCCTCAATCATGGTTAATGTGGAAACAAAAAATTCAAGCCCCATCATGATAGAATTCTTAATCATGTTAATGTACTGTAAATTACATTATTTTCACGGTTTTTGTATAAATTTTGACATTTTATTGTAGTTTTACTTTCACTGTGTTTTTATTTTCATGGTTTTATGCCACCAGTGAAATTAGCGAAAATACGAAAACATCAAAATTAAAGCAATAATTGACAGTATACTTTGACCTGCTTAGAACTCCATGTCACGACGTAAGTTTAGTTATGTTTACATTTTAAACAATTACATGTATTATTAAAACAATATTCATAGATCTATTTACTTCTAACAAATCTGTCTTTAATAGATGGCCCAGCTCAAGACATGCACACACTTAACATTGTCAACAAATTCCTCAAAGATGCTGGAGAAGAAGTCAAAAACATCACAAATACACATCTGCACACAGAAAGGGAAAACTTGCAGATCATTGTTAATCTTCGCCATGTATTACGCTTATTTGCATACATTAGAATGCTACAACTTTGGTTCTTGGTTCATTGGATGTGGCCAGGTCACAAACTTATATAAAGTGAATTTTGAATGACGCTACCTATCTGCAATAGTTTCGAAGCTATTCCAAGACTTAAAGTCAAAATTAACAACACTAAAAGAAATCTCATTATGTATTTTCTCAGTGTTTCATGGTAACTGTGAGCCCAGGGGCCACTTTCACCAAAATGCAAGGATGAGAGCCAGTACACGTATGTCAAATTTGCTTTGTCAGCAAAGAAGAATAAGCTTGAATTCTGCTGAACTCCATACACACATCTCCTACCAGGGAATGAACAATTACATATGTATTGATTATCATCTGCTTCATATATTGGTGAAGGTCCATCTGGGAATATCTATGTTTGTAAACAAAGTATTTGATTCATATTACAGTTTTGAATATATTGCAATATATGGACCCCACTGCTGCAAAACATGTACTTGTACCGTAACAACACTTAAAACACACCATCACAAAGTTTATCCCATCACTTTATCAAAAGTCAACACAATCCCATCATTTTTGCAAACTTGCATCATTTTTAGTTAATTAGATCACAATCTGATAAAAGTTCTGACAATAACCTGAACACACAAAGTTGATTTGAAGCAGAGGAAAAAAATTACAGCACCATCTTGCAGTCAAAACAAGCAGTAGGTGACCTCAGGTGACCTTGTGAGCAATACACAAGCAAAGCACCAAGCAACTGGTCAGCACTACTTGAAAGGAAATTTTGATTGAAAATAAAAATAACAGGCTCATGGCTCTATTGCTCTGCTGACCACCATCAGCAAAAAATCGTTTTCTGAAATGTATTCAATCCACAACCTTGAAAAATTAAGCAAGCTTAGCCACATTATGCAATATATCTAAGTTTGACATGATATACATGTGTGGTACATTTGGCATCATTAGACTTAATTCTTTATCAAACATACTGAATTTAGTGTCCTTTTCTATTGTGCTCAATGACCTAGAAAAATTGGTTATGGTCACAATATATTACACCATAGCACCATGATAATTTTTATTTTGTGTTTTCATACCTATGATGTTAGTTCCTATAGTTACCACTGATGGTGTCACCATGACCCCTTATGTTATAAACTTTTGCCGGTATAATGTTCCTGTACTGGTGCGGATGTATGAACACAAGTTGAGATGTACCGACCACAACAAAAACAAAAACAAAAACAAAACAAAAAAACAAAAAAAACAAAAAAAACTTCATGAAATGCATGCTCTCTGTGACCTTGAAAAAGTACATCAAGGTCATCAATTGCAAACTTCCATACATTATAAACATTTGCAGCATATTTGGTAATGTTCACCTAACTCTTTCCCAACATGTTCAATTTAGTTCCTTTTCTAATTGAATGAACTTGAAAAATATATGTCATGGTAACACATGATTTTTTAAAGTGTGACTATTGGCCATGCATATTAAGTGTAAATTTTGTAGTCCCATCTCAATTTATTATCACAAAAATTAAATTAATGTGCTTTTGATATCTTCGACAGTCATTCCAACAATAATACCACAATTGGTGCCTCCATGACTTTACATGAAACCAGAATCTTGCCTATATAAAGTCAATTGGCTATTTTGAAGAGGTAGTATTCAAAATATATGTGTGATTAGTGTTAAGGCAAGGTTAATTTGTCAAATAAATGTAATGCAGACTATATAATGGGACTTTTCCAAGTGAGCATTACCTGAAACGTAAATACAATGCCATACAGTTGCCAGTTGTAGGCCCCAGAATAGGGATTTTTTATCAGACACTTAAGTGGCCTCCAAGTTATGAATTAAGTAGCAGCAAAATTAAGGCACATGAGGTGGGACTGCATGCTGAGTTAAAGATAGAGCTCAGCGGAGAAGGTTACCCTGACAGTGGATTCAGGTCTGAAAGTACCAGTGCGGTTTTTTGGGGTTTTTTTTTTTACATAATTGGTAATAAATACATTATAAACAGGGAGCATTGTAATTCAGAGGACTAAGCCCTATGCACTGTGAACAACGATGGGTCCCTGCCACATATATACCGTATGGCAGTTGTCCCTGGTCCGAAACCCACATGCAAGTTTCCTTTTTTAAATGTGGCCTTTCAGCACAGGTGGTCTCTCACAAGAGGTATCAATTATCAAAACAAATATAAGTGAATGAAAAATAAACATTGGGACATAAAAAGCTGACATTGAGACTTCTCAAGGTATGTTAAGCCTCCCTAAAGAGATGGTCCCTTCGATATACACGTAGGAGTGTTCATAACTGTCTTTGAAGACAGCCCCCTGTAAATATGAACTGATTGAAACTCATGTTTTTTACTGTACTTACGTCATTTTCCTAGTTTCACAAGACCAGGTCGGTTTGCAGTATAAAGAGACCATCAGTTATAGAGTTCTATAGATGACATTACAAGTTATCTTTTTCTACCATAACTTGCAAGTGTATCTGACATTCAATGTGAAGTTTGAAACTGCCACAAGCCCTGGGGTCCCTCTGGCTCGCCTCTGGCACCACAGGTCCACATATCCCAGTGCTCCGTGTGGTCACAGCTAGTGTTTGAAGCTTTCCCAGCAGTGACACGCGTGTTAAGATTCATACGCCAACACTGTTCTCCCTTACTCACTTTTCACTTGGTGACCAGAACAGAATGGCTGTGCACAATTATTTTCTTGTCACCGTTCACAGCCATGTCAATGTGTATGTACAGCCAACCGTGTCCTCCACATGTACACATTGGGTGGGTAACAGCTCAGGAATATTTCAACACTGCCATTCTTCAGGACATGAAGGTGAAAGGCCTGTACATAATTAATGACAATGGGAATCCAGGCTGCAAAATGGTAACACCCGGGTTCACACGACTCATTACTCAACCACACAAGTAGCCAATTCCAAAATAAAATTTGGAAGAGTTCAACCCTGCATCCCCCAGTAACAATAGGTAATAACTTGAAAAGAAGATTTGCTTCACAGCAAATCTGTCTGGGTGCCTTCAAAATGAGAACAGTTTGAAATGCCACACTTTGCCATTATTCAACATAATCTAAATTATGTGTATTACACTAATTTGCATAAATTAGAATGCTACAACTTTGGTTCTTGGTTCATTGGATGTGGCCAGGTCACAAACTTATAAAGTGAAGTTTGAATGACACTACTATTTGTAATAGTTTTGAAGCTATTCAACATTTTAATTTTGTGTATTTGCCTAATTTGCATAACTTAAAAGCCTACAACTTTGGTTCATGGTTCACTGGATGCGGATATGTCACATACCTACAAATTGAAGTTGGAATGGCACCTCTATGTATAATAGTTTTGATATCATTCAAGATTTAAATTTCTTGCATTCATCTTATTTGCATAAATTAACATTGTATAATTTTGGATCATGGTTCATAAGATGCAGCTATGTCATAAACCCATAAATTGAAGTTGGAATGGCACCTCTATCTATAATAGTTTTGAAGTTATTCAAGATTTAAATTTTGCATATTCACCTAATTTGCATAAATTAAAATCCTATAACTTTGGGTCATGGTTCATGGATGTAGCTTAGCCACAAACCTACAAATTGCAGTTGGAATGGCATCTTTATCTATAATAGTTTTAGAGATAATCAACTTTTAAATTTTTCAATGCCGCTTATTAGCTTGAGTTAAAATTCTACAACTTTCATTCACTGTCCATTATATTGGCAGGTGTCACAAGCCTATACGTGCCCATTAAAATTTTCTGTCTATCTGCAATAGTTTGGAAGATATGGAGCTTTTAAATTTTAGAAAGGCCCTAATTTGTATAATTTTAAACATTTCAATTATTCCAAATCAGATAGTCAACTTTCCTACTAGCTCTGTTACCATGTCAAGTTTTACCATTGTAGCTTTGCATGGTGACTGAGAAAAGCTCTGGACAAATTATGTGTGTGTGTGGGGGGGGGGGGGGGGGGGGAGGAGGAGGAGGGGGAAGAAGAAGGTATTTAGAAGTATTTCAAAGATTCGCCTAAAGATAAATTCATTCAAAATATAAATTTTACTGGCACATGAGAAACTGAAGAATATTTAAAGAGAACATTAAAAGGAACATTGCTACTTGGTGGAGAAATACATGATATTGGGCATTAGAATGCTCAATGACTTACATAGTACATGTAGTAATCAATAGGAAAGGTACATTTACCGGTACATACCCATATTGACAAAATCATTTTAATTCCCTATACTAAATGAAAAGTCATAACACACAGGGTTTGGGACCAAAACTTTATTGTATGTATTGTCAAGCCGCCAATGCTGCCGCCAATTTGTAATCACAGTGTAGAGACAATACACAATTTCCCAACAATAAAGTACCAACTACACATACAATCATAGTTAAAACTAGAAAAACCTACTTAGAAAAGACAAGAAAGTAAAACGGGGGGTGGGGGGAGGGAGGGCTCATCAAAAGTGAAGCAAAAACCCTCACTTAGCAAAGGCTCCGTAATAAAGCAAACTTCTCACTTTACTTGTGTAAAACACGCAGTTCTACTTCGAAGTTCCGATTTTTGAATGAGCCAACCTCCCTCCACAGGTCACGTGATCCTGCCAGCTACACCCTACCATGTGACCCGCCCACGCTAGTTAGTTATGCCGCCAACCCCAGGTCATGTGACCTTCTCAAGCTAGACCCCACCATCTGACCCCCCCACACACACACACACTAGCCTAGCCTGCTCCGCCGCCAACCGCGAGAATTAAATCCTAATTAACCAAAGTTAATTATTTAAAAAAACCAGGAATCTACAGCAGTGCTACTACTATTTACTTTCTTCTTTCATTGTACTCTCAAGGCACATGTCCTTATGCACTGGATTCTATGCCAATGAAAACTTGAAACTCCCATGAATGATGTCACTTGACCCAAACTGGTTGTCTGTGAAGCAGGTATAAGCTCTACTTCCAGCGAACTTGAGCAAAGAAACACCAGAACATAAACAATAGGCCCATATGCCTTACCCTCTGCTGGCACCATGGCTATATTGCACCTACATTTTCATTTCAAAGTTGTGAGTCCTCACATTGCTTCTGTAGGGCCAATGATTTTCCCGGGTTTTTTGTTCCAAAACCTAACTGGAATTTGGCATTTTCTCCACCCATAAAACAGATGTTACGATGCCCACCTTTGGAATATTAGCAGAACTCAACAAAGAATGACAAGAATAACATAACTTTAACAATAACAATATATTAACAATCAAAATCAGTACAAAGAAGGTAAACTTATCTCCATTGGTATTTCAACAGTCAAACAGTCTCAGGTAAATCCTAATCCCTGGTGAGATTATCCACATGTACTTTCCCACAGTTCCAAGTCCTATGACAGGTGCCAAATGATCTGTTACAAATCCCACAAATGTACGGTTTGGGTCCAATGTGGTACAATATACCAGTCCACTCAAAGACAATGTCCACACTCCACAGGTACAATGTGTAAACGGGTAGCACCAAATATACAAGTCCACTCAAGACACTCTCCACACTCTGCAGGTACAATGTAAACAATGGCTCACAGTCCCAATGGCTTGGTGACAAACACACAGCTTCTGTCTATGTTGCACAAGGATACATTTTCTCACAATACCATATGTATCTTGATACAAGGGTCATGATACAATACACGATACGATATGTGCAGCAGAATAATGGATATAAATTAAATTTATATATTCTTTTATTACTTATTCTAAATTCATGCACTTATTTTTTTAAATTAAAGATAGATTTCATATTTGCCAATGTAAAATAATGCGATAAATGTTTCAAATGTAAAATAATTCAGAAATGTAAACCTAAATAGTTGAAATGCCTTACAATGAAATTTATTACAATTCTATATTCTTTAAAAAATTGTAATCTAGATAATGAAAAATGTGCAAGTGAAATATCATTACCATTTACTTTCTTTGCTGTCATCATGTTCATGTGGGGGCTATCAAAATTCAGCGTCATTATTAATTAAAAAAAGTTCAGAAACATATCTAAGCTTTAAATATTTCCCACAAAATTGCTGTCAAATCATATTATGGACTACTGTTTTATAACTAGTATGAACAGTAACTATGTCTTATCCTGGTGTTATTTATTCATCTACAGATTCATTTTGAAATTAAAAGGCTTAGTGTAGGCCTACTGAGCTCTTCAATGCTGTCTTGGCAGACAAGAAAATGCAACACAGCTAAGATGAGGGTGCTGCCCCTATTCAGAACTGATGTAACTACAGCATGGTGTCATAGTATTTGACTACTTGTACACATGGCTGCATGAAATCACACGTGTGGATTCGGGTTTTACTCTGCACATTTTAAGGATTTTATTACCATGGTTTGGTCATTAACAGCTTGATATTAACATCCATCAAAATCATAAGTCTTGTGGAAGTGTTTGTTGATATTTAGGGCCTTTGATGAATGTTCAAACTTCAGTGGCAGTGCATTCACTGCTGCCGGCTGCCATGTTGCTGCTTACTTTTCCCATCCCAAACTATTTCTTGGCCCGTTGGACTAAACACCAGATAATAAAATAAGTAAAAACTGACTTATATATTTTTTTAATTCTATTTTTGAACAAATTTTGCTGGTATATGGTAATGAGAAAATATGCTACGATACATTTGTACATGTTTCCATATATGTCTTGAGACTGTCATGCCAACAAAACATGTGTATCATATTTTTGCAATACACAGGCTCACGATTCGATATGCGTATCGTGACTTCTTGTATCGCGATGCACCAATGCACAGGTGAATCATTACATCCCTACTTCTGTCAGATCCTTCAGAATTCTGTCTCCTTTCCCAGTCAGGAAAACATCTGCTTTATATATCCAGGCACAGGAATCTTTAACCTGTCCTAGAGTTTTTCAATTAGTCATACATCCCAGTGCATTGAAACCTGTCTGGATCACCTTATACAAATGTAAGTCACCATTCTAGCATATTCCACATGTTTACAAGTTACATGCGAGTCACCCACACAACAGGCCAACTCAGTGGCTCTGCAGTGACCCTACAAAGTATACATTGAACTCAATGACCAGGCACACACTCAATGAATACAGTGACCTCTCCAAATGAAAACAAACAGCCATATACATTTTCATAACAACAGAATATGATAATTTTTCTTTTATTAGCTATGTATGAATATATAGCAGTGAAGCGGAATTTGAAAATTTTTGCTGATGATATGGAATTCCTTCTATTTTTGAAACGAAAAATCATTGGGTCTACTTCTGAACTTCAGAAAATGTGAAGGTCATTTATATAGGTGGCTTTTTACTTGTATGGTGTTATTGGAAGGTTTATCACATTATAATATTCATGTATTTGTAATAATTATTAAGAAAAAAAAAAGGATAAATCATCAATTCTGTACAATCTCACTGATGGTATATATGGACCCATATAAAGTGTATGTGACTTTAGTTTCTGACTTATCCACCAGATAGCACTTTGCTCCACATGTAATCACAGCTTATTTGTGCCATTCCTGTGATGGATATTGTTGCATGTGCCAATTAAGACAACAATGAATGAGTCCTTAACTTTATGTCCTCAGTGACCTTGGGACAGAAGAGCAAGGTCACCCAGATTATGTACTACAAGAGGCCCATGGGCTTGGTGCTGTCCTGACATTGCCACTGATGTCCAAGCTACACCCTGCCATCACAAAATCACCTCTTTCAACCTTACAGACATGATGACCTCACAAAAAGAGGTCAAGGTCATTGATATTACAAAACATTCTAGCATTGGACATGGTCTATATATCCTACATGTATAAATGTGGCATGTCAAATCCAAAAACTTCTCCAAATATGAAATTTTATATCTTAAAACACATTTTAGCTCATAATTTTGGTCAACCGGTGGTGCTACTAGCATTAGCAACTTAGACTTTGACCTCCCTCACAATCCCACCAAATTCCATAAAGATCTGCCAAAAATTAAAGATGCTAGAGTTTTTACAAGATTTTCACATTTTGACCTCTATATTGCATAATATTGGAAGTGGCACCACCAATATTGAAAGGGTCCCAGATTTACATACACCCTATTAGTCCTGAGAGTTATATTGGGTTGACTTGAAAACTGTGGATGGTATTGCAGTCACAAGATTTTCATATTTTGACCTGAATATTACATAATACTATAAGTGTGGGCATCAACATTGATGTTGACAAAGACTTTCATACATTTTATAACCTCTGAATGTTATATGGGCTTAACTCCAAAATTGTAAGGTGCACAGCATTCACAAGATAACCACTATATTTAAACTTGCCATTTAATCTTGACCTTCAACTCGGATTAAAAATTGTTAATGTTCAAAATATGCGTCTTACATCCAGCTTTCTATACATAGTCTCTTTGTTTAAATCGGGTAATAATATTTTGAGTTATTGAAGAAAAACAATAAATTTGGACAAGTGCCAAACTCCACAATAACTGGGTCATGGTGACCAAAAAGGTAGGTCACCAAGTACAGTGTTATGTACAATGTAACTAAGTGCAATTTTAATCTGGAGGCTCAATTCTCTTTGCCATTGATGTCCAAGCTCCACCCTGTCTTTAAAAAATCACCTCTTTCAACTTTACAGGCATGGTGACCTCACAAAAATAGGTTAAGGTCACTTATATTATATAACATTCTAGCTTTGGACATGGTGTATATATCCTATAAATTTGGCAAGTCTCATCCAAAACCTTTTTCCAAAAATGGAAGTTTATATCTTGAAATATATTTTGGCTCATAATTTCCGTCAAATTATAGGTGGCCCCACAAGTATCATTAGCAACTTAGACTTTGAACTCTCCCCAAATTCCATGAAGATCCACCAAAAATTAAAGAGGCTAGATTGTTCATAAGATATTCACATTTTGACCCCTATACTACATAATATTTAGATGGCGCCACCAATATGAGTATGAGTATGATTGCCCCCTGCTACTATTTAAGTAAAGTTGTAGTCTGGGGGGTAAATTGACAAGGCAGGGAGACAGCCACTTGCTAGCTAGTGTAAGCCTCCATCCTGTGTTTAAGATGCTTGTCAATATTGTCTTTAAAAATGTTCAAACTTTTTGAATTAACAACCATAGGTGGTAAATTGTTCCATTCATTTACAATTCTTTGAGAAGAAAGAGTACATGTACTTTCTAATATCCAATCTTGTGTGGAATTTTTTTATTTTATAACAGTGGCCTCTTGTAACCCCAGTGTGAAATTTATGTAAAAAAAGTCCTCTGGCTTGATGTCTTCCAGCCCCTTAAAAATTTTAAACACTTCAATTAGATCTCCTCTCAATCTTATGGTTTCTAATGATGTTAGATTCAACAGTCTCAGTCTTTCTTCGTAGGTATACATTTCAGCCCATCCTGGTACTAATCGGGTCATTCTGCATTGTACATTCTAGAATAGATTAACATCCTTTTTAGGCCAGGGCCGCCATGCCTGTACACAATATTCCAAATGGGGTCTCACCAAAGCCTTGTACAGTTTCTTTACCATCCCTTTTTATTTATACATGAATGTTTTTTAATCTATCCTAGTTTCCTATTGGCTGTCTTGGCAGCTTGAGCACACTGTGTACAACAACTGAGTGTCTGACTGATAATTACTCCTAAATCCTTTTCTTCTATGATGTTTTGGACCAACTCGTCCACTATAAAATGATCATATTGCTTGTTATTGTAGCCAATGTGTAGACATTTACTTTTATCTATGTTGAATATCTTTCATTCACAACTCCAGTGCTACATGTTTCACAATTTACCCTGTAGCAGCTCAGCATCATGAAAATCAACTATCTTCCTAAAGACTTTGGTATCATCAGCAAATTTTAAAACACTGCAAACTGTACCAATATCTATGTCATGGATGTATATTATGAAAAGAGCCAATCCCAGTACAGACCCCCTGTGGCACACCATTTATAACAGGTGTCCATTCAGAAGTGGTGCCATTTATCACTACCCTTTGTTGTCTATTATTTAGCCATTCCTTGATCCAGCATTTAACTGAGCAGTCAACTCCATGAGACTCCAGCTTTCTTATCAGTCTAGCATGTGAAACTTTATCAAAAGCCTTACTGAAATCAAGATAAATGATGTCCACAGGGTATCCACTTTCTATAAATTTTGTTAAATCCTCCAAAAATTTTGATAAGTTTGTCAAACAAGACCTTCCAGACCAGAATCCATGCTGAGAGTCCCTTATTCAACTGTCATTAGCTTGTATTGTTTCAAATGATCCAGTATTGCATCTTTAATGATTGATTCTAAAATTGTGCACACTTCAGATGTTGAACTAACAGCTTTATAATTGCAGGATAAATCTCTTTTGCCTTTCTTGAAGATGGGTGTGACATTAGCCTGCTGCCAGTCAATGGGAACTTCCCCAGTTTTAATACTTGTTGGATGCAAATTATCGGCACCTGGAGCTTTATTAGCTTTCAGCTGACTGAGCTTTTCGATTACTAACTCTGGTCTGAATTTTATGCCCTTAACCCTAATACTGTTGAATTGTGTTTTTTTAAACCTGCATTTTGGACGGTATAAACATGGGCCCCACAGCACTAGGGTTGAGTCTCTGATCATCTCCTTGTAAGAATAATTTTACAGGCTCAGACAGATTGTCTGGTGTTTTTTCTTTTTTTTGAGTGGAAACTGCTGAAAAGTAGTCATTAAGCATTTCTGCCGTCTTACAGTCTTCTGATACCACATTGCCACTGTCATCGGTCAAGGGACCCACTTTGTCCTTGGCTTCGGTTTTTGACCTCACATAAGCACAGGAAGATTTGGGATCCTTAGTTATATTATCTACCAATGTTTTTTTTCATAATTTTGTTTGGCTTTTAAGTTTACGTATTTCCTTGGCTACCTTGTTCAGGTGGTTTTTATATTGGTTATAGAAGTAATAGTCATCAGTCTCTCTGTATCTCTTCTATGCATGGTAATTTTCTATCCTGACTTTGTAGACTTTCTTGGTCATCCAAGGTGCTTTAATATTTTTTCTTGTGTTTCTGGATCTCTTGGGAATGAATCTTCTAATACAGTCATTCATGGCATCTTTAAAGACTTCAAATTTCTCATTCTCACCATTAATTCTAAAATGCTCCCCTCCAGTCAAACTGCTTCACATACTGTCGCTTACTGTTCATATTTCCTTTCTTGTAATCATAGTATTCACCTCTCCTTTTTTAATGTCAACTGAACAAATCATATCAAAGACTTTGATATTGTGGTTGTCCCACCACAATATTTTCCACCATATTTGGTTCTGATGTCAGTACTACAGATCAAGTATATTTCCTCCACGAGTAGGTTGATTTATGTGTTGTGTAAGAAATAAATCCTGTGTTAATACGAGAAATGCTTTTCCCTATGCTCCAGCATGAAGTCATTGCCAATTTATTATTGGGTGTTGAAAGCTTTTACTACAACTGTACTTTTGTTTTCACAACTGGCTGTTCTTAGTAGTTCATGCAATGCCAACTCACTTTCCACATCAGCCGAGGGACTGTGATAACATGTGCCTAATAATAAGCTGCCGTTTTTTTGTTTTAATTTTGCACCATAAAGTTTCTGTTTTGGGAGTCATTGTGAGTTTCTCAACAAGGATCCCATTTATGTTTTCTTTTATGTAAATCAAACAACCTCCACCCCGTGTATTAGTTCTATCATGCCTGAATATTGTAAAACCATCTAGCCTTATTTCTAGACCTGCGGCATAGAGGGCCCTTCGGGGGTCATACCCCAACCCATGGTATAACAAGTTACAACCTATATTTTCTTATAGGTATATATGTCCTCTTCATGAAAAAATAGGTTGTGGAATCTGAAAAGCGTTTTATCATATAGATTTCTGCCCGTTTCCATGACAACCTATGCCATTTCTGAGACAACTAAAATTTGTCCTTAAAAATTATAACTCTGGCGATACTGCTTGTAGAAAGGCTAAATAAATACCAAAATGTGCTCAATTGCTCGAATATAGTCACCAAATGCAGCGTTTGTTCAAAGTGCCTAATTATCATATGTTAATTTATGCAAATATAAGAAATTTACATCGAAATTAAGTATTGTGCAACGGATAACATATTATATTTACTAAGATATAGTTTTGTTCATTTAAAAAAGGCAAAATGATTAGGAACAGTACTCATACAAGTTTTATTTATCATGTTTATATGAGTATACCATATGCATATTAATTAATATGCTAATATGTCTATCATATGTCATCTTCGTTTCGGGAACCGTCATAACAATTGCCAACACAATTGATAAAGTAAGATAGTACTTTGTACCATGTATTCACACCTACACGTAATTTCCAGTGAACCATCCCATGGAGTCCCGCAACATAACTAATGTATCTCTGGCATCAAACTATAATTCAAGATGTCTTTTAGTAAAGGAAAACAGCATAAGTACATGTACACACCAAATGCAGAATACTGATCAATGATGGTCACAGTTTGGAGATTCTACGCCAAGATTCAATCATCATCTTCCTCATCATCACTGTCTGTTTGAGTGTCAAAAGTGTCATTTGCACACTCATGTCCAAAGCATGCACATAATTCTGTACATTTAAGTCCTGTCTGGAGGCAATGGCACTTTCTTGCGACAATACACTCAATACCGGTGCACTATATATGAATCAGGTTGCGGACTTCCAGTGGGGCTAGCTCATTGGTATACATCAAAGGCTTGAGGTTGCCATCATTAGACATTTCCCAGCTGTTACCATTGGGATCCCACACTTTAGGGTTAGGAATGTGACTGTTGTATTTGTGTCTTTTTGTCCAAAACCACTTTCTAGTAGTCATTACCCTATTCTGCGGTCCGAACTCTTTACTCTCCATAAGCTAACCTGTCCCTGTCTAACATATATACATATAGACGTACTATTGTCCAAATTGCACACGTTCCTCTGGAAAATTTTGACATAGGCTGTATCAGCCGAAATAAATTAAGGGGTCTTCGGCGGGTAACTACTCAACATGTTTCGGAGCCTTCCACCCGTACATGTCTCTCTGAGTAGCGGCTCCTTGTCTAAGCTAAATATTCAGCAAAGACAACCCACATAATATTGAATAAATATGAACGTGGCAAATGATGAATTAGCTGAATACGTGAAGTTTTGCTTATAAATTCAGACCTTCATTATGAAAGAAGAATACCTGGCAAGCAAACTACAGTTACCAAATTTGTGTAGTACAGGTTCAGTTAAGAACAATTTGACTTATCCCTGAACCAATATGTACCCTTTCTAGCTGGACGGCTTATTCTACTTAAACCATCCGCCAGTGTTTAACTGACGTGGAAACAAGCTGGGGCATTATATTCAGTCCCAGTGATTGTAAAATAAACAGTTGCAGCTAAACAACCTGTATAAACCAAATGAAATCCTAACAATGACTGCAACAATGTACATCCTGCACCAGAAATGTAAAACGAACTACATGATGACACCTACTCCTCAAACAATTAAGCTCTACTTCATTGCCAACCCTGAGTCAATGTATCAACGTAATGTGTCAGATATGTGATTTTGAAAAAATACTGTCACTTTTGAATATTTTTTAATATTGAGTAAATGTGCATTAAGGCATGTCAGAAAAGAATGAAATTCGTTAGCATTTACGCCAAAAACATGTTATCAAAACAATTTTTCTTAACAGGATTTTAAGTACAATTAAGCAAACATGTAACTGTCGTAGGCCGCTGCTTGCTACCGATAGTCATTTGTATTTCAGTCAAGAGAATGCGATGAAAATATTAACCTGATATCAAGTACAATTAGACAAGCTTGTATCTGTCGTAGGCCGCTACTCGCTACCGATAGCACCTGGGGATTTTAACCTAAGAGACAACAAGCTAGCCTAAAATGTCTGAAAGGTGAACATTAAAACAGAATGAAATCTCTAAAATTATTGAAGCCAATCTTTCTAACCATCTCGGGATATTTACAGCAAAGTTTGTAGAAATATTTGATCAAAAGTACATCTTTGAATCCTCGTGACTCAAGTTTATTGTACATAAAAATTTGGTTCAAGATGCAAAGTCCTGAAATTAAGAACAAATACGACCAAATCTCAAAGTATGTGAAAAAAACGTATTATATCCAATAGTATCCGAAATAATACTGTATGGGAAAGGATAATTAACTATTTCAAAGTTAAACTCATCTATTTTGTGATAGACTTTAATACAAAACCTGGCATTAGTGACCTGAATATCCAAGTCCAAAAACACATGTCTGAAACCATCTGAATTGTTACCCTCCAAAGGGATATCTTTTGGGTAAATTTCGTTTGCAATTTTACTGAAATTTTGTACATTCACACAAGCAATGTCATCAATATATCTTCCGTTGTTTGATAATTTTGTAGCCATTTGAAAGTCCCTTTTCATCAGTTTATCCATATACTTAAATTCAAGCCAGGTTAAATACAAATCTGCCAGTAAAGGGGAGCAGTTGCTGCCCATTGCAATGCCTTTTATTTGTTGAAAAATCAATGATCCTCATTGAACAAAAGTATTATCCAAAAGTTATTTTATAGCATCTATCAAAGTTTTAACAGTGTACGATTTAATGTTACTTTTTGAATATTTGTTGTGTTATGCTTTCTTTGTATATGAATTAATATTAATGTATGGTTTACCATTATGGGTAAACATTTTGCTTATTAATTCTGAAAGTGAACTTTTGACTTCATCTTTGGGTAGATTTGTGTGCAGTGTAGAAAAATCAAAACATTTGATAATTTTTGCTTTTATATCTTTGATTTTAGATACAAACTCGGAAGAATTGCTAATACTCCAAAAACAATTTAATTCACTGCTTCTAGAAATTGCATTACAGTATATACGAAAATGATTCCTAATTGCAGTCAAACACAATGTTCCTTCTTTTGAAAATTGTTTTCTTGTACATTTGGCAGCACCGGCTATGAATCTAGATTTAAAAGGGTTTTTATGTAATTTGGGTATCCAAAACAAAAGTGGAATACAGGAGTCCTCTTCAGAAATTTTGATATTAAAATTCCTTTCATCTCATCTTTATGTGTACCTATCAAATTACCAATGGATTGTTTGTGTAATTTATATACATCATTTACTCTTATGTCTGAAATATTGTTTATACCACGAACTTTTTTCAAAACATCCAGATGATATTTTTTGCAGATAATCCCAAGATTGTTCCCTGCCTTATCTATGTTAGTGACTACAAACTTTCTTGTAGTTCTTTGACTGCTTTTGAAACTTCAGGTTGTTTTAGATTAACCGTATTGAAATTCTGAATGTGGGATTTGTAATAGTAAATTCTTTTTCTAGAGACTTTTCTAAGTTTGATAACCATCCTTTAAATTTCTGAAATTCTATTTTTTTCTTTCTTTGCCCATTTCATACAGTAGGAATCAAATGCATCACATGTATCCTAAAAATACTGTCAATGTTCAACTTGGAACTTGGGACATATCCGAAATTTTGTACCTTTTTTCATAATTTCTTTTAAACTTGAATTTTGTATGATATCCAAATTACCTGTCAATACATGTTTGTGGTATGCATCAGCAAAATCAGAATATTTACTGTTAGACATACAGTCACAATTTTGATTCGCTGCGATATCTTCAAGAGTAATTGAAGCCAGAAATTATTTGTAATTCATGATACTTTGTCCAATATTGTTGCCATATTCATAGGAAATGATGGGGGGGGGGGTTCTTTTATTTTGCACTCCTTGGGAATCATGTTACGAACAAATTTCAATTTGAAAAGGGACTGAATGTTTAGTGAATCAATAATTTTGTGTTTGAAAGAAATGCTGCAAAACATTTGATCTAATTTTTTCTTATTAGAATCTGGTTTCCAAATAGTTGTTGTGTAGGCGTGCACAATTTCACAAAATTTTGCGGAAATGTGTGTTCTGAATCAGGCAGAACCCAAATATTAATTAATTTTTGTTATGTCTCGAAATTATAGTGCTTTAAGAGGTGTATGTAATTGATCAATGCCATTGTGGCACCAGATGGCACATTGGTATTGTGCCCTTTTCACATGTTGCTCAAATGCATCCTCAGTAGGCGGTAGTTCAGCAGCTGATCCGTCTGTGATGGAGGCAAGCGTATATCATAGCCTGTTCAAAGTAGTTTTGTAATCAGTCCCTTTTCCTGTGTTGAGAGCTTTGCTACATAAAACACAGGTATTGGGGTTTAGCTTGGTTGGGGGTGGCTTCTTGGATGGCAGTGCCAGGTTCATTATTTTATGTTCACGGTACAAAATTATCTAACCTGCAAATACATTGAAACGTGGGTGTTCTTACCAAGTCGAAGCTTCATTTTAGAAAATAATCCAGTTCACCATGTCTATATTATCAATCATGCAACACATTTTGACAATATGCATAGTCATTCTCAATAACACTGATAGTGAGACAATCACATAGCAGAGTTAGAATCCGACATGGACTCTGGAAGTCAAAGAAATGTGCCCAGATTTGTGCTTTCTGGTGCCTCTACAACACAACACATAAATTATAAAATCCTAATTTGAAGATGACTTCATTTGCATAAATTTAATTATAGGGTTTCTAAATTGTCTTCACTTCATATTTTTTTTCCGGTAATATATATGCTAAATTTGCTCAAATTCCAACAATGCGTTCTGGAGAAAGCACTTTTGCACAAGCTAGCCAGACCAGACAACCCATAAACATAATGCCCCCCCCCCCCCCCCCCCCCCCCGTGGCGGACCCATAAAATTTCAGTGAATCTGTGAACGAAACATGTTGATAAGACGATTGGGATTCTATGTTCTATATGCTTTGGAGCACCTTTCAAGGAACTGTAACTTTTTGCATTGGTACAGCACATAATGTGTGATATACATCTCTAGAATGGCTTCAAACCCCCAACATTTGTAGCCTAATTTGCATACATGTAATGGTGTCCACTTCATACACTCCAGTCAATTTGGTATCAGTATATCCCTGGAAATATATTACCTTCATCATTTAACATTTACCCCCATTTTTGGTGATTTGGCAACTGCAGCAAACAACATCAACAAATAGAGGTATTTACATTGCAAAATAGATGACAAAATTTTGCATATAATTATAATAATAATGATGTTAATCAAATAATTTTTTTAAAGCTTCACGCCTGTTGAAAGAATAAGGTTAGTGCCACCTTCTGATGAAATTTGGAGTGCTTATCTTCAAAATTAGGGCAGATATTAAAAAATTAGTGAAAAGTAGGCATTTTCCACAAAAAATAGAGGTTGCCATAGAAACGGGCGTGTAAACATACCAAAAAACGCTTTTCGGACTCCACAACCTATTTTTCTGTAAAGAGGAGACATGTGCGCACATTTTGATATAGGTTGTGTTTTGTTATACCTTTGGTTGGGGTTGCACCTATTTTTAGGGCACTTTTGAAGCATTTGCCGCTAGCCTATTCAGCACCACTAATGTCAGCATAGCCCCAACTTTGTGTTACACAGATTATATGGGGTAAGTTCATGTACACAGCATATACTAGTTCAAGTATTTTATTAAATACACTTCTTGCATAAATAACCATAACTTTCAACTTGTGAATTTCAACAAAATCATTAAAGAGTGGTGTATGTGTAACATGATTATCAACTGAACTGGTAGTTTCCTTTGTGATATTTCAATCTTCTTAATCTAGGTCATGGTAGTCATAGTAATTACTAAAATTCACTTCGGAGTTTAAGCTGCTGTCTTGACAATTCAGAGGTTCCAAGGTGGGCCCTGGACTCAGAAGAGCCAGCGCCTCCCTTCTGATTCATTCTCTGACCTTTGCTTTGCTTCTAGAACTTTTGCTTTAATACGGTCTCTATCTTCAGGAGAAAGGTCGTTAACTGCACTAATGTTTCAAAATTCAGGCATTGCATTTCTTATTTTGGGTAACCTGGATATGAGCTTTCGTTTGTCTTCTTTGTTTTGCAAAGAAATCTTGAGAAGCCTTACCTTAGTACCACCCTCCTTACTTATTTTTCCTAGTCTTATAACATTTTTGTTCTGAACATCTCTGACCTCCAATGCCTCATTGGACAAATCATGAAAAAAGTCTGAATCCTGCTTTTTTAAAACATTGGGATAATTGTTGGTTTTGCAACTCGGTGAATAATTATATTTTCTTCTCTTGTTTCCATTGACTTTTCAACAAGCCTGTGCTCTATCATTGTTTCCTTTATAATTGATTTCACTTTCTCATTCTCAAATTTAGGTACTTCTGTTGTCTTGTTCTTGAGGACCTCTGTCCACATTTTGGTGACTTAGTCTGGTACTTCCTGTATGTATGAACTTAGCTTTGTCTCTAGGTTGGCTTCTAGGTCTTGGAATTTCAGACTTATCTGCTCAAGAAGTTTTGTCATAATTTCATCAGTGTTTATATGCTTTCTTTGCGGTACACATTGAGGACAGTACCAAAAGCAGTCTGGCCACTGCATTGTATCCTATTGTTCGTTGCTCATGTCAATGCACTTAGCACAGAAAAAAATTAACCTCCCCCCATAACACTAGTACTTTGTCCCAATCATCAGCATGCACCTTCTCACACACAAAGCTTTGTATCATGTATCATGGGGGGGGGGGGGGGGGGGAGGGGGAGAGTTGTTTCTCTGGGGGGACTACCAGTTTTGGAATTTAACTTGTCCTGTGGACGTTGATTTTTAAAAATATGTACAGCCCTGATAAAGCTTTTCCAACCTGCACTTATGGGTTTTTACAAAAGTTTCTGAACGGTATACAACACTGGAAATTTTCTGATATATGAAGGAACATGGATTTTCAGTCAGCTTAATAGCAAACGTGCGAAGTAAGGGATGACGAAGGAAATCAACTTTGTTGGATAGATAACGAGTACTTTTCTGATTGGATAATTTACCATTTTGTTATATCTTATATTCTCATATGTTTATGGTGAGAGCTTGCTGACGCTCGCTATTAGTTCTTTGGGATATATGTTTTTCCAATTCCCCTTTATTTCATCTCCATTGTTTAAAGCACACAGGTCATCTAAAAATCCTCTTGTGTGAGAATATGATCTTCTTGCAGCTGTAAGGACTAAGGTTTGGTTTGGGCTTTTGCCAATTCACGAATTCGCATAGTCCGTAGCGCCATCTGGGTGGCGAGTTGTTACTACCCGAGATCTCGCGAGAGTCAGAGGTCGGAGGTGTAAACAAGAATCAGCTGTGCGTATTTATATATGAGAGTAGCCTAAGTACGCAACAAGAAGCAAGGATTTATGTTGTTTTTTAAGCATGGGTATGGTTATTGTGCTGTTTGGGGCTGTAGCCACGAACGTGGTATACGTGGACAATGTACAGTTTTTTTCAGGTTCCCAAACGAAGAACCATGGCGATCTACAGATATACAGAAGCTGTACATGGACTCACTGAGAGCAAAAATTTATTATGACATCACCAGAAACTCTTAAATTAATAAACATTAAGTATTTATGTATATCATAGCCCATATAAACATGCAGAAATTGTATGAGAAATGAAATACTTATACTGGCCCTGCAGATGGACTCATTGAGAGCATAAAATAATGTATTGTTACATCACCAGAAGCTCTTAAATTATTTATGTAATGGGACACATGAAGTATTTATGCATGTCATAGTCTATATTAACATTCAGAAATTGTGAGAGAAATTAAATATACAGAAGCTGTACATGGACTCACTGAGAGCAGAAATTTATTATGACATCACCAGAAACTCTTAAATTGAAAAACATGAAATATTTATGTATATTATAGCCTATATAAACATGCAGAAATTGTGTGATAAATGAAATACTTATACTGGACCTGCAGATGGACTCATTGACAGCAGAAGTTTGTTACATCACCAGGAACTCTTCAATCATTTATGTGATGGGCAACATGAAGTACTTATGTATGTTACTGCTTATATTAACATGCAGAAATTGTGTGACAAATGTATCTTGTATGTGAGATCTTTCAAATCCATTATTGGAACTCCAAGTCAATAAAGAAAATATCAAATACAGTTGAGTGTTTGGTTGAATGAAAAAGATCAAGGATGCCACTTTTGCACCCCCACCCACCCCCACCCCACCAACCATAGACAACAATGTGTGTACATTAACCATCTATATTTGATACAGGCACTGGAAATCAACATTTTTGTTCTTTTGCACAGTGGACAATGGTTGGCATCTCTGTATGCATAAGAGGTATCCTGATCTCTCTCTCCTTATATGGTCATGTATATATATATATATATATATATATATATATATATATATATATATATATATATATATATATATATATATATATATATACATATATATACATATATATTTATATATATATATATATATATATATATATATATATATATATATATATATATACTACACAATTAAGTGGGACCTCATTTATCCAAATGTTCATGTTCTGAACACACGTCCTTGGGAACAGATTTGGTCATTCCAAGCAATAATAATTCAGTTACCCAAATGCCTCACTTACTGGAACAGTTCACTGGGGAACCAAATATATAAGTTTAAATTAATGAGGTTCCACTGTAGAACTTGATTGCATTCTCCAGGAAATGGATTTAACAAGTAATAATGAACAAAACAGGATATTCTACAAATATAAATTTATTAAATACAGTTGCATCACAGAAATAAATAAATTGTCATACCTTTCACAAATGACCACAAGAAATGCATGCAATTCTTTGGTTCTGGGAGCCTGAGTTTGACAAAGTCACCCTAAGAACATGTATACTGCATAAAAATTGTGAACTGCTTAGTAATAAACAAGATCGCATTTAAATATATATCAAATGTGGAAACTGTAAACATCACACCACAGTTTCATGGCCACCATTGTGCCCACTATCTATGTGATAGATAGTATTCTAAATAACTACATCACAGACAAATCACTTTTCATAAATCTCAAGACCTGAAAAGTGAACCATTTACAATGCATGACAAATTTGTATGAAGGAGTTTATGAAAGTTGTCAAGTGACAAAATATGCTGCCTAAGTTTGAATAAGACTAAGTAAATACCTACAAAATAAAATTATAAATGTTTTCCTATCATCATAAACACATACTAATATATCATACTACAAAATTTGTATTAAAAAGTGTAAAACATACATCTTTGTATACATTCAATGTACATGTAAAGTAGGTTTAAATATAGGGCAAAAAGCCCATGTTGACACGCTTATGTTCTCCGCCATAGTGTTTACACCTCCGAGGTCCATCTCTCGCGAGATCTCGCTTAGTACCTCAACCTTGCCCAGACGGCGCTGCGGACTATGCGAACGAGTGAATTCAATTTTGATACATAAAAATGTAAATAAAGGTCGGCAATAATATGGGGTTGGATCTGTTCCCATGGCATTGGTATGCCTACTATTTGTTGATAGACTCTGGTTCCAAAGCAAAAGTACGCATTCTTGATGATGTATTCTATCATTTGAGCACACTCTTGCTTGGAGTTGGACGGACAGAATGACGGACATGATGCTATAAGCTTTGCGACCTTACGTCAGCAGAGCTAAAAACCTGTCCGACCTGTATGTTTATGGTGCATATTGCTGTGACACCGACATCAACCAGCCAGCAGCCTTGGCAATCAAAGCACAAGCCATGCTGCTCCATACATGAATGCTGTTTTTTTCAAAAATAGAATTCCGTTCGAGTAACCTTACCTCCAGTGGTACTCAGTGTGATGTAGATGCTATTGTCCTCACATCAAAAGACAAGAAGTACGGTGATCAGTTCTGACTTCCATCAGCATGTAATTTCCATGAAGGCTGACATGTTGGTATGGATCAGTCCATGTTATGATAGGGGAATTTACCGCAACATCAAGAACAAATTCATTTTCAATATTTTATTTGCACATGCTCATGTTTATCATATTTGTAGCTATGTTTACAAATAATTAATTTAATGAAATTTATAACCAACTAAAGATTCCCAACCAAATAAAATACACATTCAATTTATTTACTTTATTTTTAAACTCCATCAAGCTACCTTTTTTTCATAATGGACATAACCAATTCCCCATAATGCATAGCTAAAAATGTCGGCGAAAAGAAAAGGAGGACAACGTGGGGAGGAGTTTAAGCAAGAAGATGTGCTGCAAGCTGTTGTGCTTGCAGACAGTTTTAATGTTAAATTTGCACCAATAACCCACAGGAAACCAAGGGTAAGGCCGTGATATATAATGATTTATTTATGGCATCATTATGCTGGCATTTCCACTGGCTATGTGGCAGGTGACTGCAAGACAGCAGGCCTGTGGACTCGGTGGTTTCTGTCAGTGGCACCAGTCTGGGCTGATCTGATTCTGATGCAATTAGGCAAAATCAGAAATCGTCCAGTGTTGTAATCTGTTCAGAATCTCTCGAAAAACCCATAAATGCAGGTTCATAAAGCTTTATCAGGGCTCTACATATTTTTAAAAATCAACGTCCACGGCACAGGACCAGTGAAATTCAAATTAATTGTCCACTAAGAGAAACAACTTGCCCCCCCCCCCAAAAAAAATAAATAAATAAAATAAAAATACAAGATACAAGGCTTTATTTTATGTCCGCACGCCCAAATATACAACATTAGCCAAGGGCTGATATGTAAACAGCTAGCACTATAGCCAAATCAAATGGGGAAGTAAATCTGTAATTGCTGCAGAATCCAACAAGGATCAAGATTGAGATTCTTTTATAATTCATGATAAAATAAACACATGTAAGCCCTTTATGAAATATGTTTGGCCAACTCAAAGAAACATTAGCATTTGGTTTATTGACTAATGTTTCCAGCAGTCCCTGAAAAAGTAAACTTATTTTGTCTCTTGTATGTAGCATGCAATATACAATATAATGTTAACTAAGCATGTACTGTAAATTGCTGTAATTTCGCTGTATTCTTATTTTTGCTTATTTCGCTGTTGACACAAAACTTGGAAAATAAAAACACAGTGAAATAGTATTTTAACATTGTTTGAATTAAAATTATGTCCAAAACAGTGAAATTAAAACTACAGTGAAATGTCAAAAATACAAAAACCGTGAAAATTTATACACACAAAAATAAAGCAAATTACAGTAAATGGCATTTTCCATTTTACTGTGAATGTTGGATAATGGGTAATCAACCCGGGGTAATAATTGAAGGGCTGAGAGCAAGAACATACTTAGTGACTTTGAACCCAGTGTTACAAAGTACCAACTTCAATACAATTTCATATAGCTTTGCTACTTTGTAGTACTAGGGTTCAAAGTCACTTAGTGCTTAGTAAAGTTTCTTGCTCCCACTCCTTCAATTATTTAAATAATGGGTATAATATTATGACCATACAGTGATAACATTATAAAAGATAGAATATATTTTCAGCATTTCCTTAATGCTGGTGGATTTAAGTCCCAGATTTTTTAAATAAGTGCCAACTCAGTACATATGCTGCATAACCATGTTGATATGGCACTGACACATAACTAGCTCCATTGAACCATTCTTTTATAAGAATGGGGATTTGGCAAAGTGGATATGTGTGTTTCCCATTTCAGCTAGGTGACTGGTGCCAAAGGGTGCAGGTTCGGGTTTCGCTCATTCCAAACATAACTTATCATGTTGAGTACTCTGGCACTTAATTTGCATTTAACTGTTGTGATTTGTACATTTAGGTGCTGTGTGTTTTTTTTTTTTTTTTTTAACAGACAGTGGTGTGATGGGGATGTAGGTTTTCCGTTTTTATCACTGTTATGATCACGATAATCATGATTTATATTGTTACCATCAACATCACATCATCATCATCATCATCATCATCATCACATGGCCAATAGCATTGCCATGGCCTTCATCGCATTTTATTTTGTTGTTGTTGTTTTTTTTTCACCACAACCATCATTGTCACCATCATCACCATGACCTTCATGATTTTTGTCAGCATCGTCATCCAAATTATCATCACCATCACCATCATTGTCTGAATCATCATCTTCATCACTGATTGTTGTTTCATCTTTATTTTCAGTTGACTCCTGCTCACCCTAGAGTTCAGGTGGCAGTGTGCTGTGAGCAGCATGATAATGTACCCCAGTGTTTGCAATGATAATAATGGTGCTAGTGGGATAGTGGAAGTTCTCTAAAGTGGACAGAATTTTGTCCATTGAAAAGTTCCACCATATTGACAAAACACATATACACATGACATTGAAATAATGTTGCCATAACATATTGATGCTGAACCATTAACTCTGTCACATTAACTATACGGGAGAATGATTTCATCTCTACCATATTCACTTGTTGATACTGATGAGGTGACTGATCTTGACTGGTGCATATTATGATTTGGATAAGTGTGCTAAAAAAACTGGCAAAACTGATTCAACATTTTTGGTTGAAATGGAAGTCTTACTATTTGACAAATTTATGAGAACTCCATCACATTTCTGGAAATGACAACCAGAAAATAAAGAGAGATGATGTCGTTCAAGTACATGATGATTCTACAAGACTGAACTGGAAACTGGCTATAGTGGAAGAATGAATCAAGGGTTGCCCCACCCCCACCCAGGAATTTTGGTTAAATGGTGCCATGCAACCATTTTGCATTCATAATAAATTAGCTTGAATCTGTCTGATAGGCAGTCTTTTAGCCATGCATGCTAGGTGTATGGTTTGGAAGGTTTGGGTCTTGTAGCAAATGGGATGGGGAGGGGGACTCCCAACAACTGTGTAATGAGGTTCTCAATGAAATACAGAGTATCTCTTTCTGTAGATGCAAGAACATATACTCTCCATGGTCCCACTGGTGCTGGACAGAGGTATCAGTGCACCATGACTGAAACCAGTGTCCAAGCTGGTCTATTTTAGCCTGAGGCTATGAGTCCGTTGGACTTATCAGTCCCCTGGGACCGTAGGAACTGGACTTCTAGGTGGAACAGGCCTGGGAGTACCCTCTGTTAAATAAAGACAACATACAGTGCTGAGTTGGCTAGACCCATCAAAGTTTGGTCTTCCAGTCCTCAATGACTGTTTTCACAACTTTGTGAATTTTGAAACAGTGTGTGGATTTGTATCATCCGAGTAGACCTTTTCATGTCTTTGCTTTCTTGCAACCGGTGAGATGATGCCTATTCTTCATAGCCAATACTCAGACAGAATAGTGCTTGTCTCGGTTCAGAGGTGCACTTACATGTAGTTTTGTGACAGCACCTGTTAAAATTTGTTTATGCAATAAGGAACAAAGAGAGTATTGTATTGCATGTATACACATTCCTTGAGTTATAACATGTATACAGTGTACATGTGTATATACTCATCCATATTGCCCAGAAAGGCTGACCTTCTCAGGAGTGGGCTCTCTCTCTCTCTCTCTCTCTCTCTCTCTCTCTCTCTCTCTCTCTCTCTCTCTCTCTCTCTCTCATTTGGAAGTCATGTTTAAAATTCTGCAAATCAGCAGCAAGTAAAATTTTAAAAGTTCCATATCTTCCAAAAAATTGCAGATAGACTCAAAACTTCAATGTGCATATAGGTTTCTGACTCCTGCCAATATAATGAACTGCATATAAGTTGTAGAATTTCAAATTATGCTGATAAGGGGCATTGAAAAATTTAATAAGAGTTGAATATCTCCCAAACTATTATACATAAATGCCATTCCAATTTTTATTTACAGGTTTGTGGCAAAGCCGCATCCCATTAAGAATGAACCAAAGTTGTGGGATTTTAATTTAGGCAAATTAAGTGAATGCAAAATCTAAATCTTGAAAAGCTTCAAAAGTATTACAGATAGAGGTGCCATTCCTGATTCAGTTTATGGGTTTCTGGCATAGCTGCATCCAATGAATCATGAACCAAAGTTGTAGGCTTTTGATTTATGCATATTAGGGGAATACACAAAATTAAAATGTTGAATAGCTTCAAAACTATTATAGATAATAGTTTCATTCAAACTTTACTTTATAAGTTTTTAACATCGCCACATCCAATGAACCAAGAACGAAAGTTGTACATTTTGATTTAGAAAAATTAGACTAATACACAGAATTTAGATTATGTTGAACAATGGCAAAGTGTAGCATTTCAAACTGTTCTCATTTTGAATGCACCAGGCAGATTTGCTGTAAAGCAAATCTTCTTTTCTAGTTCTTTTGTTAATTAGGGCATTGAAAAATTAAAAGTTGAATATCTCTAAAACTATTACAGATAGAGTAGCTGTTGCAACTTCAAATTATCAGTTTGTGGCAAAGCCGCATCCAGTCAACTATGAACCAAAGTTGTAGGATTTTAATGTATGCAAATTAGGTGAATATTCAAAATTGTAATCGTGAATAGCTCAAAAATATTATAGAAAGAAGTGTCGTTCGAACTTTAATTTAAGGCCTTTGAAATGGACGCTGTCCCTGGATCTCAAGGATACGCATTTTTCCATGTGCTAATCTCAGAGACTTCACAGAAGTGTCTTTGGTTTGCATTTGTGGGCCAGGCTGACCAGTTCATGGTGCTTCTGTTTGGCCTTGTCACGTATGGCACTGCTGGTGTTAAACAGGTTAGTGCAGACAGTTGCTCCTTACCTTCACCAGTCAGCCCTTTTTTATTCAGGTGTATCTGGACGATTGACTTATCGGAGTGCTTCGGTACCTGAATTCACAGTGTCACACACAGACCGTTCTGGAACTTTGCCAATGCTTGGGCCTGCTAGTGAATGTAAGCAAGTCCAGCCTATAGCTGGAGCAGTTTTTTTATTACGTCTTCCTTGGCATCCAGTTCAATCTGTTTGCATACATCTGTCGCCCTTCTGAAGACAGGTGAGAGAAACTTCAGTCCCTGCTCAGAGCCTTTCTGACATGCAAGGTCTGCTCTGCGCAACTATGGTTCACGCCGCTGGGCTCCCTGTCCTCGATGGACTCTCAGTTCCCACTGGGTCACCTTCACCATCTCCTCATGCAGCACGCTGTGCGGGGCAGATGGTTGAGGGAACAGGGCTATCAGGCCCCGCTGCAGATTCTCTGAGAGGATCATCCGCACCTTCTGGGGTGGACCAAACTTCATGTTGGGACTGATGCTGATGCCTTTGTAGGCCAAGGTTACTATCTACATGGACTCTACTCAGTCGGGAGGGGGGAGGGGGGGGGGCATGTGGAAAGCTGGACAGGCATCAGGCCCTTGGCTGTCATCCTACCCGTCTCACCACATAACATGGTTGGAGCTGGAGGAGATACGTTTGGCGCTCCTCCTTTTCAGATACTTGGTGGAGCACAAACATATCCTCATAATGGGCGACAACAGGACGGCAGTAGCCTTCCTCAACAGGCAAAGTGGTACCCAATCCAAGAAGCTGATGGATTTAGCTGGATACAACACTTGTGCTCAGAAAATGATGTCCTCACGCATGTGAGCAATGGATGTCCAGGCCAACCAACTCTTGAGAAGAGGTCAGCTGGCAGGGATGGAGTGGTCACTCCACCCAAAGGTCCTTTAGGACAGATGGGCCAGATGGGGAACTCCACATGTGGACTTGTGCACGACTGGCAAGAATGTGAAACTGCCAGTTTACGTCTCACCTGTCCTGGACCCCCAGGCCTGATCGGAGGATGCTTTAGCCATAGACTGGAGCAACCTTTGGGCATACACTTTTCCACCACCACAGATCCTTCGGAGGGTACTACGCAAGGTTCGGTCCCACTATTGCAATCTGATCCTGGTTGCCCATTGGTGGGCCTGAAGCAATTGCTCAGACCTGTTGGAAATGAGTGTCGAGCCTCCACTATGATTACCAGCATGGCCAAAGCTTCTGGTGCATCCACGGAAAATCATATTCCACAGGAAGCCTCAAGTGCTCAACCTTCACGCTTGGTAGCTATCTCGCAGCACATCTGCGACAGAGGTTTCTTGGTCTCAGATAGAATTGCCAGAAGAGGGCTTCATCTTCTCTGTCTACTCGACTCAATAGAACATGTTTTCCTACTGGTGCACCAGTAATGGAATTCACCCTTGGTCTCCGGACTTTGCTGAATATCTGTTGTATCAGTGGGAAGTCTTAGGCAATAGCTCGAGAATTGTGGAGGGTTTCTAATCAGCCATCTCTTCAACCCTTGTGAATGTCCTAAACGTTGGCATTGGGAATGATCCCTATCTGTCTGCACTTATCATGTCCTTCTACAGCGACATCGAGACAGGTCCTACCCATGTGGGACCTGCTACTGGTTTTAGTCATGTTGAAGTGCCCTGTGAGAGCCTTGCTCTGTAACCTTTCACACACTGACATACTCGGGACAGAGGTCAGCCCTCTTCCTACCCCGAAGTAACCCACATAAGGAGCAAGTTGCAGAAAGACAATTTCTTCATGGATTACGCAGACGATCTTTAAGGCCTATGAGATCTCGCTGGAAAAGCTTTGTACTCTGCAGCTTGTCTCAGCCAGACCTCATGAGGTGCGAGCCTGTAAGGACTTCTGAGGCGCCCTGCAGAATGTCACAAATGTCAACCTTCTGTGGGCCTGCAAAAAGCAATCGTGTAAAACCTTCCCCAAGCACTGCTTGTGACATGACTGTGCTAGAGGAAGGCACATACGCTTTCGTGGGCCTCACAGGCTCCATTGCTGAGGTTCCCATACTAGTCAGTTCGGCTTTCCAAATCCCATCACAGTAACCCCAAGGATAACACTTTAGCGCTCTCGTGCTTTTCTGATGTAGTCTATAAGTCTACGCACCTCTTAATGGGCCTATCACATTCATTAAGTTGACCTCATCTTGGACCTATATCAGGCAGTTTGTCCTAACTTCCTGACCTGCTGCTGGTAGGACACAGGAATTCACTGCCCTCAGAAAAGTGGTCAGTCTGCCAGTAGGGCTACACCCTCCACATTTACGTTTGTATATCAGCAAATGGTGGTCGAGAGGTAATGTTACATAACTAATATGTGATATTTTTAGAATGTTGGTTTTAGTAACTATACTTACCTCTCGACCACCCCGCTTCCTGTTTCATTTGACATCAACTGACCACTCTACAAAAGAGAAAGGATGATACTGGGAGCATGGGCAACGGTAGTCACCACCAGTTCCAACTGAACCAAGTAATGGTGCCATGGGACCGTCAGGTTTTCACAAATCAAGTGAATTTGAAATGAAGTCAACTTGACTTCATAAGCACTCGACCCAGACACAGAGGTCTAGGCAAATAGTGGTCGAGAGGTAAGTATACTAAACTAATATCAGTATTACTGAAAATATCACGTATTAGCCTGTTCTGACTTTACCAATTTATTCTCTTGACTTGAAAGCTGGTGGTTTTAAGATGTTGGCAACCCTTGATTTTTGACGCAGGTGAATTCAAAGTTGGGAAAAATGCTTTATGTATTTGATCATTTGTATGCATGTACCTATGTGTTTGGCATACCATTTTCATTATAGAGAAACTTAGCAACTTGCACAAAAGCTCCTTGTCATGCAGTGGAGGGAGAGATTGTATTTTTCCTATGGTTGACAAAGTCTCCCGATGTCCCACTTTTTGCAGAACAATGACTACTTTTTTTCCAAGTAAAACTTCCCTTGACAAGTATAAAACAATGTATGTAAATTCCCATTACTGCACAAGTGTCTGTTTGATTATGTTTTAGGCACTGTTACCACTAGTGAACGTACCTCTGTTGGACTATACGTTGGAATGGCTCAGCAGTTCTGGTATCCAGGAAGTTATCATCTTTTGTTGCATCCATGCTGACCAGATCAAGCAACATATTGAGTAAGGACAAACTTCCACTGCCATACATGACCGCAGTGTTTATTTTATTTTATTTTTTTTTACTATCAAAATTAATTGTGTACTTGTTAGTTTCCTTTTCAAACTTATGTTAACCCTTAAAGTGCCAAATTTTGGACTGAGTCAACAGCTTTTGTGCCCAGTCGATGGCAAGAGAAGCTCAGAGATGCCAGTTTTCAGGATTTTACCTGAATCAAGGTAATTTGCCTTTTCTTGAACTAAAAAAATCACATCAATTTTGTCAGAACAGCTCAACTTTGATGAAAAAGAAAGGGGATACATAGGTTTAGGTAATTTGATCACATTTCAGGTAAAATCTGTGTAAGTTAGCGGCATCTCTGGAAGCTGTTGACCTGGAGTATTCTCTCTGGAACTATAGGCATACTGATACTTGAATGAAAGGTCTTTTTACAAGGAATATGAGTCTGGGATCCTGATGAAAATTCATACTTGTCTGACTTAAGTAGATCAACTTAAGATGTGATTGGCACTAAAAGGGCTAAAGCTTAAGCAATTGTAAGCTCGTTTTGAAGACAGAAAATTCTTGGACTTTCAGTCTTCTAAAAATACATTGTTCAGACCCTGCTCTATATAACAGTCAAAAGTGTATTATTATACATGCCCCTGTAAGGATGCATATAGTGCTTAGTAGATTGACTTTAAATCTTATTTTGGCAATAACTCTCATTCTATTCACCTTTTTCTTTGGGTTTCCGGTACACTTGATACATAGGTCTGGGGAATTCTTCTCATTTAAGTATCGTCATACCCCATTAGTGTATAGATTATTCATGATTTTTTTAAAATCTTTTTTTTTTTTTGTTTCTTGCTGATTCAGCAGATTTGACATATTGGATTAAATCTCCGTAATGCTGGGCCTGATGTCCATGCTTACTATTAAACATTTATTGGAAAGCATATCAATGGTCTTCAATGTGGTGTAGGTATTTTTTTACCTTTGAGTGACCTTGAAAGGTCAAACTGATATCTTGGCTTATATCTTAGCCAAGGGTGCTCCTAGACCCACAATTACTATAAAACATGAATAGGAAAGTACCTATGGCCTTGCATTTGGTGTATTTAATCTTGACCTTGAGTGACCTGGAAAGGTCAGACAGGGAGTCAAAACTGACATATTGACCATTCATTACACTTTGTGTCAGGGCTGTAACTCTATTGTTCTTAGACTTACAATCACAAAACTTACACAAATGTGTATCTGAGCACAGTGGTGTGTTATGTAGAAAAAGTAGGTCAATAGTGCCTGTACTGTAATTCTTGTAATTTTTATAATAGTTTCATAAAACGTCACACACACATATAAATTGACCTAAATTTCTGTTGTGTAGCAATAGTAGGTCACCATGCCAAGTGTCTAGGTTATGGTGACACAGGCATGTAAAACTAAAATACACTTCATTTCTGGTCTGTAACTCTATTGTCTATTGACTTAGAGTCAGGAAACTTTATGTGTGTATCTGGTCATGGGGTGTCATGCACAATAATTAGAGTACTAGGTCAAGTATCTGGCTCAAAGTGATCTATTCTTGTAAAATAGTATTTGGGCTGTTTTAACTTGCAAAAAACTTCACACACACACACACACACAAACACACACACACACATATCTTGGCCTAATGATGTGACCTATGACAAAATTTGATCACTAGGTGGGTTTCTCAAGTCAAGGCGGTGTAACTATGTAAAACTAGATTACGTTGTGTGTTTCCTGCCAGTCCAGGGCTTGACATTAAGGATTTTTTGTGGTTGCCCCCAGGGCTACTGGGCCAGAGAAATTGGTTGCCCCCTTCACAAAATCAGTTGGCCCATTTTCAGTGTTGCGAGCGGCGTTAGCCGCGAAGCCCTGCTAGGGGGGTCCGGGGGCATGCTCCCCCGGAAATTTTTTTAAAAAAGACATTAAAATATGCATTTTCCTGCCATTTGGAGGGGACTTGGGCTTAAAATAAGAGTCCTGTCAAAGCACTAAATATACACTTAAAAAGATGCATAATGATGAAATCTGCTTCTGCATTGATGACGATCAAGCAAAAGAAACTCAACAGTTTGCAAACATCAGGCATGTGAGTGGTCAATTAGAAAAATATCTGAAATTCGCTAAATTGGGTAAGCTTAGAAGTAAATTATCTGATTTAACATAGGATAAAATGGGATATTTTGATCAAAATATCTGAAATCAGTTAAATATCTGAACTCTCACATGCCTGAAGATTAAGAAACACAAAATAGTTGCAAAGGCAATTTTTTTATTTCATGGATACTGAAAGGACAAATTACTGTACGCAACACACACACATACATGTACATTGTAGATTATGCATGATTAAATGTTGGGCACAAAATTACTTTCATATCTAGTACTGAACATCTTGGGTACATGCTTCAATAATTTTTTTTTTTTTTTCTTCTTCAATAATTTTGCTTGGATTTTCCTTTTAGCAAAGGTTAATGTCCTTCCAGAATGGTCCCTGAACAAATGGACAAGGAAATACAGTGTCAAGTTACCTGTGGAGAGTTAGACATCTTAACTGTAGCTTTTAATACAGTCAAACATAAATTATGCTCTTAAATAAATTACTGTGCTCTACAAGAAGAATAAATTAACACACTATGTTATGTATCCACACACACACACACACAAACATTTCCAGTATTAACTGATTCTATCCAATATCTAAACACACTGCCTGTCATGTATCTCAATATACAGCACCCAGCAGAATTAGCTACATAAAAATGATAATCTAGTAAACTTGAAAAATTCCAACTGCTGTTAATGCAGTCAAAAATAAATAATATCCTCTATGATGAGAAGGTAATAAAGTGACTAGGATGTGTATCCCTGAAAAACATTATCAGTATAAAGTATCAAACTGATTCATGAATTCCAAAAATTATCTGATCCAATTTCAAGATTGCCTGCCATGTATCTCAATATACAGTAACAGCACCTAGTTCAAATGAATACATTAAAATCTAGTTGTAGTACATACGACAAATAACTCGAAAAAGTTTATCGCCGGGTACGGAGCCTTCGTTAGCGAAGTAACCAGCTTAAGCTGTCATAAAATTGCTTTGACGGCATTACTCACTGTCTTCACTTTATTCTACACATTCGGTGGAGCCTAACTCACCGTAATTCATAAGTTATGTATCAAAATAAGCCATTGCCACCACGTGTGGTTGTTTGGGCGCCATGTTGACCTCGTTCTGAACCGTGGGAAAAATGGATCTGGCATGCACTTCGTCAGTGTCTGTGTCACGTGCTCCAGCAGGCAAGCACGTGTTTGAGTGGGGTTCCAAGTCACTTGGGTCAATGCATCCTTGGAACCACTCGTTATCACGCGAGAGCTTACGGAAGCTAACGAACGTGCGAGCGCTTACGGAAGCTAACAAACACGCTTTGTCAAGCGCAAGTGGCATGAGAGTTACGGCGATCGATGTAAATAATGGCAAAATGATTTTTAAGCCGGTAAAAAAAGCAGTAGCCCGACACGGGCGCGTTCATTAAAGGTATTAGTTGCCCGACAATCCAGCTTGGTTGCCCCGGGCTTTTGGGCTTGCCTTAATGTCGAGCCCTGCAGTCCGCTATTGTCAATGATTTTTGGTACACATACATGACCTGTCTAGGATATTTTTCTGATATAAGTATAGTCATGCTCCTTTCTTTATAACTTATTAATACATGTATTATTATTATTATTATTATTATTATTATTATTATTATTATTATTATTTGCTGTCAGCAAATTGAACATGTTGGCTTATATCTTCTAAATGGTGTATCCTAGGCCCATGGTTACTGTGAAACATTAATAGGAAAGTACCTATGGGGTTTCAGTATCAGGGTGAAAAACTGTGTCTAGTTCATATTGTGCATGTAGAAGGATCAATATCAGTGAGTAAAAATGCCAGATGACCAGAATATAGACAATTGATATTGGATTTCATGTTTTTATGCACTTCAGGAAGTCCAAATGGAGTTGCGACTCCTCATCAATGGAAGTGACAGTAACAACATCAGAAACATGTCTGTCAATGGGCGATGCATTAAGAGACATCGACGCCAAGTCTGTGGTGCGTTCAGACTTTGTTCTTGTCACTGGAGACATGATAGCCAGTGTCAACCTGAAGCCCATCATAGAGGAACACAAGTAGGTATATATCTACAGTGAACCTCTTAGTTTAAGTTTTCCAGCATTTTCTTGCTGGGGTTCATATGGTCGTAACTGGCATCATTCTTGAAGGGGTTACCAACAGTTAAGCTTTAATTTAGTGCTGTGGCATTTTTGTATTTATTTCTGCTGCCCAAAGGTCTCAGAACTCCTGTGATCACTCCTGTGTGTCCGTCTGTCATTTTGTAAGCCTGTAATCTTTTTGCTTTGCTTGCGGACGTGATGTAGTCCACAATTTTCAAGTTAGCCCTATGTAACTTTCAGGACTGATATTGGTGGCACCACCCAAAGTACTATGTAATATATGAGTCAAAATGTGAAAATATTGTGACCACTCTAGAATCCTTAATATTGTATTGATCTTAATGAAATTTAGTGGGATTGTGGAGGAGGTAAAAATCTTGGATTTTATGTGATACTGGTGGGGCCACCTATGCTTTGATGGAATTATGAGTTAAAATGCCTAAAAGATATAAAATCCCATATGTCAAAAAATAATTCAATTAGACATGCCAAATTTATGGTATATATATATATATATATATATATATATATATATATATATATATATATATATATATATATCATGCACAATGCTAATATGTTATGTAGCATCAGTAACCTCGACATACTTTTATTAGGGCACCAGTCCTGTAAAGTTAAAAGAGGTGATTTTGTAATGTTAAGGTGTAGCTTGGACATCTGTGGCAAAGAGAACTGAGCACCCAGATCAAATTTGCACTTGAGTACATTGGACATAAAATTGTACTTGTTGACCTACTTTTGCATCACCGTGATCCAGTGACTATGTGACTTTGACCTATTTTTCAAGGTCATTAAGCAGAGTCAGATCTGGACTTCAGAAATCTGTTGCCAAAATTGAAAAATAGTCACAATAAGCAAAGATTCTGGTAGGGCCCTTGAATAATTGATTTTAATATATTTTGACCATTTACACGTGTCTTTAGCCAAATTCAAGAAATATTAGCATTTAGCTAGGTGGGTAACAGTCAAGGCAGTGCCTGATTAAGCACTTTAATAGAAAAGGATGTCTAATTCAGCAGTTCAATATGTTGATAAAGAATGAGTCAAATGATAGTGAATGTACCACAAATGTGTATCATCAGTCAGTTTGATGCTACATAACATGGATGACCTGAATTAATTTCTCAAGGTCATGGAGGGAGTACTTTTCATGAAATGATTTTTTGATGATGGTCATCAGATCAGCAGAGCATTAGGGCCATGGGTCACTTTTTTAACCCTTTCCTCCAAATTCAGACTGAGTCAACAGTTGTCCTTACACCCTTGCTGCTCCAGGAAAACTGTTGACATCTAGGGGCTCTCTATCCTTAGACAGTAGGACTGGTGTACTGATTCAATTTTTTTTTTCATTAACACTAAAGTTAAAGGTTAAAAATATTTTTTTTACCTCCAGTTTTGGCCAGTTCAAAGAGGAAAAGACCTGGACTTCCCCTGGAAATTTTGTTGTAGCCAAATACCCAAGTTTGCAGGTTTTTATACTTGTACTTGACTAGCCATTCTTAGTTAAAACCTCTATTTTACCAGCTGCCTTCATATTTTTTGTTGCAAGTTGGCTAATTGGCGAGTTGTAGAGGAAAAATACAAGGTTTTATTTAAGCACATAAATTTTGAGAAAGGCCACATCAGCCTGAAAGACAATAATGGCAAAGTCTTCAGCAGGTAACTGTTGGAACATATTTCAGAGCCTGCTATACCTGGACATATAGGTGTATGTCTGGCAGTCGCTGCTTCTCATAGTTACTCATTGATGATGTCTTAGTGCAATATTCAACCAAGACTACCCCTGTGAAATTTTAAGAATATATAAAGATGAAATAGTGTCTGAATAGCAGATAAAACCAAATATACAGGCCCATGTATGTCTCATATATAATTAAAAGAGTAGAATACCAAGTGTACATTTTTAGATATTAGGAGGAGCTGTTCAAGTAGACAGACATGCATGTTTGGAATAAAGGAGTCCAAGACACTGGAACAAGTTTTCTCTGATTGGCCAAAATCATGTTGACCCCCCAACCTGGTAGCCATGGTAACTTCATTGTTTCAGGTTACAAAATTACCCTTGTTTGGAAAAAGCAAGAAATTTTGACCGTCAAGTTCATAGGTGTAATAATATGTAAGACAGAATATACAGGTAGGCTAACCTCCAAACACCATCAGACCACAGGGGATTTCCAATGCAAACTGCCTGAACTACGGCTACATATATGTGTATCAAATCCTGACATCAGTCAAAAGACTAGGCTGAGTCGTTTGTTGCCAAGAGCAATCTAATAAGTGAAAGGTATTTTGGAAAAGATAAATGAAAGCTTTGCTCTGTGTGCAATTTTAGATTTGATTGAAGAACAAACAAACACGAAACTAAAAAAACAAAACCAAAAAAAATAACTCCAGCATCTGTCAATATGGAATTTGCAGACAGAGGAGACAGAAGGAGAAAACCCCAATCATGACCATGGTGTATAAACACGCATCTCCAGGGCACCAGACACGCTGTCAAGAAGAGGAGGTTGTCATGGCGATAAATACATCGAGCAATAGGGTGCTACACTTCCAGAAAGTGGGACACAGCAAAAAGTTCAGGATCCCAGTGGTGAGTACATAAGAGCACAAAACGTAGGCACTAATCCAGGATGAAAAATGTGCTTTGCCACAGTTGCCCCCAACAAGTGGAATCTCTCAGTGGACGAGTACATTAAATTTCATTTGTCTAGTGAACAAGTGCTTAAATGTTGTGCAATATTGCACAGGTTGTTATTCCAATGGCATGTTTAGATTACTATTCCCCCCCCCCCCCCAAAAAAAAGGCATTCTATTTATGCAGCATGGAGAATTGAGCTTGTGCTTTTTAATGTTGCACCAAATACTGCACGCAGTTCTTCAACATCAGGGCAAGTCAAAATAAAGAATAGGAACAACAGAAGTTTGTTGTGTCAAGCTCACAGAGGGGATTCAGTTACGAGGCCTATGGTCATTTATTTTCATTCAATTCCATTCCATTGTGATTTGCTACTTATTGAATGTAAAGTCACTGTTTGTAGAAGTACCAAATTTCTGCAGCAAGTCTGTAGGTATAGCTGTTTTTTTCACATAAAATTTATCACATCAGAGCTGCAAATTTAAGCATTTATTACAAGATAACATTCCAATGGGAAAACACACTGATAGCTTGCAACAATCCTGTGTATAATAAAATTGCTTAATTTTGGCTTTTTTATGTGAAAACTACCTCTCAAATGGACAATTGAGACCCCATAAAAGTTTCCTGTCTGGCATTTCAGGCTGAGTGATTACACAGATGCTTAAAAATGGACTTATGTACCATACACATAATAATATTATTACATCATGGTCTTACTCTAACTTTATACTTGTCTACACTAGCTGTGGTATAATACTACATGTACTATGGCATTTAGCTTAATGCTCATGTATGAAAGACTAACTGTTAGTAGATATCCTAGATACCTCAATCAGAAAGTTTCATGTCACTATAGCATTTGCAGTTCAAACTTTTTTGTTTTTTTGTTTTTTTTGTTGCTACAATTGTTTCTGGACTAACACAAGTTTTCATGCAAGCACAAGCATGTGTACAGTTGCAGAAATCACGATACTTCTCCAGGCCAGCAGCTTTCTCTGGAAAGGCTTTGGGTCAATGCACCCAAGGCATTCTGAGGAAACATATTGACTCAGTCAGAACTTGTCACTGGAATACGTGACTCTTTCAGTGCCAATCAAGTCTTCAGTTGATCTACTAAAGTGAAACTAGTCTGAAATGTCATCAGGATCTCAGATTTGTATTCCTCGTAAAAAGACCTATCATTCAAGTACCAGCATGCCTCTTGTTCCAGAGAAAATATCCCAGGGCAACAGCTTTTCTCTCCATGTATTGTGCACATTGCACCCAATGCACACCGAGTAAAGATGTTGACTCACTCCAAAATTTGGCACTTAAAGACTCAAGCATATACATGTACATTTAGTTTAGCTTGCAAACCTCCCCAGGCTATCCACATACCTTCCCCGACACTTGTGTCTTTCAAAATTGTCAGACTGCCATGTTTAAAAGATTAAGATTTCGTCACCAGGAGCAAGTGACATCAATGGAAGAATTATACTGTAGTTTTCTGAATGAATGCACCATTGTCAGTGTGGCTGTACCTGCCAATGCACTATGACCATACAAGTTTTCATGATCGTTGATTTCTTGTTAACATTTGCCCTTGTATTTTTTACCTTGAGCTGTATGTGAGAGTATGGAAGAAATTATGAAAAATGCTTTATGTCTTAATCAAGTACATTCATACCCTGCTGCTTCACTGATGCCATGATTGATCATAATTCCATAAAAATATACTTTTGTAAAATCTTCATGATAGTTATCCTAAATGTGTTTTTGATCAAATATGCAGACATAAGGTGTAGAAAGGATTCAACCTTGATTGTGTTAATTGTACCCATAGCTGTGTATCCATGCAATATTAGTTAATAGACGTATTACACCACAGAAAGCTGGTCAGGTTTAAGGGATTTTTTTCACCCCATGACATTAGAGAGCATCAGTCAAACGCTTCTACTTTGGGGTCAATTAGTTGAAACTAGGTTTGTCAATTGATAAGCGTACATTGTGAGAGTAAATATCTTGCTACATATTTATTTAATAGAATTATGTCTGTGTTGGCACACAGACATACTGTTTTTCTAGGAATTCTTTATTTCTTTCTTCTTTTTTTCTTCTTTACAGGCAAATTTGTCCGACATTTCATTTGAAAAGTATTAGATGTAAAAACTCCAAACTTGATATGATTATACTTCCATACATGAAGTCTTGAGTTTTTGTAAAGAGGTTCAAAGGCTTTGAAAATTATGCAAATTAAGGCCATTTGTCAAATCTTGAATATCTTCAAAACTATAATAGGTACAGATAACCAATCCAACTTCAATTAATATGTTTGTAACACTGCACATTTTTGAAACTTACATGTGACCTCTAAAGGTCAAAGGTCAGGGTCATTTGGACCTTTGAAAGTTTCATCCAGTCATAACTTGGCCAATTTCTTTCCAACTCTAATCATGTTGGACTTAAATTGTAGGTATTGTAACACTGCACTTTTTTATACGAACATGTAACCTCAAAAGAGCAATGGTCAACGTCATTTGACCCTTTGAAAGTTTCATCTTGCCATAACTTGGTCAATTTTCATCTGATTTGGTTCATGTTGGGCTTAATTTGTGGGTATTGTAACACTGTGAAATTTACGTGTGACCTGTAAAGGTCAAAGGTCAAGGTCATTTGGACACTGAAATTTGCATGCAGCCATAAGCTTAATGTAATATGAAGTACCAAAGGATAAAAGTTGTAGCATTTAATATCTACAACTTTTGATGGCACACAAACAGATTTGCTTTGAAGCAAATCTTCTTTTCTAGTTGTATGTTGACTTTTTACTGAAAAGCAGAAAGTTGTATACAAGAAGAAAAAAGTGCACCAGCACATGTAGAGAGACACATTTGTTTTGCTTGGAATGGCAAAGAAACCTAATTGAACCTAATATAATTAATAAGAGAGTAATAACATAACTTTTTTTTAAAAAATTGGGATGTAGTGATACATTGTTCATTTTTTGGCAGTCTGAAACCAAGTCTTTATTTGCACTCAGTTCATACGATCATTCACAGAGAAACATGCAACCAGAGATTTGATTTTTACCTTCATAAAAATAGAACTTTTTTCCTTTAACTCCAATTTATTTGGTGTATTTCAATATAAATGATTTCAAGCTGTTTGATGACTTCCATATTTTTTTATGTTTCATGGTCACAGCCCTGTATAATTCAAGTTTAATGAACTGTAAATGGCCATTTTTTTCACTGTTTGGAAGTTTATTGCCACTTTATGGTGGCTTTCATCAAAAAGTTTATTTATAGTGCAGAAAGGGTGGAATTAAAATTTTGCCGAAGACTTAATGTGCAATATATAGAAGAAGTGGTCACAAAAAACAAGGTTTGACTGTAAATATAAAAGTTGTGCTTTATTACCTGGTATCTGGAGGAAGAGGGTGGCATCCATTGGTTTTGTTCCCAAATATTGAAGAAGACATGATGAGGTCCATACACAAACTGTGGGTCTTTGGCCACCATTCACAAACTCAATCCTTAATGGAACAATCAGCAAGTCCATTCTGTTACATAGTCTTACAGCTTAGAAATCAGTTAACCCTTTGATAGTGCATTTAAAGTGAACTGATGTTATTTGAAGTTCTGTTTTTCTGCTGTAAATATTTGTCATCATTGAAATTCTTGACAAGTGTCACATTGATTGAAAGATATTAGCACCTGAAATCATTTGGCACATATTTATACCTGGTAAGAGAACCAAAAGTCCTGCATTTGCTTAATTTACAAGGAAAGCGAAATAGCAGTTGTGGGATACAAGGGGTCAATCTAGCTACACTAAAAGACCTGGAGGCTTAGCATCTACCAAATGAAAGTGACCAAACTCTTTATTTTGCCTGGGGTTATCCTCACAGGGTTGTTTGTGTATCAAACCAGGCAGTTCTCAGGTATCTTCCTTGTTGATGTGTTTGGCCACTTGACGGGATTGCAGTCAAGTCATGGTCCTGTCCTTTAACTTGTTTATAAACCAAACAAGCAGCATGCCCTTAGAGAACATTACTTAATTCATTCTAGTTACATGTAGGAAGAGCCATGTATCCTGATTACTGGATGCCAGCTGTGGATTAAAGTTCCTAATCCTGTTTATCCATGTTATCTGTTTATCTTGTTTATTGGAATTAAGTTCTGTGTTTTAGAGATTTAGCTCTCTAGAGATTATGTGAAATGCCTTGACGTCACAGTTTCGGAGCAGATTTTAAGTGCATTGAAGATAATGAATCACATATACATTTTTCTTCAAATTATCAACCTCAACTGAGCAGAGGTAAAACTTTCTGAAAACATCGACATCAAGCTTGATACACTTGAAATCTGGCAATCAAGCTTTGTACTCATTTCCTGTCCTCTCCATGGCTATATGTGGTGTGAATATTTATTTTTAGCTCTGCTAACCACAGGTCAAGAGCTTAACATCATATACAAATGAAACCATTCTAAAACCTCAATTGTCCAATGGACTGAGATTTACTTTCTCCCCACTCTCAAATCCAAAACCACAATTTTCCTGGAATTAAGTTACTAACACCTGACTGCTACTGTAGAAACCTATAATTCAAATACTGGAAGGAAAAAAGAAACATGTTGTACACATATGCTTGCATATTCCTACGTGGTAAAATACTGTATTCATTCCAACTAGCATACATACTCGAAAAACTGCACACCCCCACTTCTTGGGATGCAAATGTTCAACAACCTTTCCCGGGAATTTGATTGCACCTGCTCCGGCTGTTGGCATGCTGCACTGAGCAGGGATTTCATGAGATTGACAGTTCCTCTGCTAATTTTTTGTTTATTTAATTTATTTATTCACTCATTCATTCATTCATTTATTTTTTTATTTTATTTATTTTAGCTCAGCTAACCTGTCACACAGCTGAGCTTTTATGAGGCTCAGTCATCCATCTCTTTTTATTGTTGGCAGAAGTGATAGAATTTGGATTTTGAGTGGATGAGCCTGTACAATTTGGAATTACTATAGTTTGTATTTAATGGAGACTATTTCAAAGGTTGAGGGGACCGCTTTAAAAGCACCAGTTGCCTTTTATGCGTGACTACCTGTCCCAAGTCAGGAGTGAAATTTGTTTCTTCACATTGGTATGGAAGATGAATGGTGATGCTTTGGTGACTCTGGAATCTCTTTGCTGTCATTTTTTTGGTTTGAAATTTATGAATATGGCTCATGTTTTTCTACATAAGTGTACCAAACTAGAGACGTCCGTCATCCATCCAAAATTAACATTTTCAATTTCTTCTCCAAAACCGGTAGTTTGTTCCTCTTCAAACTTGCTGGGGATCTACCTTGGGTTGCTCTCTACCCAGTTTGTTCTATGTTTTTTAGCTCAGCTGACTTGTCAGTCAGCTGAGCTTATCTTATGGTCCTCCGTCCGTCGTCCGTCCGTCCGTCGTCCGTCAACAATTTACATTTTCGACTTCTTCTCCAAAAAGATTAACTTCAAACTTGGTGGGGATGTACCTTGGGTCGGTGTCTACCAGTTTTGTTCAAATGGTCATGCTCCAGTGATTTTTGGATTTAAAATGAATTTTTTTGTTCTTTTTTTGGACAAATCTTAAAAAATCTTTTTTTCCAAAACCGCTTTGTCAATCGCTCTGATATCACATGGGAAGACACCTAGGGACTCCAAGTTCTTAATTTGTTCACCAGGTGGCGCTGCAATTTTTTAATTAATTTTTTATGAATTTTTCTGTGTTCTAGCTATTTTCGACCTTTTCTCCAGAACCGTTACTCAGATTAAGCTGAAACATGGTGGATATGTTCCTTGTAGAAGGGTCAAACAAAGTTGTTCACTATGTGGGAATGCTGCAGATTCCTGATTTTTAACGATTTTTTCAATCCGGGTACTTATCAGTCAATGCAGCTTTCCTATTGATTACTATGGAAGTCAATGAGCATTCTAATGCTAATTCACATTTTGGACTTCTTCTCCAAAACCGTCATCCAGATTAACTTCAAACTTGGTGGGGATGTACCTTGGGTGGGTGTCTACCAAGTTTGTTCCAATGGTCATGTTCCAATGAATTTTGGGGGTTTTTTATGTTTTTTTTTCCAAAAATCTTTACAAAAGTTTTAATAGGAAAGTTTTAACATGGGAATTTCTTGTAATGGTTATAACTTAAAAAATTTTGGCCAGATTGACTTCAAACTTAGTGGGGATGTGCCTTGGGTCGATATATCTATCCAAGTTTGTTCAAATGGTGACGCTCTATTGATTTTTGGAATTTTTATGATTTTTGGGGGGTTTTTTGGGGCAAACCTTAAAAACTCTTCACCTCTGAAACTGCTCACCCAATTGTTTTGATATCGTTGATAGACACTTCCAGGGACACATAGTTCCCAATTTGTTCAACAGGTGGCACTGCAATTTTTTCTATTTTTTTTTTTTTTTTTATGAATTTTTGATATGGTTTTGTTATTTTTCACTTGTTCTCAGAACCGTCACTCAGATTAAAGTGAAATGTGATGGATATGTTCTTGTGGAAGGGTCAACCAAAGTTGTTTACTAGGTGGCACTGCTTTAGATTCCTGATTTTTAAGTATTTTCAACTCGGGTACTTATCGATCAATGCAGCTTTCCTATTGATTACTATGTAAGTCAATGGGCATTCTAGTGCTAATTCACAGGACAACTGACACAAGATTTACTGTTTACTTGATAACTTGAGATTTGTTTTGAGTTAGTACTGTGATGTTGCACATGTTAATGTTTTTGTATGAAGGTCATGCTCAGACAGTACATGAATGACTTTTACCTCATCTCTGGGGTCACAGTGCAACATACATGAATTTTACTCTTCATTATAACTTGAGAACTACTTGAACCTTGATGTTGCACATGTTACATGTTAGTGTTCTTTTATAACGGTCAGACTTACTCAGAACATGGGTGACCTTGATCCTTTCCCAAGTTCATAGATCTGCAAGTGTGATGAATGTCAAGATCAGCTGAGCATGGGCTGTTCACACAGCCCTTTTGTTTTGTCTTTTTTTTTCCGGGGTGGGGTGGGGGGCAAATTTTAAAATCTTCTCCAAAACTGCTCATCCAATTGCTTGATATCACACAGGAACACTCCTAGGGACACTTATTTCTTAATTTATTCACCAGGTGGTGCCGCAAATTTTTTCTCTCTATTTTTTAGCTTACAGGATGGTCCTTCATCTGTCGTCCGTCCATCTCCGTCTGTGTTTCGAAACAAGTTGCCAAATGACTCACATAAGTTCTCAAAGGTGTCAAAAATTCACATACTAACTACTGCAAAAAAATGAAAATGTACACGGGAGTGAATAGAATGTTGATTACAAATAGCACAAATGATATTCTACTAGACATTGAAAAAATCAACAATAAGAATGGTGCCAAATCAATTCATACCTTTGATTTCTCAATATTGTATACAGAGATCAACTTGAGAGACTTAAATACTGTGTTAATTTCAATGTTGAATAAAACGTTCAAAGGTGTCACATGTCAGTATATCAAAATATCTGGTGCTGAGGCTAAATTTGATAAAGGTAAGAGCAAAGGAATATTTTACACAAAGCAAGAGTGTGCTCAAATGATAGAATACATTATTAACAATGCATACTTGTGCTTTGGAACCAGAGTCTATCAACAAATAGTAGGCATACCAATGGGAACAGATCCAGCCCCATATATTGCTAACCTTTATTTACATTATTATGAATCAAAATGGATGGAAGAATTGGCAAAAACAAACTTTACAGCTGCAAGAAGATCATATTCTCACACAAGAAGATTTATAAATGACCTGTGTACTTTAAACAATGGAGATGAAATAAAGAGGAATTGGAAAAACATATATCCCAAAGAATTGATATTAAATCTGGAAAATGAAAGTGATACAAAAGCTACTTTCCTTGATCTGGATATAGAAATAAAGAACAACCAGTGTGTAACAAAAATATTTGACAAGAGAGACCAGTTCAAATTTGATATTATCTCATACCCTGATCTGACAGGAAACATTCCAGAGACACAAGCATGTGGAGTTTGTATCAGACAAGTGATACGTATTGCGAGAAACACCTCACTTTTTAGTGATTTCGTCAATAGCGACAGAACCTTTTTGCAAAAACTACAACACAAAGGTTATAAAAAACAACAACTACACAAAACTGTGTTGAAATGTTTCCAGAGATATGACCAAATACCTAATAAATACAACACTAACTCAAGAACATTAGTCAAACTATGTCAAGATGGAGCATGAAATGACAAACTTAAGTATAATTCTCAAAGTGTTTAGAGTGGTAAGAGGGAAAGTACCCGGGGTAAAGTATACTTAACCCACCTAGAGAATTTTCTCTAGTCTGTTTTAAGTCAGAAAACTATGATCATACTCACTTTTTGCTGGATTTCTTTCTTTTCAATCTTTATCCAGTATAGTGGAAGAGGTGGCTTCCAGCTAATACCTTAGTACACTTTACCTCTAACACCCCTAGTCAACTTTATGGTGCTAAAACTTGTATTACTATTTATCTGTTTATACCAGTGTTGTTATGGTGGAATAGTGTATGAAGCTTTTAAGTTTCAAAGGAGACGTCCATCCACAATTCACACTTTCGACTTCTTCTCTAAAACCATCAGCCACATTTACTTCAAACTTGGTGGGAATGTACCTTGGGAGGGTCTCACAAAGTGTGTTGAAATGGTCATGGTCTGATGATTTTTGTATTTTTTATGAATTTTTTGTTCTTTTCGGGGGGCAAATCTTTAAAAAAATCTTCTTGTCTGAAGCCGCTCACCCAACTCCTTTGATATCACATAGGAACACTCTTAGGGACTCCTAGTTGTGAATTTGTTCACCAGGTGGCACTACAATGTTTTTTCTTTTTTTTTTTTGTGATTTTTTTTTGTGTTTGCTAGTTTCAACTTCTTCTCTAGAGCCATCACTCAGACTAAGCTGAAACTTGGTGGCTATGTTCCTTGTGAAAGGGTCAAACAAAGTTGTTCACTAAGTGTCACAGTTGTGGATTCCTGATTTTTAACGATTTTTTAAATTCGGGTACTTTTTGGTAAATGCACCTTTCCCATTGATTTGCTGTGTAAGTCAATGGGCATTCTAATGGTTATTCACATTTTTGACTTTCTTCTCCAAAACCACCATCCAAATTCACCTCAAACTGGGTTGGGGATGTGCCTTGGGTGGGTCTCTACCAAGTTTATTCAAATGGTCATGCACCATTGATTTTTAGATTTTTAATTTTTTTTTTTTTGTTCTTTTTGGGGGCAAATCTTAAAAAATATTCTCCTCAACTGCTTATGTTTGAAAAACATTTTTACCATGGTTGAATGATGAAATCAAAGAAGACATAAAAATGAAACATCATTTTTAAATAAGTTTCATAGCAAAGGCTTACAAATATTCTCGGAGTTCTTCAAACATTTCCGTAACATGGTAGCTAACTAATTTGTCACAGAATGAAAATTAGCAAAGATGATACCCATACACAAATCAGGTCCCCGTACTGACAGAAATAATTATAGACCAATATCTATTTTGCCAATAGTCTCCAAAATTCTGGAAAGATTTGTTCACAAATCTTTCACAGAGTTCTTGGATCAATATAACCTAGTCACATGTGTACAATCTGGTCTCCACAACATGCGTTCGACGGTTACTGCCCTCCTTAATGTTACTGATCGATGGCTTGAAAATATTGATAAAGGATTAGTAACTGGTGTGGTCTTTATTGACCTAAGCAAAGCATTTGACACGGTGGATATAGGCATCCTCCTAAATAAGCTCTCAGCTTTTGGAGTTACATCCACTGGAAAAAGGTTGGTTTGAAAGTTATCTAACCGGTCGCATGCAGTCTGTGGCAATAGGTGGACAAACATCTGCACCCCTACCGGTCACTATAGGTGTGCCACAGGGGTCGATTCTAGGACCCCTCTTGTTTATGCTATATTTAAATGACTTACCTAGCGTAACTGACAAATGTCTTTCGACTATGTATGTGGATGATACTGAAATTCAACATGCCTGTGAGCCCAAACAGTATCAAATCTTAGAAAGCACCATAAATAACGACTTAAAAAGACTAAAAATGTATTTTAATGAAAACAGGCTTAGTGTCAATATTGACAAGTGCCAGTTTATGCTGATAGGGACATACCATTCTCTACGTAAAATACCCGAGCTGAATATTCATATTGATGATCAACATGTGCAACAAGTTAGCTCGGTGAAATATATTGGAATGTACATTGATTCAAACCTGAAATGGGATCTTCACATTGATGACATGGTTAAAAAGATAATAATTTGCTAAAATTGCAATTTTACGATCCCTGAGGAAGATTGTACCAGTGGAGACACTCAAACTTCTCTACAATGCTATAGTACAACCACATTTTGATTACGCTGATGTAGTGTATTATAATGGTTTAAAAACAGATCTTGACAGAGTCTAGAAACTTCAAAACAGAGCTGCAAGATTTATCTTGGGGTTGTCATTTAAAACTAGCAGGAAGGACATGCTTTAAAAGCCGGGGTGGCTATCACTTCACAATAGACGTAAAACTGCATAAATGTATAAAGCTCTTCAAATGTTTAAATGGCCTGGCTCCCAATTAGTTAGCTGAAAAATTCAAACTCAATAGTGACTTCCATTCTTACAATAAAAGAAATGCCAGAGACATAGTAATCGAGAAAACAGAATATCAAGTACCAAACTTTGGAATGAACTCCCACAATACTTAAAAACCTGCTCGACAATTGGGTCTTTGGGTCAAGGTGTTTAACCATTATTTGGCAATGGTACAGTTTGAGTAACTGACTAGCTTTTTACCACTCTATGGACTATTTTCATTATGTTGTATCTCTAGTTACAATTTGTATATTTTAGTTTTTGAATTATATATTTTATATTGTCGTTTATGAATGTATGAACATGTGTGAGTGAGTGTGAGTGATTCGACCACCAAAAATAATACTTGTACTAAGTGTGTCACCGAATTAGAATGAAACTTTTGACTTGACTTGACTGTTGCCTCCATAAGTGCTGCACTGTCTGACACCTCAATCATAAATTAGTTGCTGTTTATGACCATAGGTAAGATAGTTGCTCAAACCTATTTACTTAATAGGTCCATAAAAAGTTTAAAATGCCAAGTCAAGTTAACATGGTTAAGACAGAACAGATCTATGTTGCTGCCAGGACCTTTGTATTCAGATTTTGGGGCTCATGTTTTGGGGTTCAAATGGACCTAGACATCTAAGAAATAATAGCAAGTTACATGGCCTTTCGCTCCAATGGAAATGGACATGTGTTAGTGTTACGTGGATGATAACCTCTGCTGTGGTCATGGCGGTATATTAATTGAAGACACATACATGCCTGTCAAGTCTGAACCGTGTGGCAGAAGTTTTCCACTTTTTGAGATAACTTTTGCCTATTTTGAAAAATCTCTCGCATGATAAATCAATAGACCCTTTTAGGACCCCAAGAGCAGTACTTCAAGGTGATCATTTGCATAATTTTACTTATGTGCATAACAACAAATCCCTTTGAAGCTTTTGTTAAGCACATGCCCAAATTTATGCAAACGAACATCATTAAGTGCTGCCATCTGGGTCCTAAATTCCACTATTGATTTCTTTTGTATTCTTTGGTAAATATACAGTATCTAAATATAACAGCATCTCCTAAATGGGGACACAATTAGGTTACAGACTACAGTTGTGATTGGCTGGTTGCGCATCCCAACGGAGATAGTCCGTAATTGTGAAAATACTGTGTTTTCAGCATGCTGTAGCTTCTGTTTAAATAAAGTTAGCTAAGTCAGGTTTGCTGCATTGCAGAGTTGCTTCATTGGTGGTCATATAGGTGCACTGTCTTCCAGGCCAGGTGGGAACTTTATGGTGGGGAAGGACAATGATGTGACCCTGGCAAGAGCACAGTTCATACACCTGTATAAAGCTGACATCCAGGTGTTGTTTCGTATTTCAATTATCACAAATTAACGAGCTGGGAATTGTATGACAAAAATCCGTCCATATTTTTCTGACATTTTTATCTGTTAAATGCCGTTCACGGAATTTTAAAATACCAAAATGCTGATTTTTTAGACTGAAAAATGCTAATATGAAAAATAGAAGGATCTATAACTGTAGTCTGTGGCCACAATGTATCCTTACTTTGAGTCAAAGAATGTTGATAGGCATGAAGACAAGCCATGCAACCAGTGACCATAAACATCAGTCCTTAGACAGATAACTATCAGAACATGTTTCGGAGCCGTAACTCATACAAGCTTATCTGGTAGTAGTACTTTGTATAGCTTTGTATTTAGGAAGGGCAGCCCATGTGATACAATGTGAAAAAAGCACACAGTCACCTACACAACAATATTATGTATGAACATAAAAGGGATATTGAAAGAGTTAGCCAGGCAGTCTATGTAGGTGTGTAAGCCATAACTTGTACATGCATGACCTGCAATTGTATACATAGCAGATTTTCAGAGAACTGATAAATGAAAAAGACATGATTTTCCCTGACTGCTCTCAGGTATTTCATGTAATTCTGTGAGAGTTGAGAAAAAGATGAAAGCATGTCATATTGAGCTGATTTGTCTGAAGTATTACTTCCTGGGCAATGAAAAAAAAAGAAAGAAAGAAAGAAAGAAAGAAAGAAAGAAAGAAAGAAAGAAAGGAAGGAAGGAAGGAAGGAAGGAAGAAAGAAAGAAGGAAGGAAGGAAGGAAGGTACAGGGAGGAAGGGAATGAGAAAGGAAGGAAGGACTGACTGAAGATTTGAAGTGAAGCTGTTTGCATGCATACTTTGACTATGCAATTATCACAACTTGTCCAGTATGATGTGTATTGAATGAGCTGAAGTTTGTTGTTCCCCTTAACAGGAACTTTTTGCAGAGAACAGCAGCATGCAGCTGAGGTATGACCTTCAGGACTGCCACATCTGTGTCTGCTCCCCACAGGTGCCACTCCTCTTCACAGAGAATTTTGACTATCTTAGCAGGGATGACTTTGTCCGGGGAATTTTAGTAAATGAAGAGGTAGGTGAAGTTGAAATTATGCACACATAATGCATGGACATGTACGTAGTTATGCCTTAATTCTATTCCACATTAGATGAACACACAAGGATAATATGTCACTACTTGAATGCATTAATAGATGACAAGGCCTTCAAGTCCTATGATTCTTATTATGCCCAGTGGAAACAAAGATTTGGGTAAATTCTTTTCAGCTTGTCCAATTGTCTCTCCATAGCATAATCCATATGAACAAAATATCTCATGATTCGTGGGCTGCATCAAACTCTAATTTACATCCAGTGTTTCCATTATTTTTTAAGGGGGGGAGGGTCACAAGAAAGGAAAATCCATAGGAGAAAGACTAAATTTTCACCAATTTTACAGTAAATAAACAAGACTTATGATCCTTTAGAATTTTTCTCACAGGGTATTTTTAGCTATGCTGACCAAAGGTCGCAGAGCTTATGCTACCGCTCATGTCTGTCCGTCCGACCGGCTGGCCGACCGAAAACCATGATCATACTCACTTGTTGCAGGATTTCTTTCATTTCAACTTTCATCCAGTATAGTGGAAGAGGTGGCTTCCAGCATATACCTAACGACACTTTACCTTATAACACCTCTAGTCAACTTTATGATGCTAAAAATTGTATTAATATTTACCTGTTTATACCAGTGTCGGTATGGTGGAATAGTGTATGAAGCTTTTAAGTTTCAAAGGAGACGTCTGTCCATAAACTTTTGCTCATAATAGCACGATACCCTCCACAGTTTTCAAGTTAGCGCAATATAACTTTCAGGACTTACAGGGTGTACGAAAATATTGACCTAGTTCGATATTGGTGGCGCCACCTACATTATTATGTAATATAGGCATCAGAATATGAAAATCTTGTAAACACTCTAGCATCTTTAATTTGTGGCAGATCTTCACCAAATATGGTGGGATTGTGGGGGGAAGCCACAGTCAAAGTTGTTAATGATACTAGTGGCACCACCTATAATTTGATGGAAATAATGAGCCAAAATGTGTTTTAAGATATAAAATTCCATATCTCCAAAAGTAATTGGATTAGACTTGCCAAATTTATAGGATATATAAACCATGTCCAATGCTAGAATGTTATTTTATATCACTGACCTTGACTTATTTTTGTTAGGTCACCATGCCTGTAAAGTTAAGAGGTGATTTTGTGATGGCAGGGTGTGTCTTGGACATCAGTGGCAAAGAGAATTGAGCCTGCAGATCAAAATTGAACATGGTAACATTTAGATAAAACTGTACTTGGTGACCTACTTTTTGGGTCACCATGACCCAATAATTATGGAATTTGGCACTTGTCCCAATTTATTGTTTTTCTTTAATAACTTCAAAAGTTATCACTTGATCTGAACAGGCAGACCATGTCTGGAAAGCTGGAAGTCGGGCGCACATTTTGAAGAGTATACGTTTTTTTAAAGCCGTGTTGAATGTCAAGGTCAAATGACCAGTTGAAATATAGGGGTCATCTTGTGAATGCTGTGCACTCCACAGTTTTTGAGATAGGTCCATATAACGTTTAGGACTTATCAAGTGTATGTTGATGTTAATGTTGGTGGTGCCACTTGTAGTATTATGTAATATGTGGGTCAAAGTGTGAAAAATCTTGCAACCAGTCCTGCATCCTTAATTTTTTTTATGGATCTTCATGGAATTAAGTAGGATTATAGAGGAGGTCAAAATCTCTGGTGCTTTTGATACTAGTGCCGCCACCTATAATTTGATGGAAATTATGAGTTAAAATGTCTTGAAAGAAACAAAACTCCATATCTCGAAAATAATTGATTTTGACATGCCAAATTTATAGGATTGCTAGATTGTGTACAATATAATATGTTATAAAAGATCAGTGACCTTGACATGTTTTTGTAAGGTCACCAGACCTGTTAGGTTAGAACAGGTGATTTTGTAACGGTAAGGTGTAGTTTAGACATCAATGGCAAAAAGAATTTAGCCTCCAAATCAAAATCGCACTTCAGTACATTGTATATAAAACTCTACTGGGTGACCTACTTTTGGGGTCACCATGACCCAATGATTGTGTCACCTTTACCGTTTTTCAAAGTCATTAAGCACTTAAGAAAAGGACATTTAATTCAGTATCATGATAAAGAATAAGGCGTGTGATGCCAAATGTACCACAAATGTGTATCATATGGAAGTTTGATATTGCATAATATGCCTGAGCATTAGGCACATTAGCCTCTTGTTTTGTTTTGTTTTTTCTTCAAATCAGAGGTGGTCCTTATGTTTATTGAAATACCAGCCATCCTGTGATCATTTTTTAATATAAGTTATACACTTTAAAAGGATTTATTATGAGGCCATGTGAGTTATGCCCAATGTACCCAGGAGGAGGATGCTACCACAATATCTCGAGAAGGACTCACTGCAGCTTCATCAAATTCTTATCAGGGGTGTACTGTGGGATAGACCGGAGCTCTATTGAAAACTGACCACCTCTGACCATTTAATTTTTTTTTTTTTTTTTTTGTTTTTTTTTTTTTTTGTTTGTAATTCATTTGTTTGATGGTTGGGTCCAATTTGGTGCCTAAATGATATTCAGGGCATTGTTTCAGACATTTAACAGATTCTCGGCAATGCTAGGGAGGGAAGTGGTTTTTACATTGCCTGGCAGGTAGTGCCTCAGCTGATGTATGGACTTTAAGCTTAAAAAAATGAAAAAATGGCACTTGAATCAAAGCTGTCTGAAATTAGTTGTGGAAAAAGTGACAGATGACAGGGGGTAATCCAGTCTTTAAATGCTAGTTGGTGATTGTATTGAATTTTTTAAGATCTGCTTTCCCAGCATTCTAGGTGATCTTAATGAAGATATTTCAGTATACACTTGTAGAAGTTGTACACTTTCTAGTTATATGCAGATATCTTCCCAATGGATTTCAAAAATGGTATTTTTTTTTCAGATACTTGGCAATACAATTCATATACACACTATTGAGGATGAATATGCCGCAAGGGTATCCAACCTCCACCAGTATGATGCTATCAGGTAATGCCCTCTCTGCATATTCAGTACCCACAGTTACAAATAATTCTGAATTGATAGGAAATTTGGGATCAGAATTAAAATAAAGTAAATATTTTGATCTGAAATTACTTATTGCTGGTTTCGGATTATGAATGATTTTTGATTTGGTGCAGATTTAAAGATAAATCACTGGATCAAACTAAGATCATTTTTATAAATGGAAATGTTAATCCTTCATATAATACTCGAGAACATATACTGGTTAATCCTGGCAGTTTTGATCAACTATTAGGTAGTTCAGGGCCAAAAGTATATGAATTTAAATTTTAGGATATTACAATCAAATTCGAGATCAGATTGAATTCTTTGTGGAAATGGCCACTGAAGTGTAAGTTTATGCATTGTAATTATTGGTATGTGAGCATAATATTACATATATAAAGCACCAACTTTGCTGTATGCAAACTCGGTAAATACACATTCCTTTCATGCGTACATAATGTGGTATTATCATATAAATCCAAGGAATACAATCATACAGAGCAGGGAATGAAAAGAATGTAGTGAGAACGTGATCTTTTTTTTTTTAAATGTACCATTAACATAAAGGAGCTGTGACCTTCAGTCAAGGTGGGCAGCACAGTAACTACATGTATATGTATATGGTGCTTCCAATTATTGCAGGAAGCCGTTGTTGTAATGCGATTGTCAATTCCAGCCTCACAATTACTAAGAATTGTGAACAATTTGTGCAGCCGTGGGGGGAGGGGAGTTGTTCACAGATTCAGTACAAAACAAACCTCCTGGTGTAACCTATTAAACCAGTTTCTCTCTGTTGCTCTCATCACATGTATCATTGACCGATAATTTGACTGTCAGTTTGTCAGTTGGTACTGTTGCATGCCCATGTGTGGGATGATTAGCCAATTTAGCCTTCATTGTGAATTGTAAGAGCCTCTTACTGTGTGTGTGTGTGCGCCTGTGAGTGTGAGTGCATGTGTGCGCTTTTATTTCAGAATCTGGTAAACAGCATACATGTATATTATGTGATATCTTCACTGGGAGACCCAGGCAGTGTTTTCACATTTAATTTGATCATACACCAAATCACATTCATCAGATTATGAGCATGCATTTGCAGAGTTTCCAGTAAATACACATATATTCTTAAATTAACATTTCACAGAAAACACAAATTCTCAATATCAATCTGGAAATATATCCCCTGTTGTATAATTGCGCTGTCGGCACTTAAATGTATAGTGTACTGTAAATTGCTTTAATTTCACTGTACTGTTCTTTTTGCATATTTCAATTCACTGATGGCACAAAACTGAAAATAAAAACACAGTGCAATAGTATTTCGACCTTTCTTTTTTCAAAATCCATTGCAAGTACCTTGACAAAATGAATACATCAGGTCTGGTCACAAGTACACAAACTGGGTGCAAATATGATACCCCCAGAGGAGGCTCCTGTGGACACAACAATCTTGTGTATTAACTTACTTGTGATTTACGTCACAAACAGTATGTGGGTCAAACATACCAACCCCTATGCGACAGACTTAGAAAGTTTTTCTACTATATTCGCAAAAGAGATATGAATCAACCCCTAGGCAGACACTTTGTTGATCCTAATCCTCATGGCCATTTACCAAAGGCACAGATTCAGGATCATATCTCCATCCCACTTGAGGTGAAAAAAATGGAATCATTCGGATTACAAAGGGAATATTTCTGGATCCACCAATTACGCACTATGGAACCATTTGGTCTTAACACCATGGGAAAATAGACAAACTGGTCTTGTGTTATGCTAAAATAGGAGACATTCATTTTTAACTGCGATCCTGTTCACTTCCTGTGTTGCCAGGGCAACAGACTGATGCTTCCACCATGATCAGGGCAGATTTGTATCATACACTACATAAACATCAACAAATATCACCTGTTCAACCAAAAGAGAGCCCATTTCTAATCAATTTATGTATTCTTTATGTTTCAAATACATGTTAATACATTTTCTTAAGATTATTCTGTGTTTGTGTTGTTTATTTTATTGAGAAAGTACTTTTAACCATGCTAAATACATGGATCTGCCCTGATGCAGGTGGCTCCCTCTTTTGCTCAATAGGTGTAGGACTGCATTTAAATATGAATACATCCTATTAAAAGTTCATTTGCCTATATCCTCATGACAACAGACTTATCAGAGGTCAGAAAGCACTCTTTCTACCCATCATGCCTAGCTCAGCTGTTGATTCATAGAACCCTCAGAATTTTCATGAATCCACAAAATATGCCAATGGACATATCAACCTTGCTATGCCAAGCACCATTATAACACAATCCCCATAATTATTGTGGGAAAATAACCCCCAAGAAAAAGTTTTTCTTGGTCTCCTCTAGGAAGGGGTACACAACCTCCCTTCTACTAAGTTTCTGACCTGGAACACGTCACCCGCCTGCACCTGTTTATAGAATCATCACAAACACGTCAACAAAATGTTGACACTGGTTACAGAGAACACCTCTCTCTGCGCCAGTCCAGGACATAACTCTCATTACTACGGACATGTTACACTTGGGTATATAAAGAATGACTATGGCCGTTTACGCGTATGTAGAACAAGTTAGCGAGCATTCTGTCAGTTCCTGATGAGCCCTGTTGGAGGCAAAATGCATTAAACTGTTCTCTGAAACCATTTTCACTGAAAATTAACAATTTTCAGAGGTTCCCTAGTCCACCAGACAGTAGTCTAGTGTGTACATTAGTATTTTAACATTGTTTGAATAGGGATTATGTCCAAAACAGTGAAATTGAAACTACAGTGAAATGCCAAAAGTACAAAACCATGAAAATGTATAGACACAAAAATAAAACAATTTACAGTATAGTTAATGATAAATGCCATGAATCAAAGTTCTGCAATTCCATTCCTCTGTTGTAGTCCCCATTGCTAGTAGTTGTGGTATTTTACTAGCCCTTTTTTCAAATTTGTTTATCACTCTATACAAATATCATTTAGAAAACCAAAGTCTCTGGTTGCCCCCAGGGATAGTGCTTTAAAATTCGTAACTTGCCTGTATTTGAATTTGACTTGTAATGGACTACATGTACAGGACATGCAAATTTAAAGAGCGCTACATGAGTACTATACATGCATTGCCATGGCTAAGTATGTGCCACACTGATCAAGTCAGGGGACATGGCGAATATCAAGCCACACCTGTATTTCACCTCAAAAATAATAGTTAATTGACTTCTCAATTAGAAAGAGGAGAATTCAATTAACTATTATTTTTAATGGCTTTCATTCAATGAAATGGTAAATATCTCTGTATTAAAAAAGTAGGATCCATAATGTAAGAGGAACTATTTCCAGTGCCCCACAGTATCAATTATAAACGTGTGTGGTAAAAGTTAGATAAAGTCATTGCTACATATCTGCACTATGTAAAAGAAAAAAAATTTAAAATGTGTTGAACTGATATTCTGCACTGTCCCCATGTCCACAAAAATCTCCAGAGCAGAAGTGCACATCATAAACACACTACATCTGCATATAAAACATTGTACCTGACAGTGATACATCAAAAGTCAGTGGTCTGTAAGTAGCCACTTGAAGTGAAAAGGAGAATTGTGGGAAACTGGTGACTTGTCACAAAGTGCCTGCCAGTCAAACCCTGCACTGCCACTTGGCTTCCATTTGTCTCCCTGCTTGGTCTTGAGGCTTTAGCGTGTGACATATACTGGATAAGTATAACGTGACATGGACTGCCAGTGGATCCATTAAAACTCACTTGTCCATTTCTTAAGGTCAGTGTTTTCTTGTCATATAGCACCAAGTGCTTTTGTCAGTCTGATTTCCTTGATGTTGCACTGCTTTGAATGATTCTCCAGCCTGGAATAGTGTCATGGCACAGATACACTTGCCGCTGTGGCCTCAATTTCTAGCTCAGCTGACTTGTAAGTCAGCTGAGCTTAAGGATGGTTCTTCATTTGTTGTCCGTCCGTTGTCCATCCACAATTCACATTTTTGACTTCTTCTCCTCACCGTTAGCCACATTTACTTCAAACTTGGCGGGGATGTATCTTGCCTGGGTCTCTACCAAGTGTATTCAAATGGTCACGCTCTAGTGATTTTTGGATGTTTTGTGAATTTTTGGTTCTTTTGGGGGGTAAATATTAAAAAATCTTCTCCGAAACCACTCAGCAAATTGCTTTGATATTACACCAGAACACTCTTAGTCTTAATCTGTTCACCAAGTGGTGCTGTATTTTTTTTTTCTTTTTTTTTTTTTTTCTTTTTTATTTTTTGGTGTGTTTCTTGACTGCTTCTCCAGAACAGTCACTCATATTAAGCTGAAACTTGGTGGATGTGTTCCTTGTGGAAGGGTCAAACAAAGTTGTTCACTGGTTGGCACTGCTATGAATTCCTGATTTTTAAAGATATTTTCAATTCTGGTACTTATTGGTAAATGCACCTTTCCTATTGATTAATATGTAAGTCAATGGGCATTATAATGCTTCTTCACAATTTTGACTTCTTCTCTGAAACCATCAACCAGATTGACTTTAAACTTGGTGGCAATGTGCCTTGGGTGGGTCTCTACCAGGTGTGTTCAAGTGGTCATGTTCCTTTTTTTTTGGGGGGGGGAGCAAATCTTTAAAAATCTTTTTCTCAAAAACAGCTAACCCAATTGCTTTGATAGTACACAGGAACACTCCTAAGGACTCTTAGTTCTAATTTGTTTACCAGGTGGTGCTTCAATTTTTTCTATTCTTTTTTATGATTTTTTTGTAATGTGTTAGCTATTTTTGACCTCTTCCCCAGAATGGTTACTCAAGTGTAGTGGAAAGTTGATGAATATGTTGCTTGTCAAACTAATTTGTTCACTATGTAGAAATGCTATGGATTCCTGATTTTTAAAGATTTTTTAAATTTGAGTACTTATCGGTAAATGCACCTATCCTATTGATTACTATCTAAGTCAAGGGGCATTCTAATGTTCAACTTCTTCTCCGAAACTTAATCCAGATTGACTTCAAACTTGGTGGAAATATACTGTGGGTGGTCTCTACCAGATTTGTTCAAATGGCTGTGCTCCATTAATTTTTAGATTTTTTATAATTTTTTATTCTTTGTTCTTTTTTGGGACAAGTCTTAAAAAATCGTCTTCTCTTAAACTGGTCCGATTACTTTGATTTCACACAGGAACACTCCTAGAGACTCCTAGTTCTCAATATGTTCAGCAAGTGGCGCTGTTTTTTTTTCTAATTTTTTATGAATTTTTGTGTGTTTTTGCTATTTTTGACACCTTCTCCAGAACTATCTCTCTGATTAAGCTGAAGCTTGATGGATATGTTCCTTGCAAAAGGTTCAAACAAAGTTGTTCACCAGGTGGCAATGCTGTGGATTCCTGTTCTTTAATGATTTTTTTCAGTTCGGGTATTTATTGGTAAATGCACCTTTCCTATTGATAACTAAGTGAGTCAATGGGCATTCTAATCCTAATTCACATTCTCGACTTGTTTACTGAAACAGTCATCCAGATTAACTTCAAACATGGTGGCAATGTACCTTGAGTGGGCCTCTAGCAGATTTGTGTGTTTTTGCTATTTTAGACTACTTCTCCAGAACTGTTACTCAGGTTAAGCTAAACCTTGGTGCATATGTTTCTTGTGGAAGGGTTATACAAAGTTGTACACTAGGCGGAATTGCTTTGGGTTCCCGATTGTAAATGATTTATTCAATTTGGGTACTTATTGGAATATGCACCTGTTACTATGCAAGTCAATGGGTATTCTAATGCTAATTCACATTTTCGACTTCTTCTCCAAAACCATCATCCAGACTGACTGCAAACTTGGTGGCAATGTACCTTGGGTGGGTCTCTACCAGATTTGTTCAAATGGTCACCCTCCATTGATTTTTGGATTTTTTTATGAATATCTTTGTTCTTTTGGGGGGCAAATCCTAAAAAATCGCATTTCTTTGTTGTTCCTTTTTGGGGGGCAAATCTGAAAAAAATCACAAGAGTATATGTACACGTCAGCTGAGCACAGGACTGTCACAGTCCTCTTGTTTGAAATCCTGTTCTGCTTGATTGTGCTTGCCACCTGTTGGCCATTGAAATGTGCTTTGTGCACACACCTTCCACTGTGATGCAACCAAATGAAACTTTTGACCAGTTGTGTGCTAGCTCCAGAATTCCAGTGTAGCACCTGTCTGCAATCTTGGCAACTGTCCTGGTCACCAATCAAAATCCATCAGAGCCAAAAGGCTAATCAAAAATACTGTGCAAGCTGGTGGATAGTCGACTATCCAGGGCACACAACAGTAAATGTTACTCAAACAAACAAAACTTCTGACCAATCATTTGCTAGCTCCAGAACTTCCTGTTCCACATGTGTGCTATCCTGACATATCAGTCAAAACCTACTTTCTGACCAATCACAATCAATCATCCGTGACTGACATACCAACTGTACAGTGAATCGCTTACTATATGGTCGCTCCTATGTATTGGATTCATCAGAAGGGGTTGAACTACACCAGTTGTCCATGTCTGTGCCTATCAGTGCTGGTGAGCAGATGACACCTGTACCTGAGTGTCATGCCTTGTGATATGTCGGATACCTACTCAGGACCATAAACATGATAAAGTAACTCACTGGGTACCTCCATAGCATACATATACATGTATCAGTTTGGGAAGATACTGTGTATCAGTTTGGGAAGACACTGTGTTACAAGGTCAAGTTGGGGAGATATAATGTATCAATTTTGGAAGAAGCTATTATATTGCATGTGCATTGCCAAAATGATGTAGACTGCAATGATCTATAAATACATGAGATGAGAAAATCGGATGTTATTCTACTGGTGTGTTCTTCCTTTCCAGCAAGGATGTGATAAATCGGTGGTCTTACCCACTGGTTCCAGACCAAAATATCTTCAGTAATTCTACAGAAACCTACTTATATGGCAGACACAATGTTTATTTGGCCAAAGATGTTACACGTGCCAGGTGAGTTTTCATCAGTAGGAGAGATCCATTGGTAACATTGACATCAAGTCTGTGTGAGAACAATAGAAGTCGTAGAATTTCTGCTTGCAGCCAAGAGTAGGTGCAATATCCTTCAAGAACATTGTAAACTTGATGGTATCTATATATCCCCATCAATAGAGGGTCTTGAGGTGCTAATTATGTTCACTTCAAAAGATAAGCTTATCACTTTGAATTGTATGTACATGGTAAATTTTGGAAACTTTTGTACATGCCATAGTTTGATGATGTACGTGTATCTAAAAACCTGTTTTACCTGAGTTACGCACAGTACAGTGGTTTCTGTCACCAGAACTTGCCCCAAGAACACATCCACAAGTGCTCCTTCATTTCATAGACAACAGTATGGAAATTCTATATAAAGTATTCTACTGCGAAGTCTCAAAAGAAAATGCATAATTGAGGAAAAAAAGATTGTGGGCACCGAGGGTAATCTGTTCTCTGAACGCTATTTTAGTTTTCGTATATGTGGATGCACATGTGTTATTAAATTATATTTACTTGCAGAGGGTGTGTATTGAAAGAAAATGTGGTGATTGGAGGAGGGACCTGCATCGGAAGTGACACACAGATATCACATTCAGTCATAGGCAGGAACTGTACAATTGGTATGCTGATGTATATACAGTGAAACCTGCCTTGAAAGACCACCTGGATAGATGGCCAAGTTGTGGCCTATCAAGACAGGTGGTCTCTCATAGGAGGCATTCATAAGATGAAAAGTACTAAGCAAAGTGTCTTCAAAAGATTTTTTTTCAGTAAAACAGGTGGCTATCATTAGATTTGTCACCTGTTTTGATGGTTTCTCAAGACTGGGACCACTGTCTGTGGTTGAACACCTTATATGTGTTGATGATTAGAATTGGTGACTTATAGCCTGCCTCACAGGGGCTGAAGTTTTTGTGGCTTACTCTCTGGTATTCTTTGTGTCAAGTGCAATAATTTTGTTCAAGCTGTAATGAGGTGCAGGTATCGGTGTTTACAGCAAAAAGTATTTTGCATAGTTTGTCATTAAGATATTATGGCAAAGGATCGTTAACTCTTTAAGTGCCAAACTTTGGACTGAGTCAACAGCTTTTCTCGGTCTGCATTGGATGCATTGTGCCCAATGCGTCCCGAGAAAAGCTATTAACCTAAGATATTTTCTGTGGAACTAGAGCATGCTGGTACTTGAATGAAAGGTCATTTTAGCAGGAATACAAATGGGAGATCGTAATAATAATTCAGACTAGTTTCACTTTAGTAGGTCGACTTAAGATGTGATTGGCACTGAAAGAGTTAATTGAAGTCTTGCCATCTAATGTATACTCCCGCTTAAAACAGAAAACAATACAAAACAAAAAAAAAAGAGAATGCTTCCATTGGTTTAAGGGCATGGTATACTTTATGACTCTCGTGTATAAATGGTTAATGGTTAAAGCTTACCATCTAATACGCTAAAAAGTATAATATATTTTTGCAAAGAGAACATAACACGAAATTTGTTTCTGGTACGGAATATAAAATTTTAGTATTGATGTAATTAAATTTTAATTAAAATTCTTAAATTTTGCATAAAATTTTAAATAGCATTTCAAAAATTAAAAATCAGGTTTGGGTTTATAGTGTCAAATGAAAGAACTTGTGACACTCTCCAAAACAGTATTTTAAATTTTGGAAAAGGGCATAGTTCTAATTTTATTGCTGTTTAATTTTTTTAAATCTTAAATTTTAACTATAATTTAAACATCCCATAAATTTTAGCTGAAACCCTTATCCAAAATTTAAAATACAGTTTTGCTGTTGGAAGCATACTCTTCCATTTGCCTAAGAAAATAATACTTCCCATTTTTTGGTGTTTGTGCCATTTTTTTTGTTTTTCCATAATAGCAGGTAAAATTAAATTTTTGAAATTAAGCAATTAAAATTTAATTTTGTAACTCTTACAGAGATTTCATTATTTTTAATAGCTTAATCCAAATGTATATTTTTAGCAAATACATAGTTTGTATGATCTCAAAGCAGAAGTCTAGTGTATATGAGACTATGTTTGGAGCAAAGTCACATTTTCTGTATAAGTGCTGTAAAAGTGTACCATGCGCTTAAGGGATGGATCAACATTTTCATCATTTTCAAGAAAGCACACAGATTACTCTTTTTCATTCCCCTCTTCCTGCTTCAGAAAGAGTGCTTTGTGACATTTGAACAAAATGACAACCCAGTGTAGTTGTGCAAAAGGTAGTCAAAATTCGTGAGAAAGCTGACCCATTTTTAGTCTTATTTCAGGTGAAAATATGTCTGCATTATTTTGGGCTTACAAAACATTTTCTTTTCAGTATCAATGAAAAAAATGCAAAGGTTGTTGGTGTTCACTTAGTTGTCATTTTATTTAAAATTAAAAGTGTACATCATATCTGAACCCACTACTCCAGCATAGTCTTGGGAAAACGATGACCCATCCAGAACATGGAGTATGAAATAAACAATGTTTTATCTGGAATTGGAAAGTACTGCTGTGATTTTATGCAGTGTTGTCAAGGAACACTAGTGCATGCTTGATCAAGTGCACAACAAAAGATTGTGCTTGAAATGAGATAAGGTTCAGAATTTGGGGATCACTGTGCCCGGCATTGAGGTTCATGGGGACTTAAAAATGAGCTTCACAGATGGGCGGGCAGGGGTGATCATTGGAATGTTAGAAGCCTACGTTTCACAGTATGAAATAGCCAAGAGTCTCTCTCTCTCTCTCTCTCTCTCTCTCTCTCTCTCTCTCTCTCTCTCTCTCTCTCTCTCTCTCTCTCTCTCTCTCTCTCTCTCTCTCTCTCTCTCTCTCTCTCTCTCTCTCTCTCTCTCTCTCTCTCTCTCTCTCTCTCTCTCTCTCTCTCTCTCTCTCTCTCTCTCTCTCTCTCTCTCTCTCTCGTGCATAGGTATCTGTTTTAGAAGACTGGATTTCAGTTTTTAATTTCTTTTGAGCATTGAGAATTATACTCAGTGTGTTTATATATATGTATATATATATGTGTGTGTATATATATATATATATGTGTGTGTGTGTATATATATATATATATACATATATATATATATATATATATATATATCTAGGGAAATAACAGGAAGTTCTGTAGATTATATTATACACACTTGATGATAATAATTGGGTTAATGTAGATAAATGTGTATGAGCAGTACAGAGGATGCTGATGTCTAGAATAGGTGTATACAGGTAATGCAAATTATAACAGATTGTATATTCACACAGTGATAAGTTGGTTAATGTAAATAAAATATATTGTATGCCTCAGCACTGAGTACCTGTAAAAATACATACATGAAATCATAACCTGTGTTTTATATCGCGAGTTCTTTTCTCCATTTCAGGTGAAAATGTAAAAATAAAAAATGCATACCTGTGGGATGGAGTGAGAGTAGATGATGACTGTACAGTACAGATGGCGCTGTTGGCAGAGGGTGTACATCTTAAACGTGACGTCTGTGTACAGGCTGGCTGTGTCCTGGCAGAGAATGTGAGTTTAAGGGGATATCAAACTATGTACAGTGGTACCTCTTTTGAGAGACCGCCCCTAGGACGGGTCAAAATGTGGTCTCTCAAAACAGGTGGCTTTTCATTGGAGGTACAACAACATGGAAAAGATAGCGCAGTGTTCTGAGAGAGCGGTCTTAAAAAGATATGCGGTCTCTCATTAGAGGGGTCTCTCAAGAGAGGTATCACTGTACTATGATTTTTTGAAAGATTACACGACAGACTAAGAAAAAAAATGAAAAACACTCGGCAACACTCACATGGTCATAACTAGGGGATGATAGTCCTGCATCTTAGAGGATGCAAGGGTATCATAGATAAAATTTGTTGGAAGGCATTAAAACACCATACCAACAGAACTGCCGTATGTCTGAATAATAAACTATAACTCCTGAAGTTCAAGGTGTTCCATTCCCAGCTAATTTCAGCAATCCCCCGCTTTGGTGAGGAATGGAGCAAATTTATCAGACAAATATATGGTATTAAGTACTTATTTGGAGGAGTGCCACTATTTTCTGTGATTCCCAGAAATGATGTCATAAATCATGAACGTCCACATTATATGTGTCATTTATTCTTATGATATGAAATGTGTTGAAAGTTCTGTATGTTTATTGTTATAATTATAGCTATGATTTAAAGAAATGTTAATTACTTAGAAAAATAATTCATATTTGATCGTATTGTATTTGTGTCTTTTTGCCCAGAACCACTTCCTAGTAGTCAATATCCTATTCCGCAGTTCGAACTCTTTACTCTCCATAAGCTAACCTGTATAACACCACCTTTAAGTGATATTGTCTTTCTTAAAGTCCATGCTTTGAGAGGGTCAGTTATGGTCATTATAAAAAATAAATACTTACAAAAAATTTGGGGAGTCATAGACACATAGAACTTATGAAAATATTTTATTAACATTTCATATCATAAGAATGAGTGACACATATTTGTCATTAAATTTGCTCTATCCTTCCCCTGTTAAAGGCTTGAGATCACCGAAACTAGTTGGAAATGGAGCCCCTCAACATCAGGAGTTACAGTTCTTTAGTATTTAGACAAAGGGCAGTTCTGTTGTTATTGTTTTTAGTGCTTTCCCGAAAGGTTAGAGGCAAAAATGTGACCCATACATAAAGTGTACGGGAACACTCTGTACTTAGTGCAAGTAAAGTTTTATCAGAAACCAAAGTATGAAATGAAGCAAAATGGGCCTGAACTCCCACCACCCCCCACCCCAGCTCTCACGTCCTTTACTGGGGGTTGATCACATGACTGAAAAAGCAGAGAATTTTATGCCATTTATTTGGTGGCGATTTCAGGTGGTGATCGGTGCCAATGTGACCCTCCCGCCAGGCACCATGCTGATGGCAGAGCCTCATAAGGATGACGAGGACAACTTTGACAGCGATGAAGAAGGACAGACGACGCAAAGTGGCATCGGTAAGTGGCACATGAGAAAGGCAGACTAGTACAGTCCATCTGGGCGTCTCCCATCATCGCATGTTCTAGCACGAGGCTATCTGCTTGATAAGACCACCTCCCATGAGAAATGTCCTAGAAAGGACATGTCCCAAAAGGAGGTGGTCTTTACAGTAGGTATCACTGTACATACAGTGGTCCCCCTCTGTTAAGGCTCCCTCAAGAGAGGCCACCCTCCCAAGAGAGGCCACCCTCCACAAAAGCCGCCCCTCTAATGTGGCCACTTTTTGGTTGCATTTGCGGTGGCCTTATACCACTGTGTATATATATTCTTCCACAGACAACAATTTCTGCTCATAATTTGACCAACGTAACTTTTTCTGAATTTAGTAGTCTAAGAATCTTTGTAGGAATATATTCTGTCACGAAAACAGTATGCTTAGTATGCTGAACCTGTATGAAGACCTTGAGCATAGATCAAGAGACTCATGGAATGCAAATGCAGATCACATTTTATCAGTTCATACATGTGGCCAGACATCAAGTATTGTAAGCCCAGGGATGATCATCCTTGCCTGCAAAGCAGACCCAAGTTCCATGTTACTACATTTGGTCTGCCCTTCTTCAACATGAATTTATTTATAGTAAGGGAAGCAAAACTATACTGTGACCCTCCCCCTAGACTGAGACACCAATCAGGAAGTTCATCATTATTACCTAGACCAGTAGCAGCCTCTGGTACTTAGTGCACTGAAGCCTGTTACCATAGTGACCATGCTCAGCCAATAGCTTACTTCCGAGATAGGGACAAGTTTTGCCACCGATGGCGCTGACTACGATGTTCCCGCGAAGTCACGGACGTTTCTCCAAGTCTCGGGGGACACTTTCAAGTCTCGCCATTTTTACCCATTGGGTTAACACGGGAAAGTTGGTGTCATTTTTTTAACGCCGGTTATTTCAATAATTTACAAGTGTAACTCCAAGAAAGCATGCCAGTGTACAACTGTAAGATACCAGGATGTACCATAGATAGCAGAAAACACAGTCACTATGAAAACTATTGACACAAAACCTGACACAAAACCTATACAAATTGGGGCCTGCAATGTGGCACAACTAACCATGCATTAAGTCACCCTTGATTGACTCGGTGAGTTCTGAGGGATTAGCCTAGGGCGCACTTCTGCCAGTGCTTTGAAGATCCTTGCGCTTGGCTGACCACTAACCAGATTAGCGCTTGACGGGTGCAATCAGAAATTAACAGTAAAGCACCTGACCTAAATTCGCAATACACTGTCTGCAAACTTTGTTACCTGATCACTGGCACACTGTAGGCCTTCAAGCATTTTCAGATCAGCTGTTATTATTTGTTTAAGATTGGCGACGTTAAACAATAAATAAATAGTGAATAATTATTATTAAAGCCAATATGGATGACCCCTTCTTCAGTGACAATTCCCCAGACCTGGTTCAGTGCCTCGCCTTGCGAGGTTGGTCTTGTACAAAGTGCCTTCACATACAAAAGTTTGCATGGAACAAAGTTCGACAGCACATGTAACTTAACCCCATGGATGTGCCCCTGTTCCGCAAGTTGGTACCTGCTGGATTCGCGGCACTTCTGAACATTCTTGGGTGTCCAGTCACATTTGCTTATTAGGTAGGCAATCTTTAGAAACTTCTTAAGGTCAACCACTTTCATCTTTGAGAATTTGTCGTATAGTTCATTTTCCGTCTGTTCAACCACGTTAATCGCCGCTCCTTTGTCGTCCGTATTTCCCGCCATGTTCACTGAAACTGAACGATGACTGTCGCATGTTGATTCTCTTATGGGTTTCGCTGTCACTCTGTGTTGGTCACGGCCTACTATTACCCCGGGAAAGCTTGACCGTGGAATTGCGTTACCAGGCATGTCGGGCATGCGCGGAGGGAAAAAATCTACCATGCGAAGCCTGGTGTTAAAAAAATTCCCTAACTCGGAACGCCAGTATTTAAACCCATGTCATTTTCCAATGCTAAAACAGTGACATTGTCAAATGACAGACCCCAGTGGAGTAGACAAAATACACAGCTTGGGTCTGCTTTGGAGGCAATGATCATCCAGATGAGAGTTTAAATATGTACATAGAGAATATTACACGGCTGAGAGTGAGTTACTATTTTGCTCTCGCAACGGATCCTTGTTGGTGGGGAAAATCACTCATGACCTGTGGTCACTCATGATTTTCCCACCGTCAACAGTCCCTTGTGAGAGAAAAATAGTAACTCACTCTCACTCGTTATTTCCCCACTAGCAACAATCCCCCATGAGTGAAAAATAGTAACTCACTCTCAGCCATGTAAGATTTTGTTTAATTGGGTATTCATTTAAAAAACTGCGCCGTAGGCCTACCTTCTTTCAATGCCAACCTGATGTGCCATGTTTGTTGACGTTTGTGGCAGTAATTCTGGCATGCGTGACATTTAATCAAACATTGTTTGTGCGCATTTGATTTTGTCTAAATGTCAATGCTTCATGTTACTGATGCAGGCGCATCACAATTAACTTGTAACAATGTTTAGGTCATGTGATCTACTGTGAGTTACTACTTTTCAGTTCCATTCTAGAAAATGATAGTTCACCCTCAAACATAGAATAAAGAAGGACAGTAGCTGCCCAGTGCTGTAATGCTCCTTTAGACAGAGAATCTGCACATTTTATAACTAGTGATCATTTCCTGGTACAGCTTCAGTGGCTCCAGATTTTTTTGGATTTTTTGAATCGTTCCATGTTGATTTAGAGTACAGTTTGGTGGCCCCTATATCTTGTTGATTTTTTCTGTCAATGTTTGGGACAAGTCTCTGTGGTCCCAGTAACACATTCAAATGCAAATGAAGCTACAACAATATTTAACCCGTCACAGGTCAGAGTGCATAGCCCCCAACCTGTGCCAAGGAAAGCTAGTGACCTTGGGTATGCCATCATGAATGGTCTTTCATATAAATCTCAGCAAAAAGGTTTTCAAGCTACGAGAAATGTAAGTAAAAACATCAAGGCAGACGACAATTTACATCCCGGCACTTTTGAGTGATTTGAGCGGAAAAAGGTTAATGCTATCTGTAATGGCTGGTCTTGTTTCAGTGCTTGACCCCAGGTTGGCAGGAGAAGATGGAATAGCATACCAGTACCTTGCCCCCGCAGACAGCGATGACGAGACTGAACTCCTGGCACAGTCCGCTTGGGGCCTCAGCATCGAGTCAGACGACGACGAGGCCAGTAGTTACGGTAGTGACGTGGATGATGAGGAAATCATGATGCCTGTCAGTCCCCCACCTGATGACACCAACTGTGAGTGCTCCTTGCCTGTTTGACTGTCCTTCTTGGGAACTTTACTTTGCACATTTGAGGGTCATTACAGTTAATAGTGTACATTTGTACAGAAAAAAACTGTTTATATCAACACAAGTGCCTCCCACTGTGTCCAGGTAACAAATTATACTGATGTCAAAGGAGGTAATGTGTAAAAGGAGAAAGAGCATCCATTTAAAGATCAACATAAGGTGTCGCACAAATCCAGTGTCTAAAGTCATTAAATATTGTAGCATTTGTTTGTACACTGAACACTTCACTTATCAATATGAGGCGTCTGGTGTATGAACTGTTCAGGATCATTAGTTTATAGCATGTATTCGTACAGTGAAAATTCCTTATGTCAACATAAAGTGTCGGACTTGTTAACTTTCTATAATAACTTGGGAGAAACCAAGGTACACTCTTGCTGTTTGACTCATCTGTATTATGTCTGCAATTCAGTGAAGGAAACTGAAAGCATTATCATTTACTTGTAATCTGAGTTCAGTCTAGCATTGAGTAAGCTAAATGAAGTGAACATGGGATATCCACCCTGTAATTGTGGTTTGGGATCAAAGTAAATGAATGTGTAAATGAGTTGCAGTAAAATGATACATAACCAAAATATACATCATGTGCCTACAGAGTTGTATGAGGCTTTGAGGCATCTATAAAACTGATGTCATGCATGCTAGCCATGGCATCTGCAGAGCAAGAAAATTCCTATGTCCTATCATCCCGGACAAGTAAAATTTGATGCAAGACAAGTGAAAATTCAGAAAAATGACACGTAAAACATATGGACACTTGTTCTCGGACAAGTTGTCCCATGATTGAATTTTCTCGCCCTGCATCTGGGAGGTTGCAACTTTCAGGCTTCTTCAGGCTATCTCTCAAACTTCGTGAAATGTTTGAAATTTGTTTGAAAGAGTTCATTCCAATAATACACATGCTGGAATCAGTACAGGGAGATTTACCAACCTGCTGTCTCTCATCCTAAACTTAACTCTGGTAGAGATGTACACAAGATATTTTGGTGTGTCTGGCTCCTGCCGAAGTCCTATTGAAATACAGGCTGAACATTTGTTTTTTTGCAACTGGGTATTATTTTATTATTCCCCCTCCCCTCCCCCCCCCCCCCCCGAGTTGATATTTTTAGTAAGAGTGTTTTCAGATGAATGTGAATAAGATATTACATATAAAGATCAAATGTTATTTGATATAATTTCATCTTAATCAGGTTGATTCATTTTGGTTGTATCAACACAACCAATAAACACAAAAGAATATTCAGAATTTGGCAATTCTAACAAAGCTGATTATACAGTAAGCAAAGTTCATAAGCACTACTTCTTTATTGACAAATACGCAATATGCCAAAGTTTGCCTTGTGCAGGATGTCATTGTTGACAAGTCAATAAATAGGCATATTACTGACTGGAATTTTGAATTGACATAATTACGATAATTAACGCAGGTTAAGGTGGACAATGGGCATCATAGTGCCATTATCAGGGCTGTCAAATACATATATCCAGAAACCTTGTTTGAAATCACAGTGCTGGCTTTCGGGACCTCGTGCAGTGTTGAAATGACATACAACTTTTTATTGCAGTGTTCTATGATGAAGTAATTGGGACTTTAGAGAGAGCACTGGAGGAAAACATAGGCTTTGATAACATGGTTCTGGAAGTCAACTCTCTGAAGTAAGTGTATCCCATTAAGGCAGGAAGTGTTCTTAACAGTGTGGATAATTTGTGCTGCATTCTTGCATATGGAGAACTGATACAATGTAACTAAAATAAAGCCTTTCTTCTATATGTACTAACAAAGTCAATTATATATAATAATTACCAGAATTGATGATGACATGAGGCAAAGGGAGAAGGGTGTGAGAAACTTTTTGTTCCAAAACTTGTCAACAGGTGGCAGCACCAGTTACATTGCCTGCCACCAGATGGGCTATTCCTGAATTTTGTATTTTTCAAACGGAAAAGGTTGCTTGCTTCCTAAATTTTTGCTTACTTAGAACATAAAAGGACAAATTTTATGAGCAAAATTTGCTGTGGTGTGCTTGCAGACATGCCTACAATATACAGATCAAGGAGGTAAATGTGCTGGTGACCAAGGCACTGATGGGAATGCCGCTGAGGAAGGACACCACGCCTGAGCCTGGGCAGTATCTGGTACAAGTCAAACAGGTCAGCTTATTTTGATATCTCCTGTTTATATATTTTTCATAAAAAGTCTTTCGGGGGCTGTGTGTGTGTGTGTGCATTCTATTTCAATACCAATTGTCTTGTCAGAATTTCATAGGCAAAGTTGATCATCAAGGAGTGATTTTCCAAGTTCACCTGCTTGTGTACATTGTGATATGTAATAATCAGAATAAAAGCAAATTCGGCTGGGCAAGACAAAAAAGAACGAAAACAAAAATCAAAATATATGTGCAACATTTAAAATGCATTTGAAGATTTCATCTGTAAACGGAATCACTCACACCATTGAATGGGAAAGCAAAAACTAAGTTGGGTCCTTGGTCTCAAAAATGAGTACATGTACTGAATCCACTTTAGCTGACCTACCTAGTTTTGAACTTTGACATGTTCACATGGAATGACTTTTCATCTGTGAATTGTTCTCAAGTAAAAGAATTTTTTTTTTTTTGAAAAACTTGGGATTTGTGTCGTTTATTCAGAATTTGATTCAACTACTCCTCCAGGTGCTGACCAAACTACTGTCTCTGCTGAGGAACTACATCAAAAGTGAGGAATCTCAAGTTGACTGTCTCTCTGCCTTAGAGGTAGGCACAATAATGCTTCGCAGTGAACCAGAACCAGGTGGCCTGCTCAGCGTAGTCAGGAGTTTTGCTGTTGGTTTTTGCTAGCAAGCGCCAGACTACAGTCATGAGCTGCAAAGAAATTGCAGTCACTTGAAGGTGTAGCTTAATTAAAAGTAACAAATAGATCATTATTTACATAATAGTGCAACTATACAAATTGCTTTCAGAAAATGTTAGCATCAACCTTGTCCTGCTCAAGTCACCCAAAAGTACCTACATGCAAACTGTTGTGTGCTTTAATGTTTTCACTGAAATTTCACGTTAGAAAAAAATATTTTTGCACAGAATTACAATTCAGAGCTTTCATGATGGGTGTCCAAAGTTGGAAGCTTCTTCCCATTGTTCTGCCCAACTGGCACAGAGGACAGCTGTTGACTCAATTTTATTTTGATCAGGAAAGGGTTTAAGACATTGAAAACACAGAAGAAGTGATAAATTTCATGAGATTTGTAAGAATATTCTGTCCAGGGAAAGAGCTTATATTGGGGGGAGGGGGAGGCAGGGGAGAACAGTTGGATCAAGACACGTCAAGTGTTGGTGCATTATGACTATTCTGAATGACAGTAGAATAAGTGTGCCTGGGAGATCATTTTGTCGTGTGTGGTGGTGTCTCATTTAACCCTTGGAAGACTGAGCCAACAACATTAACACAAGAATTCCAAAGAAATTGCAGTTACTTTAAGGTGTCGCTTAATCAAATATAACAAACAGATTGTTAATTATCTAATAGTGCAACTGTACAAATTGCCTTTTCTGGAAACCTTAGCATCAAACCGCTCCTGCTCAAATCACCCAAATCTGCCTAAATGTTAATAGAACTACATTAAATGATTGCTGGTAGTTTTTAATGGGTAAAATATGTATGATACATTGAAATCCTTAGGGTTAAATTTACCAGGAAGCTAAAATTGATGTTCTGCTGTGAGATACGAATTAAGAGTTTGGTACACTGTTTACAGCACTTTACATGGAAAACACCACTTTGCGCCAAACAAGTTCTTATATACAATAGACTTCGTATTTGAGATCACAGAATATACATATTTTCTTAAGGTATACATTTGGAAAAAGCTAGTAAGTATAATAGAATCTCTGTAAATGTTAAGAATTGAATTTTAATTGCTTAATGAAAAAACTTCAACTTTACCATTTTTTGCTGAAAAACAACGAAATTGCACAAACACCAAAGGTGGCAAACATTATTTTTTTGTGGAAAATTAAAAAGCACACTTCTAGCAGCAAAAGGGTATTTTAAATTTGGGATAAGGGTTTTAGTTCCAAATCTTCAGGATGTTTAAATTAAAATTAAAATTTGTAAAAACCTTAAACAGCAATCAAATTAGAAGTAAGCACTTTTTCCAAAAATTAAAGAATTTTGGTGAGCGTTACATGTTCTTTCATTTGACACGATAAACTAAATCAGGTTATATATATATATATATATATATATAGCTATATATTTTAATTTTTGTGGAAAATTTATTGTTATTCAAATTTAGCTACATCAATAGTGATACTAAAATTTTATATTCAGTGCCAGAATCAAACTTGGTGTCATGTTCTCTTTCAGAAAATATGTACTCTGAGGATATTAGATTGTAACCATAGACAAAAATTAAATATTCATACATGACAGCCATAATGTGTACCATGCCCTTAAAAGATTAATTGTAACCTATGTTTTATCACGTATGTAACACTTTTTTTTTTACAGAAATAACGTGTCATTCCTGAACTTGATTGTCCAGTTTGGTACATAGAGTTAAGCTTTCATCAGCGCTGTATGCATGTTTTGTTTGTTTCAGTTCTGTACTGATGATCTTGTTTGCAGGAGCTGAGTCTGACCAATTCAACCGCTGAAGCCGTTTTAATGAAGGTGATCCATTTCTTGTATGAGCTGGACATCTTATCGGAAGAGGCCATTCTGCGCTGGTTCAATAATCCACCCGATGATGACTTGGCCAATAGACAGCATGTTAGACAACTGGTAGGACTGTTACAGCAGCTTACTGCACTAACCTTGTCCCTCATTGTACCTTGTGAGAGTTCTTAGTGCATACATGTAGTCATCCAGAATGATTGTGAAACACACACTCAATTTGGCATTGTTGTTTTTTGCCTGTTAGTGTTCTGTCAGTTGACAAGTTTTCAGTGATGATGTGTTTTGGTAAAGGACATAAATGGTATTTTTAATAGACTCTTGGCTAGTGTCCAGTAAGGAAAAAAGTGATATTAAACTGTGGTTACTTTTTTCAGTCCTTTTGAAAGTAATAAAGTACATCAGAGCCCATGTCCTGTGCTTGCTTAACAATTAATTTTGCAGTGAAATGATGCAAATTGTGTTTTCAAAAATGGCCAACAGGTGGCAGCATGTGCAGCCCGTTCCACTCTGTGAGCCAACACAGGGCCCCCAACTGCTGTCCCACTGGTGAATCAAGTTGATGTTTGCGCAGTATTCACAGCTTATGTTCTGTTTTGCAGGTGACTCCATTTATCAAGTGGCTACAGGAAGCAGAAGAGGAAACGGACTCTGGAGAGGACAGTGACTGATGAAAACTTTCTGGACTGATGAAGCCAGGACAAAATTCAAGATAAAATGTATATTTATAGTGTGGTTGACTGGCAGTAGCATCACATCAACAGCTACATAAAATAGCATTGTACTTATTAAAACCTATATAAAACACCTGTTGTTTGTACGTGTATTTATTTTTATTTACTCATGGTCTAATAGTCTAAAATTGCAAGTATATGAGCATGTACACAGTGTACATGTATTTAATATTAATATATCAAGTTGAATGTCCCAGGTGTGGAGCTATATACAGAATGTATCTAACCAACTTGGCTGTAGGTTTTTGCATTTACTATGTTTACATACACAACATCCCATTATTTTACATATATATACATGTCTTTGGTGGTTTATGGGCAATTATACACTGCTCACAAAACATTTATGCAATGGAATAGGTCCTACAGCCAGTTTGTGGGCCATGCCCATTGTCTGCGGGTCAATTATAATCTTCAAACCGCAAAGTGGGCAGTATATATCAAGTATATCGCTTACCACAGTTTCTGGGCATTTAAAGTTTCCCATAGTATTTGGGCAGATTTGCTGATATGTATGTTTGGGAACCCACCTAGGTAGCGCAAACCCGGTTTATGGGCATTTTTTAATTGAAGATTAGCTGAACAACTGCTTACTAGACAGTCTGAGGATTACAATTGTGCCCATAAACCACCCAAGACATAACTATATATATATATATATATATATATATAGTGGTCCACCTCTTATAAGGCTCCACCTCTTATAAGGCCGCTCTCACCAGAGGCCACCCCTCTTATAAGGACACTTTTTGGCTGCATTGGGGGTGGCCTTATAAGAGGGGGACCACTATATATATATATATATATATATATATAAGTGTTTGTGTGAAATGAATGAAAAAACATTTTAAACTACAGCTCATATGCAAAGCAAATAGTTGTGTTTGCATGCATGTGCATGTAAAATCGGTTATATTTGGACCTGACGTTCAGTGCAACTACTGCAGTACATTCCCAATTCAAGTCGGAAACACGCCCACACTAGTCCACTTCATTTGAAGCAAAGCCAGTGATCTGTGTGTGATCATTGGCTGCAGAGGCTGCCACAGCACAACTGCAGGGAGTGGTAAGTCCTGAGGGATTTATGTAGGGCTCCGCCCTGTTTCCCAATTGTGTTGTAATAAAATATGTTTAAACCAAGTCCTGAGGTCATTACGGATGGAGTCCAGGATGTATGCTGGGTCACTTGGCATTGGTGTTGTAGACTTGTCCCTCTTGGCAGATCTAACACCTGTAGCAAATTGGGCGAAAGGTGCTTTTGTGGTACGGTAAAACCTGCCTCCAGAGGCCATCTGAGGGATAACCAAATTTTGGTTTCTCAACACGTGGTCACACAGGAGGTATAAATGATATGAGTGGTACTGAGCAAAGTACACAGAGCTGGTGGTCTGTCTGGATTGGGCACTGTGGTCAGGTCAGACTGTCTCATAAACCTCATAAAATTGAGATTTGACCATCTAATTTACGTGTGCGAATTATCTTGTGATCTTGGACGAACTTTCATCTTTTTGATCTCACCTATTTTTCAAGGTTAAAGGGGTCAACATAAAAAAAAGAATTCATCATAAACTCCTTGTCTGGAGAACAGCAAAACTGCATCCTTCAAACTTTACAGCTAGAGCATCTTATGGCCTAAGATGAGTTTGCGCTCTGGTGACCTTGACACAATTACCAAAGTCAGAGAGGTCAAACATTCAAAATAGTCATTAGGTCACAAAAATGAATATGATGTACTATATGATACTGGCCAAGTGGTCTCTAGATCTTTCTGACTGTTATCTTATTGAATTTTAAAAATTTTATTTCTGATTATTTATTTGTTTATTTTTGTTGTTTTTAGCTTTG